>JASJUZ010000580.1:0-323448 GCA_037159825.1 Tupiocoris notatus
TGAAAATTTTTTTTTTTTTTTTTTTTTTGTGAAAATTTTTATTGCACCAAGATGACATCTTATTAGCAATTTACATTTGATACATGTAATTGACTGATGAGAAGCAAAGATACGTAACATGGCTTCTTAGTGTCTTGAGACCAGTGTAACTGACCATCACTGGTACATACAGTTCACTGTATAACTAACTCGCTGAACTGTCTTTCACTGATCACCCCACTCCCACAGATCATGAGGTTTTGTTCTTTTAAGTCTTCTAAGGAGAGCATCAATATCAAGCAGTTGGACGACCTCTTCATTGATGTGGCCGAGGAGCCGCTGTTGATGGGCCAGTGCTTGCTTCTTGATGACTTCTTCGACTGTAGGAATTTGAAGTTCCACATGGAGTCGATCATTTCTTGTGTATCGGTACGCATCCACGCATGCACGCAGCACATTATTCTGGGAGCGCTGTATGATCAAGCGATTGCTCTGAGCGGTGCAGCCCCAGAGTTGTGCACCATATGTCCAAACTGGCTTGAGGACCTGATTGTAGAGCGTTAGCTTGTTTTGGATTGACATGGTTGACCGTTTTCCTAACAGCCAATACATCTTTCTGAATTTCAAAGTTAGTTCCAACTTCTTCTTTTTGACATGAGCTTTCCACCTAAGTTTAGCATCTAGGGTCATGCCCAAATACTTGGCTTCGTTGGCATGAGGTATGACTTTGCCGTTGAGGTGCACCGGTATGTACTCAAGCCTACGATTGGTGAAGTCAACATGCACGGATTTTGCCTCGTTCATTTTGATCCTCCACTTTGTTGACCAGTTGTGGAGTTGGTCCAGTGCTATGTTCAATTTTGAAATGGATTCGGTATTGTTTTCACCTACAGCAAGGATTGCAGTATCGTCTGCAAATGTTGCCAATGTGTTTTCTTCCAGTTTGGGTAAGTCGCTGGTAAAAAGTAGGTACAGGAGCGGGCCTAGTACACTACCTTGTGGAACACCGGCATTGATTGTTTTGGCTTCCGAATATGCGTCCTCTTGCCTAACTCGGAAGAAGCGATTTGAAAGATAGGACCGCAACAGCTTGGCGTACGAGGCTGGAAGTATCTTGTGAAGCTTATAATTGAGCCCTTCATGCCAGACTTTGTCAAACGCCTGAGTGACGTCGAGAAAGACAGCCGAACAGACCTGTCTCTGTTCAAATGCTTGCTCAATGATATGCGTTATTCGGTGCACTTGATCAATGGTAGAGTGCTGACGTCGAAATCCAAATTGGTGGGACGGTATGAGGTATTGTTTCTCTACAATTTTTAAAATCCGTTTGTGGATGAGTTTCTCAAAAAGCTTAGAGAGGACTGGAAGGAGGGATATTGGTCGGTAGGAGGTCAATTCTTCTGCTGGCTTGCCAGGTTTCAAAATCATTATGACCTCAGCAAGCTTCCACAGCTGTGGTACGTATCGCAGTTTGATAGCTGAGTTGATAATTTGTGTGATTTTAACAATAACTTTGCGAGGAAGGTTTTTGAGGACTTCGCCTGTGATTAGGTCATATCCTGGTGCCTTCCTTGCATGTATATCGTTCTTGATTGTCTGCTGCACTTCTTTGACTGTGACTCGAGGTATGTCAGTCTTTTGGTCACCTATTGGAGCTTCGTCGAATGGTAAGTCAATGAGATCATACTTGCCCGGATTGGGAGTGAATATTCCTGCCAAATGTTGAGCAAACGCGTGAGCCTTTTGTTGGTTAGTTTTGATCCATTTGTTGTTCACATGGTCCATGATGGGCGATGCTTGCACGACGGGTCTCTTCAGATGTTTTGTTGCCTTCCACAGAGAGTAATCACTGTCTTGATGGCTGGTAAGTGATGTTAGAAATTCCTGATGTGTTTCATCCTTGATTTCTTTCATCATTGTTCGGAGCTCATTGGAAATTTTATACCACTCAGCCTTGTGAGCAGGAATGCGTGTGGTTTGCCAGATCCGTCTAGCTTTACGCTTTTTCTTTATGATTTCGACGATCTCACTGGGGTAGTTCAAACCTTTCAGTTTTTTAGTTGTTTCAGGAGTGTTCTGCCATGCTGCATCTTGTATAGCAAATACAACCGTCTCAAGCTGAATGTCAAGCTGTTCTGGCGAATTCAAGTCTACGCCTAGGTCTATACCCTGATTAACATCAATTTTGAATTGCTTCCAGTCTGTTCGTCTGTTGACCAGTATGGGATTGTATGGCTTTTGGATGATTTGCTCGCTCAGTGTAAGAATCACTGGCGAGTGGTCTGAACTTAGGTCGAAACACTCATCCACAAGTGCATAATTTGCAGAGATATTTCTCATAATGAAAAAATCTAATAAATCAGGTTTTTTCTGAATATCAGTCGGCCAGTATGTTGGCTTACCCGCAGATAAGGGGATGCAGTCGTTTGACTGCACATATCTGTACAGTGCTGAGCCTCGAGATTGGCAGACCCGAGAGCCCCAGAACGTGTGTTTTGCATTGAAATCTCCACCGATGATAAATCGTTTTCCCAATTCGCCAAACGCCCATGTATAATCTTCTTCTGATATGGAGTGCTTAGGTGGGCTATAAATGCTAGCAATAGTTGTTTCATACGTTTTGGTTTTCACTTTGATTGCACAGATCTGGAATTTCTCCGTTTCTATTTTTGTGCATTCATTGTGCTGGAGGTTTTCTTTAATCAGCACAGCACTACCCCCATGTGCTTTGTTTTGAGGATGCAAAGCACAGTAGCACTTATAGCCCTTCAATTTGATGTAGGATTCTTTTGTGAAGTGGGTCTCTGACACGAGGCACACATCAATATTGTTGACATGTAAGGCTGCCTCGAGCTCCATTCTTCTTTGGAAGAGCCCGTTGGCATTCCAAGTTAAAATTCTCAAGTTGCGCGTCATACTGTTGGCTTTGAAGGGCAACCCACCCTGGTTTCCAAGGCCATGATTCTTTGATTGAACGAGTACATGTTTGCCTCTATTCTTGTAATGGAAGCGGTGAGATTCTGTAATGAGAGCAACACTGCGCTTACGTTCATATCGGCAGGCGGTTGATAGGAAGAAACAGGCTGCTTTTTGGTACCTATTGCCACAGCTTGCGCGTATGAGGCTTGGGTATGCCCAAAGTTCCTATTTTTTGCCATTATTGGAACTTTCGGCGTGAACGAATTTTTCCTATTTTTCATCATTCCTTCAGGAGGGTGTCTCAGGATTTTTCTAGTTTCAGACGGCGCTGTTTGAGAAGGCTTAGCCAGGTTAGCCTTATGATCATAGCCCGTAAGGGTTTTTGCTTCTCTGGTTCTTTCTTTGTAGCGTTTTGCTGCAGCCACTGCAACTGGGCATTGTCGGTAGTTCGCTGTGTGCTCCCCGCCGCAATTGGCACAGGTAGGAGGGTCAGATCTCAGTTTAGTGCATGCGGCAGTTTCATGGTTTCTACCACATTTTACGCACTTTGGTCTCTTTTTGCAATAGTTTTGAGTGTGCTCAAATTCTTGGCACCTCTTGCATTGTGGTACCACACGATTATTTCGAATAGGCTCAAATCTGACTTTGCATCTATACAATTTGGTAATTTCGTGGACTTTTTGGACATTGACGCCAGAATTGAATTCAACTATGTACATATCGGTTTTTTCTTTAGATGGCCATTTAAGTTTTTGAGTGACTTTCTGGGCCCCAAGTTCCGGGTACTCTTCCTTAATGGTATCCAGTACGATTGACTCTTGGATGCCTGCAGGAAGTCCTATTAGCATCACCGTATAGGGTCGGGTTTGTTTGTTCTGATATGTGTAGTACAAACACTTCGTGTCCTCTAAATACCTATCGATTGTGCGATATTCGTCCGAATCGTAGGCATTTATTTTTACTTTGCCACCTGCCATGGTGGTGGTAACACAATTTGGCGCAATTTCCATGAGTTTTTCCTTAAGTTTGAGGAAACTGTTAGCGTCATTTAGGGGATCAAGCGTGATTGGTGGGGGTTTGAATTCCTTTTCTTTTTCTTTTTTTTTCATACTGTAATTGTTTCCACTGGGTTCACTGGCGTTGTTACCCTTTTTGCGTTTTTTGGACGTGACAGGCTTGAATACTATACCTTCCCCTGTGTCGTATTCCAGCTGTTCCTCGTCCGTGCAGTATTCGTAAGTATCAACGACTGTGTGCATGTGCACGTCTTGCTGACCTTTGATTTCCTTTATTTTCATCTCGAGAGAAGCTAATTTTGACGTCATCTCACGATGGGATTTTCTGAGCTGATTTTGCTCTGAGCCAGCCTCTTCCATTAATTCGCAAATGTATATGAGCGTATTTCTATAGGACTCTATTTCAGTCTTCAGTGACTCATCTGAAGTCGGCAATAGGTACGGCTTTTTCAGCGCATCACGAGTTTTTTTTGCCGTTTCTAGTAAAATCGAATTGGAACGCTCACCTTCTTCTGGGTCCATATCGGCTGTTGACATTGCACAACCCGCGCTGCACTCGGGAGTGCTGACGTTATAGCCTGTCAACAGCTACGCTCACAAGGTTGAAACGCGACCGTTTGCGATTCTGACAAGGGAGAGGTCATCGTACTGGTCTTACACACATTGCACTAGGTCCAAAGTGTTTTCACTTTTCGCGGAGTGATTTTTTGAGGTGTTTCGCCTTCGGATGCTCGCGAGCGACTAGTTGTGACTTGCCATGATGTATTTTTGGTATTTTTTTTTTATTTCTCGAAAAAATCTGCAAGTTGTCCAAAAAAATCGGTTTTTGAAAGCTCAAAAATTGGACTTTAACCGTGATTTTCGGGGTCAAAATAAATGCAAATCAATTGTTTTATTATGCGGGAGTCTTCATTTGAACGCCTTACACACGTACATAGCAAAAAATTTGGTGAAAAAAATTTAAACAGAGCTAGAGAAATTATTTTCCGTAAATCGAGTTTTTCGCCGGCCGAATTTTCGAGCTCCGCTGGCATCGGTAATAGTGAAAAATTAAAATTTCGTTTTAAAGCGATTTTGAAAGCTATTCTTATAGAAAATTTAACGCTGAATCCGAATATGACGTCAAAACGGCGGAAATTTCACGACAACTATCAGTTTTTCCAGGTTTAATACACGCCATTCCTACGTTTTTCAACTTTGAAATTCCGTAGCAAATACTTACAGTACTGTTCAAATTTGATTAATTAATGGTTCCTACAGGAAATTAGACGTAGAATTCGAATTCAAAGTGAAAACAATCAAATTCGTACAATTAGTAATATTTCTCGAATTTTTTTCGTTTTTCATACTTTTGAAGTTTCAACTTTGGGATTTTTTTTAATCACGTTCCCGAAATGGGACAGATTAGGTGCTGTGGAAGAAAATGTAGGAAATTTAACGTAGAATTCAGTAAAAATACGAAAATGGCTAGCGTATATGATAGCTTTCGAGGAATATTCCACTTTATGTCAAAAAACGTGTTTTGACTTTTCTTCAAACGTTAATAGCTCCGCGGGGACCTAACATAAAAATATAATTAAATACACCAAATTGTAGGATTTCGATAGCTCTTTCTCGCCTCTGAGTAATATACCTATGTAAAAGTAACCGGTTCAAAAGTTATTTGCGAAAGACATGCGAAAAAACGCAAAAAACAGGGTCATAAAATTTCAAAGTGCAATAAAATTTGAACAGAGGCCTAATTAAAAAAAAGACGATTTTTTCAGCCGATGAAGTTGTCTCAATTGAACGGCACTATGTCCAAAATTTGATTACCTATTCCCAGTTTCACAATCAATTGTATACTACGGTTTTTTGGGTGTTCGCTTCGGGCCGCTCTAGCTCCGGCAAAAATCGATCAACGAACGAATTCTTGTACTTTTTCGTTTAAAGAATTTATCCATGAACAAAATGCGCTCATAAAATCTTTTCGCGTTGTGAGAATTTTTCGAGAAAATCGCGATCAACTGCGGAAAAACGTGGTTTCTGAAAACGTCAAATTTTGACATTTTCCTTCCTCACGAAAAATCAAGGTCGAAAATCAAAAAAGTACGATTTAACTGCATCAGGAATTTAGATTTAATTGACGAATATAGTGTCAAAAATTTTTTATCGGTTCACAATTTTGCTCCACCCGTGAGAGTTTTTTTGAAACGAAATTTTGAAATTCCGACTTTGGACGGCTATAGCTCCGCGGGGGTTGAACCAAAATTAACAATTGCAATTACAAAAATGTAGGAAATTTATCTGGCTACAACTTTCCAATTCACTTAGTATATAAGGAATCCATTGCTTTAGGAGCTACGGCGGCCGAAACACAAAATTCCGCGATCGCGATTTTTCACCAAAACGACGTTTTTCGATACATTTCGAATTTTTTTTCAAAACAGGGGGCAAAAATGGAAATTCCAAGATTTTTTCAGACGGTGGCCTTAAATTCTAAGCAACCCCTATTTTTTTCATTCAAATCCCTCCAGCCATCTCTTCAATCAATCGTATCCCTCTCCTCCTCCTCGTTGTGCAGTTTTATATATATAGATATAGACTAGGGGCTGAGCGCCCCTGGCGGCTGCCGCCGCCCAACCCCCTCAGAGGGGGGCTTCGCCCCCCTCAGCTATCGCGCACGGTCGGCCCGTCGGAGGGGCTGCGCCCCTCCTCTCGGGCCTTACATATTATTACTCGGGGTGTTGTCCTTATCACTCCTATATATAGTATATACTATATTATATAGTATAATATAGTATAGTATATAGTATATAGTATAGTATATAGTATAGTACATAGTATAGGTATGGGTATAGATATAGGTATGGGTAGGTAGTAGTAGTTTATTATTTGTGTATGGAGAGTGGGAATCGATAGGTATTATTATTAGTAGGTAGTACTTAGTAGTAGTTGCTATAATTTGGTATGTAGGTGGTGGAGTTCGAACGTACTTTGTATCATAAAGTATTGGGTTTTTCAACTGGAGCAAAGTAGGAGCAAAATTAGACATAACAACTGTAAGTTTTCCAAGATTTGTAACTTGCACAGTGGATAACTCAAACAAAAAGTCGTCAATTCAGATGTTTGAATATACCAAAAGATAGGTAATTTAATTGTCCACGTTTTCCCAATGTAATGTACCTATCAATTTTTCAACCGTTTTTGCGTTATTCAACAATATATGTAGACTATACACGAAAAAATGACATTTTTCAACTTTAAACGTTCTTTTCATCTATTTAGTGCGAAAGAAACAAAGAATGAACCATATATTATTGATATACACATCATCAACTATCATTATGCTGAATTTGAGCGAAATCTATTTCAAAAAATTTTTCGCGAAAAATCCAAGATTTTGCGATTTTGCGGGTACCCCTGCGATTTTTTTCAACCGAACAGTTAACGAATTTTTACTCGTCTCTCAATACAGATAAAAATCTGAAATTTTTAGGAAAGTTGTGTCTTACCATGATGTATTTTTGTGATTTTTTTTATTTCTCGGAAAAATCTGCAAGTGGTCCAAAAAAATCGGTTTTTGAAAGCTCAAAAATTGGACTTTAACCGTGATTTTCGGGGTCAAAATAAATGCGAATCAATTGTTTTATTATGCAGGAGTCTTCATTTGAACGCCTTACACACGTACATAGCAAAAAATTTGGTGAAAAAAATTTAAACAGAGCCAGAGAAATTATTTTCCGTAAATCGAGTTTTTCGCCGGCCGAATTTCCGAGCTCCGCTGGCATCGGTAATAGTGAAAAATTAAATTTTCGTTTTAAAGCGATTTTGAAAGCTATTCTTATAGGAAATTTAACGCTGAATCCGAATATGACGTCAAAACGGTGGAAATTTCACGACAACTATCAGTTTTTCCAGGTTTAATACTATCCCACTCCTACGTTTTTCAACTTTGAAATTCCGTAGCAAATACTTACAGTACTGTTCAAATTTGATTAATTAATGATTCCTACAGGAAATTAGACGTAGAATTCGAATTCAAAGTGAAAAAAATCAAATTCGAACGATTAATAATATTTTTCGAATTTTTTTCGTTTTTCATACTTTTGAAGTTTCAACTTTGGGATTTTTTTTCATCACGTTCCCGAAATGGGACAGATTAGGTGCTGTGGAAGAAAATGTAGGAAATTTAACGTAGAATCCAGTAAAAATACGAAAATGGCTAGCGTATATGATAGCTCTCGAGGAATATTCCACTTTATGTCAAAAAACGTGTTTTGACTTTTCTTCAAACGTTAATAGCTCCGCGGGGACATAACATAAAAATATAATTAAATACACCAAATTGTAGGATTTTGATAGCTCTTTCTCGCCTCTGAGTAATATACCTATGTAAAAGTGGTCGGTTCAAAAGTTATTTGCGAAAAACATGCGAAAAAACGCGAAAAACAGGGTTATAAAATTTCAAAGTGCAATAAAATTTGAACAGAGGCCTAATTAAAAAAAAGAAGACTTTTCCAGCCGATGAAGTTCCTTCAATTGAACGGCACTATGTCCAAAATTTGATTACCTATTCCCAGTTTCTCAATCAATCGTATACCCAAGGATTTTCAACTTCAACTTTGGGCCGCTCTAGCTCCGGCTAAAATCTATCAACGAACGAATTCTTGTACTTTTTCGTTTAAAGAATTTATCCATGAACAAAATGCGCTCATAAAATCTTATCGCGTTGTGAGAATTTTTCGAGAAAATCGCGATCAACTGCGGAAAAACGTGGTTTCGGAAAACGTCAAAATTTTACAAAAACCTCCCTCAAGAAAAATCAAAGTCAAAAATCGAAAAAAGGGCAAAAAACGTATCCAGGAATTTCGATTTAATTGACGAATATAGTGTCAAAAATTTTTTATCAGTTCACAGTTTTGCTCTAGCCGTTTGAGTTTTTTCAAAACGAAATTTTTAAGTTTCGACTTTGGATCGCTATAGCTCCGCGGGGGTTAGAGCAAACTTATTAATTGTAATTACAAAAATGTTCGAAATTTATCCGACTACAACTTTGCAATTCACTTAGTATATGTAAAAACGAATAGTTTGACCGCTAGGACGCCCGATCGCTCGAATTCCTGAAAACCGACTTTTCCCAAAAACGACGTTTTTCGATACATTTCGAATTTTATAAAATTTTCAAAAGCGAAAATGGAAAATCGGCGATTTTTTCAGCCGATGGCCTTAAATTTTAAACAGCCCCTATTTTTTTCATCGGATTCCGTCAAGCCAGTTGCTCAATCAATCGTATACCTCTCCTCATCATGGTTGTGTAGTTTTATATATATAGACTAGGGGCTGAGCGCCCCTGGCGGCTGCCGCCGCCCAACCCCCTCAGAGGGGGGCTTCGCCCCCCTCAGCTATCGCGCGCGGTCGGCCCGTCGGAGGGGCTCCGCCCCTCCTCTCGGGCCTTACATATAGCTTCGCGGAGGTAGTGTCCTTTTCACTCCTATATATAGTATACTATATTATATAGTATATAATATAGTATAGTATATAGTATATGGTATATAGTATATAGTATAGTATATAGTATAGGTATAGGTAAAGGTATAAGTATAGGTATGGGTTTAGTAGTTAATCATTTGTGTATGGAGAGTGGGAATCGATAGGTATTATTATTAGTAGGTAGTACTTAGTAGTAGTTGCTATAATTTGGTATGTAGGTGGTGGAGTTCGAACGTACTTTGTATCATAAAATATTGGATTTTTCAACTGGAGCAAAGTAGGAGCAAAATTAGACATAACAACTGTAAGTTTTCCAAGATTTGTAACTTGCACAGTGGATAACTCAAACAAAAAGTCGTCAATTCAGATGTTTGAATATACCAAAAGATAGGTAATTTAACTGTCCACATTTTCCCAATGTAATGTACCTATCAATTTTTCAACCGTTTTTGCGTTATTCAACAATATTAGTAGACTATACACGAAAAAATGACATTTTTCAACTTTAAACGTTCTTTTCATCTATTTAGTGCGAAAGAAACAAAGAATGAACCATATATTATTGATATACACATCATCAACTATCATTATGCTGAATTTGAGCGAAATCTATTTCAAAAAATTTTTCGCAAAAAATCCAAGGGGTACCCCTGCGATTTTTTTCAACCGAACAGTTAACGAATTTTTACTCGTCTCTCAATACAGATAAAAATCTGAAATTTTTAGGAAAGTTGTGTCTCACCAAGATGTATTTTTGGTATTTTTTTTATTTTTCGGAAAAATCTGCAAGTGGTCCAAAAAAATCGGTTTTTGAAAGCTCAAAAATTGGACTTTAACCGTGATTTTCGGGGTCAAAATTAATGCGAATCAATTGTTTTATTATGCGAGAGTCTTCATTTGAACGCCTTACACACGTACATAGCAAAAAATTTGGCGAAAAAAATTTAAACAGAGCCAGAGAAATTATTTTCCGTAAATCGAGTTTTTCGCCGGCCGAAATTCCGAGCTCCGCTGGCATCGGTAATAGTGAAAAATTAAATTTTCGTTTTAAAGCGATTTTGAAAGCTATTCTTATAGGAAATTTAACGCTGAATCCGAATATGACGTCAAAACGGCGGAAATTAGTCGGCAACTATCAGTTTTTCCAGGTTTAATACACGCCACTCCTACGTTTTTCAACTTTGAAATTCCGTTGCAAATACTTACAGTACTGTTCAAATTTGATTATTTAATGATTCCTACAGGAAATTAGACGTAGAATTCGAATTCAAAGTGAAAAAAATCAAATTCGAACGATTAATAATATTTCTCGAATTTTTTTCGTTTTTCATACTTTTGAAGTTTCAACTTTGGGATTTTTTTTCGTCACGTTCCCGAAACGGGACAGATTAGGTGCTGTGGAAGAAAATGTAGGAAATTTAACGTAGAATCCAGTAAAAATACGAAAATGGCTAGCGTATATGATAGCTTTCGAGGAATATTCCACTTTATGTCAAAAAACGTGTTTTGACTTTTCTTCAAACGTTAATAGCTCCGCGGGGACATAACATAAAAATATAATTAAATACACCAAATTGTAGGATTTTGATAGCTCTTTCTCGCCTCTGAGTAATATACCTATGTAAAAGTAACCGGTTCAAAAGTTATTTGCGAAAAACATGCGAAAAAACGCAAAAAACGGTGTCATAAAATTTCAAAGTGCAATAAAATTTGAACAGAGGCCTAATTAAAAAAAAGACGATTTTTTCAGCCGATGAAGTTGTCTCAATTGAACGGCACTATGACCAAAATTTGATTACCTATTCCCAGTTTCACAATCAATTGTATACTACGGTTTTTTGGGTGTTCGCTTCGGGCCGCTCTAGCTCCGGCTCCGGCAAAAATCGATCAACGAACGAATTCTTGTACTTTTTCGTTTAAAGAATTTATCCATGAACAAAATGCGCTCATAAAATCTTTTCGCGTTGTGAGAATTTTTCGAGAAAATCGCGATCGACTGCGGAAAAACGTGGTTTCTGAAAACGTCAAATTTTGACATTTTCCTGCCTCACGAAAAATCAAGGTCGAAAATCAAAAAAGTACGATTTAACTGCATCAGGAATTTCGATTTAATTGACGAATATAGTGTCAAAAATTTTTTATCGGTTCACAATTTTGCTCCACCCATGAGAGTTTTTTTGAGACTCGGCACCTATGTTCCGACTTTGGACGGCTATAGCTCCGCGGGGGTTGAACCAAAATTAACAATTGCAATTACAAAAATGTAGGAAATTTAACTGGCTACAACTTTCCAATTCACTTGGTATATAAGAAATCCATTACTTTAGCAGCTACAGCGCCGATAGAAAAAATTCCGCGATCGCGATTTTTCGCCCAAAACACGTTTTTCGACACATTTCGAATTTTTTTTCAAAAACGAAGCAAAAAATCAAAATTCTAAGATTTTTTCAGCCGATGGCCTTAAATTTTAAACATCCCCTATTTTTTTCATCCAAATCCTTCCAGCCAGTTCTTCAATCAATAGTATCCCTCTCCTCCTCCTGGTTGTGTAGTTTTATATATATAGACTAGGGGCTGAGCGCCCCTGGCGGCTGCCGCCGCCCAACCCCCTCAGAGGGGGGCTTCGCCCCCCTCAGCTATCGCGCGCGGTCGGCCTACATAATAGCTTTGCGGGGGCAGTGTCCTTTTCACTCCTATATATAGTAGTACTATATATAGTATAGTATATAGTATAGTATATAAATATAGTATATGGTATAGTGTATAGTATATAGTATATGGTATATAGTATAGGTATGGGTATGGGTATAGGTATGGGTAGGTAGTAGTAGTTTATTATTTGTGTATGGAGAGTGGGAATCTAGAGGTATTATTATTAGTAGGTAGTACTTAGTAGTAGTTGCTATAATTTGGTATGTAGGTGGTGGAGTTCGAACGTACTTTGTATCATAAAGTATTGGGTTTTTCAACTGGAGCAAAGTAGGAGCAAAATTAGACATAACAACTGCATGTTTTCCAAGATTTGTAACTTGCACGGTGGATAACTCAAACAAAAAGTAGTCAATTTAGATGTTTGAATATACCAAAAGATAGGTAATTTAACTGTCCACATTTTCCCAATGTAATGTACCTATCAATTTTTCAACCGTTTTTGCGTTATTCAACAATATTAGTAGACTATACACGAAAAAATGACATTTTTCAACTTTAAACGTTATTTTCATCTATTTAGTGCGAAAGAAACAAAGAATGAACCATATATTATTGATATACACATCATCAACTATCATTATGCTGAATTTGAGCGAAATCTATTTCAAAAAAATTTTCGAGAAAAATCCAAGGGGTACCCCTGCGATTTTTCTCAACCGAACAGTTAACGAATTTTTACTCCTCTCTCAATACAGATAAAATTCTGAAATTTTTAGGAAAGTTGTGTCTTACCAAGATGAATTTTTGGTATTTTTTTATTTTTCGGAAAAATCTGCAAGTTGTCCAAAAAAATCGGTTTTTGAAAGCTCAAAAATTGGACTTTAACCGTGATTTTCGGGGTCAAAATTAATGCGAATCAATTGTTTTATTATGCAGGAGTCTTCATTTGAACGCCCTACACACGTACATAGCAAAAAATTTGGTGAAAAAAATTTAAACAGAGCCAGAGAAATTATTTTCCGTAAATCGACTTTTTCGCCGGCCGAAATTCCGAGCTCCGCTGACATCGGTAATAGTGAAAAAATAAATTTTCGTTTTAAAGCGATTTTGAAAGCTATTCTTATAGGAAATTTAACGCTGAACCCGAATATGACGTCAAAACGGCGGAAATTTCACGACAACTATCAGTTTTTCCAGGTTTAATACACGCCACTCTTACGTTTTTCAACTTTGAAATTCCGTAGCAAATACTTACAGTACGGATTAAATTTGATCAATTAATGGTTCCAACAGTAAATTAGACGTAGAATTCGAATTCAAAGTGAAAAAAATTAAAATCGAACAATTAATAATATTTCTCGAATTTTTTTCGTTTTTCATACTTTTGAAGTTTCAACTTTGGGATTTTTTTTCGTCACGTTTCCGAAACGGGACAGATTAGGTGCTGTGGAAGAAAATCTAGGAAATTTAACGTAGAATCCAGTAAAAATACGAAAATGGCTAGCGTATATGATAGCTTTCGAGGAATATTCCACTTTGTGTCAAAAAACGTGTTTTGACTTTTTTTCAAACGTTAATAGCTCCGCGGGGACATAACATAAAAATATAATTAAATACACCAAATTGTGGGATTTTGATAGCTCTTTCTCGCCTCTGAGTAATATACCTATGTAAAAGTAACCGGTTCAAAAGTTATTTGCGAAAAACATGCGAAAAAACGCAAAAAACGGTGTCATAAAATTTCAAAGTGCAATAAAAATTGAACAGAGGCCTAATTAAAAAAAAGACGATTTTTTCAGCCGATGAAGTTGTCTCAATTGAACGGCACTATGTCCAAAATTTGATTACCTATTCCCAGTTTCACAATCAATTGTATACTACGGTTTTTTGGGTGTTCGCTTCGGGCCGCTCTAGCTCCGGCAAAAATCGATCAACGAACGAATTCCTGTACTTTTTCGTTTAAAGAATTTATCCATGAACAAAATGCGCTCATAAAATCTTTTCGCGTTGTGAGAATTTTTCGAGAAAATCGCGATCGACTGCGGGAAAACGTGGTTTCTGAAAACGCCAAATTTTGACATTTTCCTGCTTCACGAAAAATCAAGGTCGAAAATCAAAAAAGTACGATTTAACTGCATCAGGAATTTCGATTTAATTGACGAATATAGTGTCAAAAATTTTTTATCGGTTCACAATTTTGCTCCACCCATGAGAGTTTTTTTTGAGACTCGGCACCTATGTTCCGACTTTGGACGGCTATAGCTCCGCGGGGGTTGAACCAAAATTACCAATTGCAATTACAAAAATGTAGGAAATTTAACTGGCTACAACTTTCCAATTCACTTGGTATATAAGAAATCCATTACTTTAGCAGCTACAGCTCCCGATAGAAAAAATTCCGCGATCGCGATTTTTCGCCCAAAACACGTTTTTCGACACATTTCGATTTTTTTCAAAAAAACGAAGCAAAAAATCAAAATTCTAAGATTTTTTCAGCCGATGGCCTTAAATTTTAAGCAACCCCTATTTTTTTCATCCAAATCCCTCCAGCCAGTTTCTCAATCAATCGTATACCTTCTCCTCCTGGTTGTGTAGTTTTATATATATAGACTAGGGGCTGAGCGCCCCTGGCGGCTGCCGCCGCCCAACCCCCTCAGAGGGGGGCTTCGCCCCCCTCAGCTATCGCGCGCGGTCGGCCCGTCGGAGGGGCTCCGCCCCTCCTCTCGGGCCTTACATAAACAACTCGGGGTGTTGTCCTTATCACTCCTATATATAGTATACTATACAGTATATTATACAGTATAGTATATAGTATAGTATATAGTATAGTATATAGTATAGTATATAGCATATATAGTATAGGTATGGGTATGGGTAGGTAGGTAGGTATAGGTATAGGTATGGGTAGGTAGTAGTAGTTTATTATTTGTGTATGGAGAGTGGGAATCTATAGGTATTTTTATAGTAGAAAGTACTTGGTAGTAGTTGCTATAATTTGGTATGTTGGTGGTGGGATTGTATCGTACTTTGTATCATAAAGTATTGGGTTTTTCAACTGGAGCAAAGTAGGAGCAAAATTAGACTTAACGACTGTAAGTTTTCCAAGATTTGTAACTTGCACAGTGGATAACTCAGACAAAAAGTCGTCAATTCAAATGTTTGAATATACCAAAAGATAGGTAATTTAACTGTCCACATTTTCCCAATGTAATGTACCTATCCATTTTTCAACCGTTTTTGCGTTATTCAACAATATTAGTAGACTATACACGAAAAAATGACATTTTTCAACTTTAAACGTTATTTTCATCTATTTAGTGCGAAAGAAACAAAGAATGAACCATATATTATTGATATACACATCATCAACTATCATTATGCTGAATTTGAGCGAAATCTATTTCAAAAAAATTTTCGCGAAAAATCCAAGGGGTACCCCTGCGATTTTTTTCAACCGAACAGTTATCGAATTTTTACTCCTCTCTCAATACAGATAAAAATCTGAAATTTTTAGGAAAGTTGTGTCTCACCATGATGTATTTTTGGTATTTTTTTTATTTTTCGGAAAAATCTGCAAGTGGTCCAAAAAAATCGGTTTTTGAAAGCTCAAAAATTGGACTTTAACCGTGATTTTCGGGGTCAAAATAAATGCGAATCAATTGTTTTATTATGCAGGAGTCTTCATTTGAACGCCTTACACACGTACGTAGCAAAAAATTTGGTGAAAAAAATTTAAACAGAGCCAGAGAAATTATTTTCCGTAAATCGAGTTTTTCGCCGGCCGAATTTCCGAGCTCCGCTGGCATCGGTAATAGTGAAAAATTAAATTTTCGTTTTAAAGCAATTTTGAAAGCTATTCTTATAGGAAATTTAACGCTGAATCCGAATATGACGTCAAAACGGCGGAAATTAGTCGGCAACTATAAGTTTTTCCAGGGTTAATACACGCCATTTCAACGTTTTTCAACTTTGAAATTCCGTAGCAAATACTTTCAGTACTGTTCAAATTTGATTAATTAATGGTTCCTACAGGAAATTAGACGTACAGTTTGAATTTAAAGTGAAAACAATCAAATTCGAACGATTAATAATATTTCTCGAATTTTTTTCGTTTTTCATACTTTTGAAGTTTCAACTTTGGGATTTTTTTTCGTCACGTTCCGGAAATGGGACAGATTAGGTGCTGTGGAAGAAAATGTAGGAAATTTAACGTAGAATCCAGTAAAAATACGAAAATGGCTAGCGTATATGATAGCTTTCGAGGAATATTCCACTTTATGTCAAAAAACGTGTTTTGACTTTTCTTCAAACGTTAATAGCTCCGCGGGGACATAACATAAAAATATAATTAAATACACCAAATTGTAGGATTTTGATAGCTCTTTCTCGCCTCTGAGTATTATACCTATGTAAAAGTAACCGGTTCAAAAGTTATTTGCGAAAAACATGCGAAAAAACGCGAAAAACCGGGTTATAAAAGTTTAAAGTGCAATAAAATTTGAACAGAGGCCTAATTAAAAAAAGAAGATTTTTTCACACGATGGGTTTGTCTCAATTGAACGGCACTATGACCAAAATTTGATTACCTATTCCCAGTTTCTCAATCAATTGGATGACCAAGATTTTTTGACCTTCGCTTCGGGCCGCTCTAGCTCCGGCTAAAATCAACCTACGAACAAATTCTTGTACTTTTTCGTTTAAAGAATTTATCCATGAACAAAATGCGCTCATAAAATCTTTTCGCGTTGTGGAAATTTTTCGAGAAAATCGCGAATAACTGCGGAAAAACGTGGTTTCGAAAAAGCTCAAATTTTGACATT
Source organism: Tupiocoris notatus (assembly GCA_037159825.1). Taxonomy (NCBI): domain Eukaryota; kingdom Metazoa; phylum Arthropoda; class Insecta; order Hemiptera; family Miridae; genus Tupiocoris; species Tupiocoris notatus. Next base: position 16,859 of record JASJUZ010000580.1, read on the forward strand.
TTCCTCCCTCACGAAAAATCAAGGTCGAAAATCAAAAAAGTACGATTTAACGTACTTTTTATTTTCGATTTAATTGACGAATATAGTGTCAAAAATTTTTTATCGCTTCACAATTTTGCTCCACCCGTCGGAGTTTTTTTTGAGACGCGGCACCTAAGTTCCGACTTTGGATCGCTATAGCTCCGCGGGGGTTGAACCAAAATTAACAATCGCAATTACAAAAATGTAGGAAATTTATCTGGCTACAATTTTCTAATTCACTTAGTATATATGAAATCCATTACTTTACGAGCTATCGCGGCCGAAACACGAAATTCCGCGATCGCGATTTTTCGCCCAAAACACGTTTTTCGACACATTTCGAATTTTTTTTCAAAAACGAAGCAAAAAATCGAAATTCTAAGATTTTTTCAGCCGGTGGCCTTAAATTTTAAGCAACCCCTATTTTTTTCGTCCAAATCCCTCCAGCCAGTAAAGCGATTTTGAGAGCTATTCTTAAGGGAAATTTAACGCTGAATCCGAATATGACGTCAAAACGGTGGAAATTTGACGACGAACATTAGTTTTCCCCGGTTTTAGTACTACACGGTTCATGTTTTTCAACTTTGAAATTCCGTAGCAAATACTTACAGTCCTGTTAAAATTTGATTAATTAATGGTTCCTACAGGAAATTAGACGTAGAATTCGAATTCGAAGTGAAAACAATCAAATTCGAACGATTAATAATATTTTTCGAATTTTTATCGTTTTTCATACTTTTGAAGTTTCAACTTTGGGATTTTTTTTCGTCACGTTCCGGAAACGGGACAGATTAGGTGCTGTGGAAGAAAATGTAGGAAATTTAACGTAGAATCCATTAAAAATACGAAAATGGCTAGCGTATATGATAGCTTTCGAGGAATATTCCACTTTATGTCAAAAAACGTGTTTTGACTTTTCTTCAAACGTTAATAGCTCCGCGGGGACATAACATAAAAATATAATTAAATACACCAAATTGTAGGATTTTGATAGCTCTTTCTCGTCTCTGAGTAATATACCTATGTAAAAGTAGTCGGTTCAAAAGTTATATGCGAAAAACATGCAAAAAAACGCAAAAAATCGTGTCATAAAACTTTAAAGTGCAATAAAATTTGAACAGAGGCCTAATTAAAAAAAAGAAGATTTTTTCACCCGATCAGTTTGTCTCAATTGAACGGCACTATGACCAAAATTTGATTTCCTATTCCCAGTTTCTCAATCAATTGGATACCCAAGATTTTTTGACCTTGGCTTCGGGCCGCTCTAGCTCCGGCAAAAATCGATCAACGAACGAATTCCTGTACTTTTTCGTTTAAAGAATTTATCCATGAACAAAATGCGCTCATAAAATCTTTTCGCGTTGTGGAAATTTTTCGAGAAAATCGCGATCAACTGCGGAAAAACGTGGTTTCGAAAAAGCTCAAATTTCGACATTTTCCTAACTCACGAAAAATTAAGGTCGAAAATCAAAAAAGTACGATTTAACGTACTTTTTATTTTCGATTTAATTGACGAATATAGTGTCAAAAATTTTTATCGCTTCACAATTTTGCTCCACCCGTCGGAGTTTTTTTTGAGACGCGGCACCTAAGTTCCGACTTTGGATCGCTATAGCTCCGCGGGGATTGAACCAAAATTAACAATTGCAATTACAAAAATGTAGGAAATTTATCTGGCTACAACTTTCCAATTCACTTGGTATATAAGAAATCCATTACTTTAGGAGCTACGGCGTCCGATAGAAAAAATTCCGCGATCGCGATTTTTCGCCCAAAACACGTTTTTCGACACATACCGAATTTTTTTTCAAAAACCAAGTCAAAAATCAAAATTCTAAGATTTTTTCAGCCGATGGCCTTAAATTTTAAGCAACCCCTATTTTTTTCATCCAAATCCCTCCAGCCAGTTCCTCAATCAATCGTATACCTCTCCTCCTGGTTGTGTAGTTTTATATATATAGACTAGGGCTGAGCGCCCCTGGCGGCTGCCGCCGCCCAACCCCCTCAGAGGGGGGCTTCGCCCCCTCAGCTATCGCGCACGGTCGGCCCGTCGGAGGGGCTGCGCCCCTCCTCTCGGGCCTTACATATTCTTACTCGGGGGCAGTGTCCTTTTCACTCCTATATATAGTACTATATAGTATATAATATATAGTATATATATAGTATATATAGTTATACCAACTTTGTGCGTTAGGTGGCCCTTTTGCATTAAGTGGCCCCCAGATTTGGTAGCTCTTGCATTAGGTGACCCCGCATTAGGTGGCCCTTTTCAAGCAGTGTTACCACTTCGAGGGAGTTTGTACCTCTTTTTTTTCTCTACTATCGTATGTTTTTAAAAAATTGCTGATTTTAGGTTAGTTTGATTTAGAGTTCGTTCGGGAGTTATGCCCAACCAATTTCCTTCATTCTTTTTTTTTAATCGAAGGTATTGATGCACACATAAGCAATCAATTACCGGATGTGGTCCAACTTTCACCCTTCTTAATTTATACTGGAATGCAATTTCCTCGTGTGTATTTCTTATGGATGTTTTTCCTTGAAATGTTTTCATAGGTAGCCCTTTAGCATTGGGTGGCCCCCGCATTAGGTGGCCCCTGCGTTAGGTGACCCTTTTCCAGCACTTTGAGGGAGTTATTCCCTCGGTTTTTCACTACCATCGAATGTATATAAAAATTGCTGATTTTCGCTCAGTTTGATTTCGAGTTCGTTTGGGAGTTTTACCCGACCGATTTCCTTCATTTTACTACCATGTTAACGTAGTAAAACATGAAATTTCAGGGGGGCTAGAATTTTTTTCTTGGGCGATTAGAACGGTATATTATTGAATAATAAAACAAAATGGCATAAGGCGGAAGTACTGTCCGTTATCCAAACTATACAAAACACGTTTTGTGAATGCGGTCAATGTTGGTCATTAATGAAGCAGAGACCCGAAAAATACAATAACGCTTGTATGAAATAACTGAACATGCGTTTTACAAGGAATTACTGCATGTGACCCCAATAATAAAAATCAAGCGATATTCAACTGTCATATAGAAAATTGCAAGTCCTCTAGCGTTCAAATATATTCATTTTTGCGGTCTATAAAAACCAAAATGTAGCCAATATGCGAATAAACCTAATTTTGCCCATTCACTAGGAAATCATCTCCTGAAAATGTCAATGAATTTCATTCATTTTTCAGGAATTCTTTTTTTTTTTTTTTTTTTTTTTTTTTTTTTTTTTTTTTTTTTTTTTTTTTTTTTTTTTTTTTTTAATGAATGGTATTGATGCACACATAAGCAATCAATTACCGGATGTGGTCCAACTTTCACCCTTCTTAATTTATACTCGAACGCGATTTCCCCGTGTGTATTTCTCATGGAAGTTTTTTCCTTGAAAGGTTTTCATATCTTTTTTTATTTATAACTCAGGTTCTAATAGAGAGTTCGTTTTGGTCTAACAAGACTCACTGAAACAAGTTCTTTAAATTGATCTCTTGTGCCTTACAATTGGTCCATTAGAATTGGAGCTAGGTGGTATAATTCAACTTGAACCTTCTACTTTTAGAGATTTTTTTCAATTTTTATGCGTTCAAAGCTAGTCACACTTTTGTCCAAAAATAATTCGGCGGTTGTGAGACCGAGATTGATTTTTGGTAAAAATTTCACGACTTTAGTTATTATAGGTTGAATGGATGTTTGGATTCAACATGTTTTGAATCGTAAAACATCAACTTTTGAGGGATTAGAAAATTTTTTTTGGGGATTACAATGGTTTATTAGTGAATAATAAACCAAAAAGGGAGCTTTGGGAGATTTTTAGCCCAAGTGAATCGTGATTCTAGCGACATCAAAACGAATTCGGCTCATCAGTATTGCGAGAGGGGAAATATTGCGCTGAAATAACGGTTCAATGTGTCACGCTGTTTTGAAGAATTCTGGAATTGATGAAATTTTCGAACATCATTCAATAATTGAAGCAAAAAGGAGGACTCTGACAATTAATTGCGTTATACTACTTCAGTTTCTGTAAACGACTTTCTTGCTATAAATTAGGTCTACTTTTCATAATGCAGTGATGGAAAAAAACATTAGGTAATGGCTAAGAACCAAAAACAGCATTACATATTTAATAAATATTTTTAGAAATGAGTCGGTTGGATAATAGTGTCTCAATAAAAAAGAAAACAAAGTAAAACACAATAAGTAGTGGTTTGCATAAATCACACAGTACTTCTATGTTTGAGTGAACAAACAGGTATACTCAAACAGAAAACCGAGAAAGTCGTGCAAGGGCGGCAACGTTAGTATACAACTGTTATTGGAAACTTTCCAACATTCAACTTTAAGAGATCTTTTAAAAAATTTATCTGTGTTTAAAGCATGTCACACCTTCGTCAGTCAATAATTGGGCCGCCGTGAAACCGAGATAGATTTATTGTGAAAATTTCAAGAATTTAGCTATTATACTTTGGTCGGAAAAGTGTTGACGGCGGACGGACAGAATTTTTTTTATTGGATATTCGGATTCTACATGCCTTGAAACGTAAAACGTCAAATTTTGAGGAGATCAGAGAATTTTATTTCTTGGGCGATAATTTAATAATGGTTTATTATTGAATAATAAACCAACAATTCTGTCCGTCAACACTAACACTGGCCAGCCCTAACCAGCCCTAGCTCAATTTTAATGCCATTTTTGGGGTTAGGAGGGAAAGAAAATTCGTATTTTCGAATACTTCTCGGAAATTTCTATGTATTTTTGAACGCTTGTTCGTATGAGACCATCGCTCGGTCGATAGCTTTATCGGTTCTCCAATTATCGCAGCTTTTGTGTTGAATTTTCGAGATATTCAGAACTTTGTCATGAGGGTATAACTCGAGAGTTCTTGGAGCTATAAAAATCGTTCTATACTCGTTGGAATGCTCGTCAAACACTCTCTTCGAATGTACCATTAGGCGAAAAATTTAGCTTTCAATTTGAAAATAAGGAAAAATAAAATTGATCAAAATTACTATAATAGTTGATACGGAGTTTTCCCTCGTTAGGTGGGAACATAGTAACCTACTCGCAAGAAGCACGATCTTGTTGTTGTTATTCTTTTTCTTCGTCTTCGTATTTTCTTTTATTTTGAAAAAGCAGTTTTAAAACCACTCCTCACCTTCTGCATTGATTTTTACTAATGCATTAAGAGTTCGCAGAAATCACATGGATTTTCTCCATTAATTAATTTAGATTCGCGATTGACATTACCGATGGCGGGCTGCGGTCGCATTTAAAATTCGGTCCCTGCAACGAGTTGATTGCCAATAAATATGATCTGCGTGGGAATCCAGGGGATTTCTCCACGAAATTGCCGAAAAAGTTCCTAATGGCTAGTAATTAGCTTGGCCAGGAATAATAAAATCATAACTTCGAGTTAACCGAGATCTCAGGGTAATGATAACATGATAAAAGAACATGTCATAGCATTAGATTGTCTGACATCGCGATTTCCCGTTTTAATCCCGCGAGTTCGATTTCTTCGTTCGTTTTTCACTCGTCATTCGTTCGTCGTCCGATTTTCATTCGTCGTTATTTCAAGAAAAATAATATTGATACCACGATAAATTTATAAATACGCGAACTGTAGGTACAAGTGATTTCCGTTAGCGCAGATATAGTAAAGGCGAGATTGTCATTAAAGCTGGCCACATAATTTTATGTGGAGTGCTTAAATTCGGAGTGCTCGACCCTCATATTCTTGATGTACTCATTAGATCTTCAAACGACGAAGAAGTGGATATCCGAGGCCGTGGATACCTTGTAATGGCGCTACGAAGCCCTGATGATGCCCGAATGGGCGAAAGTGCTTGGCAGGCCGATAATAAAAAACAGGAGAACAAGTCGCCGTGGTTCTCCCCCTCAACCCCAACAACGAAGAACCAGATTTTTTTTTATAGTGGGTCACATACCGTGCCTCAACGTTATGAGCCTTTTTCACGATTTCACAAGTGCATGTTTTGTATTTTGATTTTTACAGGCCGCAAAACTCAATGTATTTGAACGTTCAAGGTCTTGAAATGTTGGGGTCGGTGATTGAATGATGCCTGATTTTTATCAAGTGGGTCACATACAGTACTTCCGGGTTATTTGCATATTGGTTACATTTTGATTTTGGTAGACCGCAAAAACGAATATATTTGAACGGTGGGGACTTTACATGTTTCTATATGACAGCTGAATATCGCTTGATTTTTATTTTTGGTGTCACATGCAGTACTTCCTCGTAAAACGCATTTTCAGTTATTGTACTTTTTGGGGCTGTTTGCTCTATATTTGACCAGCTCTGACCACGTTCACAGAACTTGTTTTGTATAGTTTGGATAACACATGGTATTTCCGCCATATGCCGTTTTTTTGCTTTAGAGATTTTTATAGACCGCAAGAGTGAATATACTTTAAACTCCCTCAACCCCTACAACGAAAAAAAAAAAGAAAATATTTTTACGATGGTGGTTTTTGAATGTTTGTAACGATGAGTGAACGACACTTACTTGATGAGGTGGATTTGTTTTCAATCATTACATCGTCCATCGAACAGTGGAAATTATTTCGTCTGTTTGTATGGGTACCTAATTGTGGTTTTGGTATAATTCAACAAGGTTTTTGGCCTTCGTACGATTTTCTTGATTTTATAATTGGTTATACCTGTTACCGATCTATGCACAGCACTAGTTTAAAAATTGTTTACCTACTATGAAGGTGCTAGGTAGCGAATATTTACGGCGTAAAAGTGGGATCATAGTGAACACGAAACGTCTCATAAATACCAAGGAATGATCTCTAGGAGTCCAATCCCCTGGCGAAATAATTTTTTTGGTTTATTATTCAATAATAATACCTAGTGGCTACAGAAAAAAAAACCTGTATCTAACCCCCTAAAAATGTGATGGTTTGCGTTTCAAAGCACGTAGAATCCAAATAGTTCATTCACCCCATCTTCTCCCACAGGCGAAAACAATTTTATTAAAATTTACCAATTGCGTAGGTAGCGGAAATTCAGTGCCGGAAATCGGGTTCGTTGCGAACACGAAAACGCTGCAAATGATTGTACAGTGGTTTATTATTATTTCGCTTCAATATTGATTTGAGAAGACTATCCATTTGTCATTTTAAAAATTTTCCGAACATTTGTGAACGTTCCCACCGAAAAACAGATGGTAACTATAGGGGAAAACTCCGTAGCAACTATTGTAATTTTAATCATTTTTATTTTTCTTAATTTCCTAATTAAAAGCTAAAATTATTGCCTAACGATACAGCTGGAGAGAGTGTTTGACGACCATTACAATGAGTATGAAACGATTTTTATAGCTCCAAGAACTCTCGAGTTATAACCTCATGTAAAATTTCTAAAAATCTCCCAAATTCGGCACAAAAGCTGCGATAACTCGAGAACCAATAAAGCTATCGACCCGGCGATGGTCTCATTCGATTCAGCGTCCAAAAATCTATAGAATTTGATACCACGTACACATTTTTCGGAAAAACCTTGGAAAATATGAATTTTCTCCCCCTCAAAACCCCCCAAAAATACCCTTAAAATTGAGCTAGCAAGTTGGTTCAAGAATTGGGCCGTCGTAGGACTGAGATTGATTTTTGGTGAAAATTTCAAAATTTTAGCTCTTACAGTTTGGCCGGAAAAGTGCTAACGGCGTACGGCGTACGGCGGACAGACAGAATTTTTTTTATTGGATATTCGGATTCTACATGCCTTGAAACGTAAAACATTAAATTTTGAGGGGGAGTTATAAAATTTTTTTTCTTGGGCGATTACAATGGTTTATTACCTATTGAATAATAAACCAATATCTCAAAAATACTCATGAATGACCTCTAGGAGTCTTTTTTCCTCCCCCTCCACTTTCACAGACAGAAGATAATAATTCCCTATTTGGGGGCCACCTATTGCATAGGGGGCCACCTAATGCACAAAATATAGTTGGGAGGGAAAAATTATTTCCCCCACGTCGGGGGCCACCTATCGCAATAGGGGCCACGTAACGCACATTTTATATTGTGGGGGCCACCTAATGCAAGTTGCGTTAGGTGGCCCCCAGTTTTACACAGAAAGGGTCATCTAACGCACTCTTTATATAACTATTAACAACTATACCTACATATATAAAAAAATACACAAAATTTGTATGCTACTTTATTATTGGAGAGCGACCGTGTTTACGCGGTAAATGCTCAGCTTCGAGAAATCGCGTCCGAAGTTAATGTCAAAACTTTCATCTCAATTATAATCATCATTAAAGTATCTAATTACAACGTTCGCTTAATTATTCCGCACGGAATCTGATTTTCTATCAAACTCGCTCTTTCAACGTATACTTTTGATAATGAATTGAGGTGGAAAAAATTATTTTGGAGGTCACACCACTACCGCATCACTCTTAAACCATCTGGTGAAATTTAATGGGAGTGCAAGATGGGAGGGTCGTTGTAACGCCATATTCTTGAACAATGTTTACTTCACTTTTGACTATACATGGTTCTATTCTTCAGAAAGGCTAGTTTTCAAGGTGTTTTAAAAGAATATTGTGAGGTTGAGGTGGAGATAAAAAAAATGCGACAAGTTCTCCTTATCATTTCAATGATTCGAGCGCTTTCGCCCTCACAGGCCTCTTCAGGAAACATCTAGAATTGATACGTGAAGGGGTAAGTATTCCTATTTTGTTTTTATCGTTTAAAAAATAAATAGCACGTTAGGAAGTCACCAATCAAGAAACCAGCAAAAAAAATGAGATACAAATTAAAATTCAAGGGTTGCTTACTTGTCCATTGTCATATTAGTTTACCTTAGAAATTAGTGTGTCAAGTCTTTTTAAAAAGGGGTCGCCCGTGAAGAGGGTTCGTTCTAATAAAAATAAAAAAAGTCGGATATAAGTTAAGATAACATAAATACTAAAATCATTGCAAAGATAAAGAGAGAACTATAGTGCAAACAAAGATTCTTACTCGAGATGAGGAGTTATCACAGTTGCATACCTAATCTAGTTTTAAAAGCTTGAAAATATAATTATAAACGAAGACTAGAAGATGCAAGTGACTAGAACATAGAGACTAATAAATTACTAAGAGCTACAACTACTGGAAGCATTTTTTGACTAGAATAGAAGGACACGTGGTTGGTAACAACTAAAAACAGACTGGGGGGTAACAGTCGTGAGGTAAACAGTCTTGATATGAGAAATGGGAACATAAATTATCTTTGGGCTAGGTAGGAACATAATACTTAATTCAAGTTGAAAATATAATTTCTTGTATAATTGAAGTTAAAATACATTATGCTAGAAGGAGAACGACGGTAATTAGTTTTTCGGTATAAATAATGGGTGAAATTGCTTCCCCAGGTCGAGCAGTTCGCATTTCTTGTTCATGCTTTATTTCCTGCTTTAATGATGTGGATATTTCTGAAATTCGTCGTTGTTTCGTTCTAGCATGCCTACCTATAGACTTGACATTATCGAAATTCGGTTTGTGATTTTCTGTTGACATATGTTGATCAAGAGCTGTTTCTTCTTTCTGTTTTCTACATTTTTACTGTGTCTTTTTACGGAGGTTTTGTAAGCTCTCTCCATGGTATTTTTCATCACAATTGTGGCATGGTATTTCATATACATTGTACCTAGAGTCCAGGAGTGGTATATTGTCTTTAATTCGGGGGTAATAATTATTTTGCCTGTGGGGGTTACTGCCATCCAATTTTAAATCTTTTTTGTGCAGTTCCCTTTCTAGGCTTGCCCAGTTAATATTATATGGTAGGGTAACGAATTTAGGTGGGGGGGGGTGTGGTCGGTAGGTTCGGGGAAATTTTGGGGAGTGTAGATGATGTTTGGTGTGTTTTAAAGATTGGGAAATTTTTTCTAGAAATGATGAGCTTAATCTTAAATCAAAGGAATTGTAACCAAGGTAACTTTCCATAATGGCAATTTTTCAATCATTTGCATTTTTTTTTTTTTTTTTTTTTTTTTTTTTACGCCTTCCATTACCTAGTAAATTAGCAATCACATTGAGTCGACATAGCCGAATAAATCGTGGCTTATTCAGAAACTGTATTAAGGGACGAGGCCCTTCTATCGATCATGGCCCCTACTTCAATACTGTGGTAGCAAATCGCGAGGAAAGGGGTTCGAATAATCGTATCTTCAAGGGATTTGGCTATATTGGCGTGTAATGAGTCTAAAAGCGGATCTGGGCGTTGAGGCAATACTATCCAAAGTGGACTCGATATAATATCAGAGACTGGTGGTTATTCTATCAACTGTTGAACAATGGACTTTTAAAAGCCAAGTAACAACATCTAGTCGTCTTTCTACAAAAGCTAGAATGTGTGACAATTAGAGGAGACTAATGGAATTATTGACTGATATACTCTATTCCGTTGAAATTAGCTCCAAAATGTTTATGGAAGGATTGGGATTGTTCTAAAAGTCGAACTTGGAACGAAATGGACTTTCTAAATAAGTCTCCGTGTGTGTAGCAGTATTCAAATGGACCTCCTATATCTGTGGCTGGCCAACCATATATGACAAAAGTTTTCAGAAAATATTCACCCTACGTTCCGATTCAGCCCTTTTTGGAGTTTACATATTTTCGTGATGTAAGGAATCTTTCAAAATTTTCTCTGTTTTGTTTTACACAAGCAGCATTCATAAATCAATACATTCAATTCTCTCGAATAATTGTTATGGAGTATAGATCCACTTCTAATTTCACCATCTCGGTCACACAAGTTACTTTCTCATTTTTAGGATTTAGTCGAGTGTTTTTTACTTCGGTCTACTGAACGTTAATAAAATTTTAGCGGTGTTTTTTTTTTTTAGATCTTATCTATGTCTATGGAAAGGCTATGTTTAATTTTGGTGTTGAACAGGACCTACGCGGCTAATATATCTCAAAAACAAAAAAATAATCCGTGCATTTTTCTTAAATCGATTCTAAATTAAATTTCCTCGATTCGTTCACAAAGAACCTATTTTTTCAAAATTCGCGAACGTGGCAAAAAAATGGTAGGTTTTAGCTCGAAGAGCATTGAAATGATTGGGAAAAAAAATTATTAATTGCTAGAATTTGATTATTTTCCCTTTAAATTTGATTCTACGTCTTATTACCAATAAGAATGAGTAAAAAAATAATATCGAACAGAGCTTTGGAATGAAATTTCAGAGTTGAAAAACATGAAAACGGTGTAGTACTTAAAACTGTGGAAAACTAACAGTTATCGTCAAATCGCGGCGTTTTGACGTCAAACTCGGATTCAGCGTTAAATTTCCTATTAGAATAATCTTCAAAATCGCTTGAAACAAAACTTTATTTCTTCATACTTTCGGCCGGTGAAAAACTCGATTTACGGAAAATAATTTCTGCGGCGCTGATTGAATTTTTTTTCACCAAATTTTTTGCTATGTACGTGTGTAAGGCGTTCAAACGAAGACTCCTGCATAATAAAACAGTTGATTCGCATAAATTTCGACCCCGAAAAAGCCAGGTTGAAGGTTAATTTTCGAGAGTTTTAAAAACCGCTATTTTTTTGGACCACAAGCTGAATTTTTCCGAGAATTGAAAAAAAAAATACATCTTGGTAAGATACAAATTTCCTGAAAATTTCAGATTTTTATCTGAATTGAAAGACGAGTAAAAAATCATTCCGATTCGCTTCGTTCTAAGTTTTCTTAATTCTTCGCACATATTCAATCATTTAAGTCACAAAATTAAATAAATTCAATCGCATCGTCAAACCAGAATCGGCAATACGACTTCAGGGATAATTAATACTGCCATAGAAAACAATTTGCCTCCCTTGGAATAACTCAAGAAGAATTGTCAATTTCCACGGATTATCGTCAGTATAAATGAATCGAATAAATAATGTGGATCTTTTGGGATCGCTATGGTGAAGAACGGCTCTTTTTTAAAACTCGGCCTTTTCTTTGAAAATATTGAATCAACTCATTCGTGCAAACGAAAGGATGTATCATCCGCGATATTTTGAGGCCAGCCGAACTGTTGGAATCAAACCACGGTTGATAATTCGTAAAAAAGTGACGGCGATATCGTTCACCGAAGTAGGTAATTTATTACTGAGCCGTTGTTCCAAATGAAGTCGTTCAAACTCTATTTTCCTAACAAAGCATCATCAGCCGAGATACTAGGTTACTCAGCCGATCAACTTTCAATATTGACTCCAACGTCGAAAATGAGATCGTTGCCCTGATCAAGTTACCGGAGTTGGTGGATTCTTATCGGAGGAAATCTTTTCTACTTCCGCCGGTTCGATGGTACGGCATTTTGAGACTAAATTAACGAACAAGTTTTCGAAAGTATTTATGACAACGTGAAACGATGCGATAACAGTATTTTTTACATACATGTTGACGTAGTGAATTTCCGTAAATAATTAATGAAGTTCAGTGATATTTTCAAATATGTTCTCCCAAAGAATATGCAACATCAGCCGTTATCGAGTTATGGAAAACACACAGTACTTCCGAGATGTGCCTGAAAAAGTGCTATATTGATTTTTACAAACCGTACTATAATTGATATTTTAAAATTTGTTTGAGGCCTTGAAATGTTCGTTATGGCAGCCAGATAACGCTTGTTTTTTACGTGGCTTACCGATTTTCCTTCCATGTTATGCGATTTTTCGCTGTTTCGCAAGTGCGTATTTCAAGTTTTGATTTCTACTGGCCGCAGAAGATCAATATATTTGAACGCACAAGGTCTTGAAATGTTTGCTACAGCGGTCGAATTACGCATTATTTATATCACGCGTGTAACGTACGGTACTTTCAAGTTATTAGAACTTTTTCCCGATTTCATTCAAGCTTTCCCTTATTATGGATACTGGGTTACCTTCGCACACCACTGGTTTCTCCAAATTTAAATATAATAATGATTACACGTAATAATCATAAATGGTAATATACCGCTTATTTATTTATTTATTTATTCTTTCGTTCGTTCGTCGTTCGTTCGTTCGTTCGTTCGTCGTTCGTTCGTTCGTTCGTTCGTTCGTTCGTTCGTTCGTGTTTCGTTCGTTCGTTCGTTCGTTCGTTCGTTCGTTCGTTCGTTCGTTCGTTCGTTCGTTCGTTCGTTCGTTCGTTCGTTCGTTCGTTCGTTCGTTCGTTCGTTCGTTCGTTCGTTCGTTCGTTCGTTCGTTCGTTCGTTCGTTCGTTCGTTCGTTCGTTCGTTCGTTCGTTCGTTCGTTCGTTCGTTCGTTCGTTCGTTCGTTCGTTCGTTCGTTCGTTCGTTCGTTCGTTCGTTCGTTCGTTCGTTCGTTCGTTCGTTCGTTCGTTCGTTCGTTCGTTCGTTCGTTCGTTCGTTTCGTTCGTTCGTTCGTTCGTTCGTTCGTTCGTTCGTTCGTTCGTTCGTTCGTTCGTTCGTTCGTTCGTTCGTTCGTTCGTTCGTTCGTTCGTTCGTTCGTTCGTTCGTTCGTTCGTTCGTTCGTTCGTTCGTTCGTTCGTTCGTTCGTTCGTTCGTTCGTTCGTTCGTTCGTTCGTTCGTTCGTTCGTTCGTTCGTTCGTTCGTTCGTTCGTTCGTTCGTTCGTTCGTTCGTTCGTTCGTTCGTTCGTTCGGTTCGTTCGTTCGTTCGTTCGTTCGTTCGTTCGTTCGTTCGTTCGTTCGTTCGTTCGTTCGTTCGTTCGTTCGTTCGTTCGTTCGTTCGTTCGTTCGTTCGTTCGTTCGTTCGTTCGTTCGTTCGTTCGTGTTCGTTCGTTCGTTCGTTCGTTCGTTCGTTCGTTCGTTCGTTCGTTCGTTCGTTCGTTCGTTCGTTCGTTCGTTCGTTCGTTCGTTCGTTCGTTCGTTCGTTCGTTCGTTCGTTCGTTCGTTCGTTCGTTCGTTCGTTCGTTCGTTCGTTCGTTCGTTCGTTCGTTCGTTCGTTCGTTCGTTCGTTCGTTCGTTCGTTCGTTCGTTCGTTCGTTCGTTCGTTCGTTCGTTCGTTCGTTCGTTCGTTCGTTCGTTCGTTCGTTCGTTCGTTCGTTCGTTCGTTCGTTCGTTCGTTCGTTCGTTCGTTCGTTCGTTCGTTCGTTCGTTCGTTCGTTCGTTCGTTCGTTCGTTCGTTCGTTCGTTCGTTCGTTCGTTCGTTCGTTCGTTCGTTCGTTCGTTCGTTCGTTCGTTCGTTCGTTCGTTCGTTCGTTCGTTCGTTCGTTCGTTCGTTCGTTCGTTCGTTCGTTCGTTCGTTCGTTCGTTCGTTCGTTCGTTCGTTCGTTCGTTCGTTCGTTCGTTCGTTCGTTCGTTCGTTCGTTCGTTCGTTCGTTCGTTCGTTCGTTCGTTCGTTCGTTCGTTCGTTCGTTCGTTCGTTCGTTCGTTCGTTCGTTCGTTCGTTCGTTCGTTCGTTCGTTCGTTCGTTCGTTCGTTCGTTCGTTCGTTCGTTCGTTCGTTCGTTCGTTCGTTCGTTCGTTCGTTCGTTCGTTCGTTCGTTCGTTCGTTCGTTCGTTCGTTCGTTCGTTCGTGTTCGTTCGTTCGTTCGTTCGTTCGTTCGTTCGTTCGTTCGTTCGTTCGTTCGTTCGTTCGTTCGTTCGTTCGTTCGTTCGTTCGTTCGTTCGTTCGTTCGTTTCGTTCGTTCGTTCGTTCGTTCGTTCGTTCGTTCGTTCGTTCGTTCGTTCGTTCGTTCGTTCGTTCGTTCGTTCGTTCGTTCGTTCGTTCGTTCGTTCGTTCGTTCGTTCGTTCGTCGTTCGTTCGTTCGTTCGTTCGTTCGTTCGTTCGTTCGTTCGTTCGTTCGTTCGTTCGTTCGTTCGTTCGTTCGTTCGTTCGTTCGTTCGTTCGTTCGTTCGTTCGTTCGTTCGTTCGTCGTTCGTTCGTTCGTTCGTTCGTTCGTTCGTTCGTTCGTTCGTTCGTTCGTCGTTCGTTCGTTCGTTCGTTCGTTCGTTCGTTCGTTCGTTCGTTCGTTCGTTCGTTCGTTCGTTCGTTCGTTCGTTCGTTCGTTCGTTCGTTCGTTCGTTCGTTCGTTCGTTCGTTCGTTCGTTCGTTCGTTCGTTCGTTCGTTCGTTCGTTCGTTCGTTCGTTCGTTCGTTCGTTCGTTCGTTCGTTCGTTCGTTCGTTCGTTCGTTCGTTCGTTCGTTCGTTCGTTCGTTCGTTCGTTCGATTACAATGGTTTATTATTGAATAATAAACAAAAATCACCAATTTTCCTCATTTTCGTTTTTTTTTTTTACATTTTTTCATATCAAAAAAGGGAAAAGGAAAGCAAACACGAAAATGGGAGAAGATTTAGGAAAAAGGGGAAAGATTTATTTTGTCTAAGTTTTGAGGGAGTTTTTTCCCAAAAGGGGAGACTTGGCAACACTGGTGAGAGCATTGAATCATTCGGAAAGTGTATTGCGAAACTCTACTTGACCACCTCTTTTTGAAGTTAAGTTAAAAATAAGACCAGCTTTTTACCCTAGATAGAACGTTCCTTTCGGTTCGAGGGTTCTTAACTGAAATCACGAAACTGAATTATTAACGAACGCAAGCGATGAATGCAGCGTAAAATTCATCACGATATATCCGTTTCTTTGTAGACTAACGCATTTATCCAACGCCTCACTTTAATTATTTGTTTTCCTTTTTTCTAGAGTTTTTCTCATCAACCTGGAGTGACAATTTTTTTCCAGTTCCCTCTCACGATTCTTTTGGCGCCTGTCACCTTTCTTTGTGTCGTGCTAGGCCGTCGCATTAATATTTTTTACTTCCGTCATATTGTTCCACAACCTTCTTTCATTCGAGAAAAGTATTTCCCCTCGAGCTCACAGAATTTTCGTTACCGACATTTCGTATTTTATAATAAGTCAAACTTATCTCTAAAGAGCTCAAGGGTTTAGACGGCGAAACTTCCGAAATTAATCAGTACCGTTTCCTTCGTCAAACGTTAATTTTCCTCAGCACTGAATACAAATAGTGTAACCAAGGTCGAAAACTAAAAATTTTCACTATATATTTTCAACCTTAACTCGCGAATGTTTTATTCATTTTTTCTCCTTCTCCGGGACTGAAGTTTCTTTGAAAATGAATACCGCGAAACGAATGCCAATTAATCAAAATGTAAGAACAAGAACTAAGCGCTATCTTATGTCCACTGGAGCTGCGAAAGTTCTGTTAA
The DNA here is from genome assembly GCA_037159825.1 of Tupiocoris notatus. Classification (NCBI taxonomy): domain Eukaryota; kingdom Metazoa; phylum Arthropoda; class Insecta; order Hemiptera; family Miridae; genus Tupiocoris; species Tupiocoris notatus. Next base: position 32,997 of record JASJUZ010000580.1, read on the forward strand.
GTAGGTAATAATTAGGGCGATTAAATTATGATTTGAAGCGGAGAGGTTTTGATTAGAAAGGTAAATCGGTGGACCGTTCCCTTCTTCAATGTTTCACTTGGAATTACTTTTTGAATTGTTTACGAGATAATTTTCTCCCGAATTATGATACTTGAAGCCTTCATCCTCCATTTGAAGGGGGCTCCCACTTTTCTGCGCAACGGATACCTCGGGGAATAGAGGTCTGTTTAATTCACGTTAAATGAACGGATGAAATTCGGAATCCGTTAAATGCTGCGAGGGAAACTTTCCATCCGATGAGAAAAACTCTACGCATTATTGAACATCGATTAATTTCTAATAGCATTTCTTCCAATAATGATTTGAAAAGAAAATCGTCAGCTGGCTATAGTGAATTTTTCAATCAGTTGTGAACATAACTTGACGTGACAACAGAACGTGTTGTGACAGCATAATCTGTAGCAGATTTTTATTGTTAGCTATGAGCGATGATTCCTTAGTAAAAATGCTACAATCACATGTGCAGTTGTTTATTTTTCTTTTGCTTCATTATAATGTAAGAAGTCCATCCACTTCGGATGTTCCTTATGACGAATACTTGATAAAGTTTCCGTCTAACTACAGATTATAACTATAAGGGAAAACTCCATAACAACTATCGTAATTTTAATTATTTTTATTTTTCTTCATCGTGCAATTAAAAATTAAATTATTCGCCAATACTGCTTAAGAGAGTGTTCGAAGAGTAGCCCAACGAGTATAGAACGATTTTTATAACTCCATAAATTCTCAAGCTATACCATCATGGCAAATTCGTTCGTTCAAAGGTTCACAAGCTGTGGTAACAAGAGAACCATTAATGCTATCGACTTCGTAATCGTCTCATTCGATTCAGCGTCATAAAATCTGTATAAAGTTATATCAAACACACTTATGTTTTAATAACCTTGGAAAAAATACCCTTCAAATTGAGGGAGCGATTTGGCTAAAGAATTGAGCAATCGTCCGACCAAGAATGATTTTGTTTGGTGACAATTTCAAAAATGTAGCTGTTACAGTTTGTCAGAAAAGCGTTGACGGCGTACGGTGGACGGGCAGAATTCTTTTGGAATTACTAATTACCTAATATATATGATTATTTTATCAATAATTTTTATTTAATTAATTAATTAAGTAATTTTTATTGGAATTATTGGTGGAATTATAAATGATCATATAATTATTTGTATGATTATGTATTATATTAGTTTTATGATAAATTATTATATTATTAAAATTATATATTATTATTTTTTATGAAATATTATATTATTAAAATTATATATTATTATTTTTTATGAAATAATATATTATTAGTTATTCAAATTATTGTTATTGGATACTCGGAAACGGTCTTGATAAACGTGATACATCAAATAGTAGACATTTTTTTGTTTGGGTGAATACAACGGTTTATTATGGAATATAAACCAATATCGTAACGTTGTAATAATCGTCTTTATTTTTCACAACTGACACAATTTGATTTCACAATTAATCAACCATCGATAAAGTGAAAAAATGAGCGGCAACCTAATACGAGTTTAGAACGATTTTTGTAGCTCCGTAAATGCATTTTATCATCATGCGTACTTCTCAAACTGTCGAAAATGTATAGCAAAAGCTACAGATGCTCGAATGCAATCAAATCATAGGGTTCACCTGCATACGGCTTCAGATCGTTTAGTAAACGAGTGATAAATGATTCGAGCGATAAGATAATGCGAATTGTAGGATGCCATTACGCGTTGCTCTCCGCGGCGATGAGTTCGGACCTCCAGCCCAGGAAAATAATTAATTAATGAAAGTTCTCCTACGCATCAGCGTCTCCCAAAAATCACGCCTTGACTCTGAACGACCAACGCATGACGCACCACAAAGGACTCTGAATTCGGCTTTCGGTTTATTTTCAATAATAAACCATTGTAATTTATATCTGCGTTGAAAATCTTTTGAAATAGACGCGAACATGTTCATGTAGCAAAAACAGAGGAAAGTTATTAATTTGATCTGACAAAAGAATTGAGCCATATTCGATCCAGAATTTTCGGACTGACGTTAGGTACTGAACAAGAAATTTTTATAGTTACCGTCAAAACTAACTAGCCCAAAAAAAAAAAAAAAAAAAAAAATTATTAGATTTATATTAGATATTTTATTAGATATTTGGATTATACAAACGCCAAACATATAACTTTCAGGGCTAAATAATTGCTTCTTTGTCGATTACAATGGTGTTCATTTAAGCAATAAATTCGAAAAAAACATTCGCGGTTCACAACTGGCTTTTTCTGAATGGAAAACTAGGTCATTTTGACGAGTGTGTTTCCAGCATATACTGGTATGTTTGAAAAGTTGTCATATTCGTTTTTTGTTCTTATAAAAGAGAGGGAATATAGAGTTTTTATCCTTATCGATAAAAATAGACAGCGAATAATTTTTTCTCGTCGTTTGACTTTCGGAATATTAAAAAATAAAGAAAGGGAGAGTATAATCGAATAGAAAAGCCGTGATCACATTGCATAAAATCTCCTTTCAAAGTCTACCAACTTTCTAGTCCAACGGGCTGTCTCTGTAAGGAGCGAGCCTCAGTTTCTTTAACCGCTTAAATAAGGAATGAATCGTTTTTCAAACGTGGGTTAATTTCCTTTCAAAAGGCGGAATTAGCGAACGCTTCGCTGATTTATGTTAAAAGGGGTCGGGTGGTTTTCTGCTGCAACTCAGCAACGTCAAAAGGAAAAGAAAGACACCGCTTTGTCACGACGTGACTTTGCAGAGATATAATCGCTTGTAAAACCGTAATTACTTAATTCTCTGTTAAGATTAAAACCTTCCGAAGAATATTACCTTATCCTTCATTTGCATTTTTCTTTGTAGGCGCTCAAGGAATACGAGCTAGTTGACTAGGGGCTGAGCGCCCCTGGCGCCCCCTCGAAGGGGGGCTTCGCCCCCCTCAGCAATCGCGCACGGTCGGCCCGTCAGGAGGGGCTGAGCCCCTCCTCTCGGGCCTTACATAAATCACTCAAGGGTTGTGTCCTTATCACTCCTATATATAGTATAGGTATGGGTTTAGTAGTTGATTATTTGTGTATGGAGAGTGGAAATCTATAGGTATTTTTATTGTAGGTAGTACTTATTAGTTGCTATAATTTGGTATGTAGGTGGTGGGGATTGTATCGTACTTAGTAGGTATCATAAAGTATTGGGTTTTTCAACTGGAGCAAAGTTGTAGCAGAATTAGACGTTACAACTTTTAAGTTTTCCAAGATTAGTAACTTGCACAGTGGATAATTCAGACAAAAAGTCGTCAATTCAGATGTTTGAATATACCAATAGATAGGTAATTTAACTGTCCACATTTTCCCAATGTAATGTACCTATCAATTTTTCAACCGTTTTTGCGTTATTCAACCATTTTAGTAGACTATATACACGAAAACATGACATTTTTCAACTATAAACGTTATTTTCATCTATTTAGTGCGAAAGAAACAAAGAATGAACCATATATTATTGATATACACATCATCAACTATCATCATGCTGAATTTGAGCGAAATCTATTTCAAAAAAGTTCGTTCGAAAAATCCAAGGGGGACCCCTGCGATTTTTTTCAACCGAACAGTTAACGATTTTTTACTCCTCTCTCAATACAGATAAAAATCTGAAAATGTCAGGAAAGTTGTGTCTTACCAAGATGTATTTTTGTGATTTTTTTTATTTTTTGGAAAAATCTGCAAGTTGTCCAAAAAAATGAGTTTTTGAAGGCTCAAAAATTGGACTTTAACCGTGATTTTCGGGGTCAAAATAAATGCGAATCAATTGTTTTATCATGCAGGAGTCTTCATTTGAACGCCTTACACACGTACATAGCAAAAAATTTGGCGAAAAAAATTTAAACAGAGCCAGAGAAATTATTTTCCGTAAATCGAGTTTTTCGTCGGCCGAGCTCCGCTGGCATCGGTAATAGTGAAAAATTAAATTTTAGTTTTAAAGCGATTTTGAAAGCTATTCTTATAGGAAATTTAACGCTGAATCCGAATATGACGTCAAAACGGCGGAAATTTGACGACCAACATCAGTTTTTCCCAATTTTAGTACTAAACGGTTTCGTGTTTTTCAACCTTGAAAATCCGTTGCAAATACTTACAGTACGGATCAAATTTGATCAATTAATGTTTCTTGCAGGAAATTAGACGTACAATTCGAATTTAAAGTGAAAATAATCGAATTCGAACAATTGATAATATTTTTGGAATTTTTTACGATTTTCATACTTTCGAAGTTTCAACTTTGAGATTTTTTTCGTCACGTTCCCGAAATGGGAACAATTAGGTGCCGTGGAAGAAAATGGAGGAAATTTAATGTAGAATCCATTAAAAATAAGAAAAAAATTCTTGTACTTTTTCGTTTAAAGAATTTAATAATCTACAAATATCTTTATCAAAATTTACAGCTCCAATGAGAATATTTTGAGTGAATCGCGAATAACTGCGGAAAAACGTGTTTCCGAAACAGGTGAAATTTTCACATAAACCTCCCCCAAGAAAAATCCGAGGCTTAGGTAAATCGGAAATCGACTTAAATTTTTTCGTCGTATCATTTTCAACCATATGGACGAATTTGGTACAAAATTAATTTATCTTTCGATGCGTTCCGTCGGGTCGAGAGCGTTTTTTTGTATCGGATTTTTCAAGTTTCGACTTTGAATCGCTGTTCGTGCTTTATTTTGCTTGGCCGGTTTGGGAAATTTATTTTCACGTTCTTTGAGAGCTCATAGGACCATGAAGGGAAATTTCGCTAATCCGTGGCATCGTGTCAGCGCTACCGTTTTCAGAAGCTAACCCTGCTTCGCTTCACACACGCGGACACTCAGTTTCCTTGGCGTCTCTCGCTCGCGTTGGTTCATGTACAACATTCAGACTTTAATTCATCCCAAGTTTTTTAATCGCACAGTTCGCGATAACATTCCGTTGTTGACTCAGTTTATAAATTCAATAAATCGCATAAAGAATTCATACCGCAATACGATCTACCCGCAACTCATAAAACAACACAAAAACAATCGCTATAGCGACTTCGAACACTACGACATTTGCGGTTAAGCTGACACGCCATCTAAATTCTCCAGCTCGGTTGGAGGTGTCCACGAAATTCACTGTGTAGTGTTTGTGGCGATTTCTCGTCGATATCGCTGGAAATGGCGATCGAGGGAAAGTTTGTCACGTAAGAGGATTCCACTGATGGCGATAACTTGATCAATTTCAGTCCGACCTCGGCACATTGTGAACCAGCCCGTGAAACCTTATTTCTCTTAAGGCTGGCAGAGAGGATTACTAGCATGGCTAGCCGGGAAGGGAGCGTAGGAGTACAACCAGCCCAAGATGGGATTCTTGCTCGACACTCCCGAGGCGGCTGGTTCCAGAGCAAAACATCCTTCCCTAGAGGAAGTTCAAGATTACACACCAGATTGGATAGTTTGTATAATTTTCAATGAGATTTAAGCTCAGTTCTAATCCATGAACTGATTGAAGAAAAATACTTCCATTTACTACGTGAATATGGAAGTAAAAAACCGCTCCAAGTGATTGTACCGTGGTTTTTTATTCCTCTGCTTCAATTATGATTTGAGAATCCATCCACCTGTGATAGCAACTATCCCGAACATATGTGAACGTTTCACCCGTACAGATTGTTAACCACTACGGAAACCCACATAGGAACTATCGCACTTTTAATTATTTATATTTATCGTTTATTATCCGATTAAAAGAGTTCAATCAATTGCCTAAAGGTACAGCTTAAGAGTGTGTATGACGAGCATTCCAGCGAGTATAGACAATTTTTTCCAAGCTCTAGAAAGACTCGAGCTGTAGCATCTCTTAAATGAGGTGCGTAACAACCGAACCTATCGAGAATGTAGCGGTAGCGAATTTGAATCAATCATTCGTCATTTCTCGAGGAGAAGGAGTGGATCCCCCAGGGTTAGAAATTTTTTTTTTCTTGGGCGATTACAGAGATTTGATATTAGTAATAATAATAAAATTGAATAATAAACCAAGGTGTGTGCCGATATGTAACTGGATTTTTTTATTTTCTGTTATCCACAAACGGATACCAGTTTATCACCAATGTTTTCCACAAGAACTCGTTTTTTTCTGGAGGTTTTTCCCTTTACCTTAACGATGTTTCTCGTCTCGGTGAGCCCGCTCAAACTTTTCCGTTAGTAACTTATCTGATTTTTTCCCTGGGAACTGAGTGGCATTTCTTAGTTATCCTTTTTTTAACGTGCAAAATCTGACCTTTTCTTCCGTGGCTCCGAAGTCACCAGTCCTATTTTTCGACTTTCTCCTTTCTCGCAATAATGATAAAACGAGAAGTTATAAGCTTCAAATTTTTTGTTCTGTGTGGTGCAGGACTAATGTGCGGGACAGCGAAGAAAGGAGAAACAGTTGGAGGTTACAAGAGTTTATGAGTGTTGTTGTTTTTGTTCAGGTTTTCTGTTCACGTTTTTCTCCGAGTCTAAGAAATTCATTATTGTAAATCTCTGCTTTTTTTCAATATACGGTTCACAAGTTTTATTTCCTTTAGTTCCATCACTTCTTGTTCAAATTTTCGAAGAGGGTTAGATTCATTTTTCATGTGCGATTATTAAATATACGTACAACCGTTCTCGCTCAATTTTTTAATAGCTACTAAAAATTAATGCTTAGGGGATCGGTTGAAGCTCGATTAGATGAAATATCGAGGATGCGTCCCAAATTCATGTCTGCCTTCTGAAAACTGCCGCAGATAACAGGTGTTATCGAGTTTCTGAGTTTCGCCGAGTAAAACGGCCAAGTTAAGTGAAGTTCTCGGCTATAGACTTCCTTGTGGTTGGTTGGCATCTTGCCATCGCAAGGCCTTCAAGGACCACCAACCTCTCACCATCGTGCGTTATAGCTAATCGACAGACATTAGCTGTAGGCATCATCTCATGAATTTTCTGGTTTGACACTAGGGCTATTGTTTCACAATGAAATTCCGCCTGATATTTTCCTAATCTATAGCTACAGTTTTGGTTTATTATCCAATAATAAACCATTGTAATCGCCCAAGAAAAAAAATTTCTAACCCCCCCTCAAACTTTGATGTTTTACGTTTCAAGGCATGTAGAATCCGAATATCCAATAAAAATAATAATTCTGTCCGTCCGCCGTACGCCGTTAGCAGTTTTCCGGCCAAACTGTAAGAGCTAAAAATTTGAAATTTTCACCAAAAATCAATCTCGGTCCTACGACGGCCCAATTCTTGAACCAACTTGCTAGCTCAATTTTAAGGGTATTTTTGGGGGATTTTGAGGGGGAGAAAATTCATATTTCCCAAGGTTTTTCAGAAAAATGTGTACGTGGTATTATATACCAATTATATAGATATAATTATATAGATTTTTGGACGCTGAATCGAATGAGACCATCGCGGGGTCGATAGCTTTATTGGTTCTCGAGTTATCGCAGCTTTTGTGCCAAATTTGGGAGATTTTTAGAAATTTGACCTGAGGGAATAACTCCAGAGTTCTTGGAGCTATAGAAATCGTTCTATACTCATTGGAATGGTCGTCAAACACTGTACGGCAGGGAAAAAAATTTTGCTTTTAATTAGGAGGTTAAGAAAAATAAAAATGATTAAAATTACAATAGTTGCTACGGAGTTTTCCTTTATAGTTACCATCTGTTTTTCGGTGGGAACGTTCACAAATGTTCGGAATATTTTTAAAATGACAAATGGATATTCTTTTTAAATCAATATTGAAGCGAAATAATAATAAACCACTGTACAATCATTTGCAGCGTTTTTCTGCTCTTTTTTGCATACTTTGTTTAGATGTTTCTCGATTGTTATTATCATCACTAAACCTGCATTGCATTGACTTATGGCTAGCGTTTCTCCCAACTTGGCTCAGCTAGAGGCTTCACTGTTTTGTCAAGGCTTTCGCATGCGAAAGCTCATTTCCGCTGACATGAAATAGCCGTATCTTCTCTACCCGATCTGAAAATGATCTCCTCGGGGAAACGGATGAAATAACACCGTCTGTTGCTTGGCGGGAAGTCACTAGTCCGAAAATGAAATGTCCAGATCAAGAGACAGAGATGGCACGGCTTGTAGGAGGATCGGCTGTTGCTTCCTATTAAGTATACTGGACGGAGGCAGCTTCGAAGGAATGAGATGTCCGTAAGGTTCCTAAGCTCCGAGCTGGCGGCTTCTGATGTAACTGAAACCCTCCATTAGGAAGAGAGGGGCGGTCCGACGTTGTATGTGAAAAGAGCCGACGTCCCCTGGGTGGAATTTTTCCTTCCTTTGCTCTCCAACTTTCCTACGACTTTTCATTCCTTCCGGTTTATATTTCTGTCCCGTGGCTCAACCCTTGGGAGTGAATGCACATTTTTCGAACACAACTACGAACATTTCCCGATTTACACTGACGGTCAGCGTAATTTATATTAATCCACCGGGCTTTTTTATTTTTTCCCGCCCTCTCGAAACGTAATTTTCTCTCATTTTTTCTAACAAATGTTCAGCGGCCTTCAAGATTACTCGGCTGTGTTCGAAAAAGCTTCTCAGAAAAATCTTATTATCTTCATTTCAGTGAGAAGTTTCACTGACAAAAGCGGGATTTCCCTCGGCTTTCTCTCTTGTTCCCAAACTTTCGTTTTCGTGCTTTTCAACAGTCAGATAACACTTCTGTTGGTATTTTAGGGTGTTAGAATTCCTGAAAAGCATATTTCACGTAACGTTCGCTCAAATTAATTTAATAATAATAAATTTTCTAAATGATTTTACGGGAATTCATTATTTTTTGTCATTCCACAATTCTAAAAGCCTTCACTTCGAATAGGCTTTGGAATTAAGATAGTTCATTTGTCAACTAGCTGTAATGAGTTGCTGCAACATGTTCAGGAACTTCTTCGCAAATAGTCACTCGAATAGTAGTTATATGAATTTTTCAATCGCTCGATCCTGTGTCAAAATCGTCTTACGTTGACTTTGTATGCGCGATGCATCGATTCTAAGCATAGATGTAATCGTCTTACACCAAACACCAACAACTATAAGTTTTCCAAGATATGTAACTTGCAGAGTGGATATCTCAAACAAAAAGTCGTCAATTCAGATGTTTGAATATACCAAAAGATAGGTCATTTAACTGTCCACATTTTCCCAATGTAATGTACCTATCAATTTTTCAACCGTTTTTGCGTTATTCAACAATTTTAGTAGACTATACACGAAAAAATCACTTTTTTCAACTTTAAACGTTCTTTCATCTATTTAGTGCGAAAGAAACAAAGAATGAACCATATATTATTGATGTACACATCATCAACTATCATTATGCTGAATTTGAGCCAAATCTATTTCAAAAAATTTTTCGCGAAAAATCCTAGGGGTACCCCTGCGATTTTTTTCAACCGATCAGTTAACGATTTTTTACTCCTCTCTCAATACAGATAAAAATCTGAAAATTTCAGGAAAGTTGTGTCTTACCAAGATGTATTTTTGTGATTTTTTTATTTCTCGGAAAAATCTGCAAGTGGTCCAAAAAAATTGGTTTTTGAAAGCTCAAAAATTGGACTTTAACCGTAATTTTCGGGGTCGAAATAAATGCGTATCAATTGTTTTATTATGCAGGAGCCTTCATTCGAACGCCTTACACACGTACATAGCAAAAAATTTGGTGAAAAAAATTTAATCAGAGCCAGAGAAATTATTTTCCGTAAATCGAGTTTTTCGCCGGCCGAAATTCCGAGCTCCGCTGGCAGTGAATAATTAAATTTTCGTTATAAAGCGATTTTGAAAGCTCTTCTTATAGGAAATTTAACGCTGAATCCGAATATGACGTCAAAACGGCGGAAATTTGACGACCAATATCAGTTTTTCCCAGTTTTAGTACTACACGGTTTCGTGTTTTTCAACTTTGAAAATCTCTTGCAAATACTTACAGTACGGATCAAATTCGATTAATTAATGGTTCTTACAGGAAACTAGACGTAGAATTCGAATTTAAAGTGAAAAAAATGTGTATTTGTGTGTGATACAATTACGGAATGGATTATTTCATTTAGCCAATGAGCAAAACACAATGGCCGGTTTGGCATTAAAAAACGCTGCAAATGATTGTACATCATTGGTTTATTATTCCTTCGCTTCTATATTGATTTAAGAAGACTATCCATTTCTGATGGTAATTATTCAGAACAGGTATGAATGTTCCAACTTTGGTAACTTTCGAGAAAAATTCCGTAGCAACTATTGCAATTTTAATCGTTTTTATTTTTCTTAATTTCCTAATTAAAAGCTAAATTTTTGCCTAACGGTACAGCTGGAGAAAGTGTTTGACGACCATTCCAATGAGTATAGAACGATTTTTATAGCTCCAAGAACTCTCGAGTTATACCCTCATGTCCAATTTTTGAAAATCTCCCAAATTTGACACAAAAGCTGCGATAACTCGAGAACCAATAAAGCTATCGACCCGGCGATGGTCTCATTCGATTCAGCCTCCAAAAATCTATATAATTTGATACCAAATACACATTTTTCTATAAAACCCGGGAATGTATGAATTTTCTCCCCCTCAAAAGCCCTAAAATACCCTTACAATTGCAATGCGGTTCAAGAATAGGGCCGTCGTAGGACCGATATTGATTTTTGATGACAGACAGAATTTCTTTTATTGGATATTCGGATTCTACATGCCTTGAAACGTAAAACATCAAATTTCGAGGGGGTTAGAATTTTTTTCTTGGGCGATTACAATGGTTAATTATTGAATAATAAACCAAAAAGATTGGAGACTGTCACCTGATTTTTTGCCCCTCTTAACACCACAGCGAAACGCTTTATGTCTCCCGATTTACATCGGACCCAAAGCTACGCATCGAACAGCAGAATACTGTGAGGTACGCGTAGGTTGCAGTCGAACGTTAATTATCAAGGCCGCAATCCGATCTTCATAATTTGATTATTACGGAAGACTCAGCATTTATTTCAATTTGTGTCTATTGTCCAACGGCAGAGTCCATTCAAGTTTTTTCTGTTAATAAATTACATCGAAGAAATTCGAGTTATCTCGGCTCGGATAAAATTCGAGGACATCGTGCGTGATCTGAATTCTTGGCATCTTATCATAATAATTCTCGTTGATGGTTTTCGCGTCCGGCCATCTGTGTGGGTGAGCATGAAGACCACATTCTCCGATTATCGTTAAATTATCGACTCGAACGATTTTTTTAACTTTGCCCTTGAAAGCGATCCTTTCATAAATGAGAGCATTCACCGGATGGAGGGTGGGTTGATTTTTTCCCTAGCCACTCATATTGCCCCTCAGACAGGAAGTTGTTCTTGAAGTTAAAAGAGCTCTAAGCGAACCCTTTCCTTCCGACTTTATTTCTTGTTCCCCTCGACGATATTACGCAGTCCACGGAAACATGGAAGCCTTTTACACACGATTGTCCGTTCGTTCGCTTTCGGCATCAGCCTACTTCGATCTCCTTGATTAAATCCTCAAGAGCATCATAAATCTTCAAAGGCTTTAAACAACCTAACTAAAAACCAACTCGAAGAATTCCGTTATTGATTCCTGATGATTTTTCGCTTCGATCGGATGAACATTTTTTGGAATTGTTGCTGTAATATCAGTATTTCTAAAATTAGAACACCTGGCAAGAAACGAGTTCTAGAAATTTCTTTTGTTTGACATATTTTTCACACAGTTTTTGATGTGAGGGGGTGATAAAATTGGCGAATCTTTCTCCGCGGTTCCTTTTATTTGCCTGGATCTCCAGGGCGATAAATAAGAAAAGTGAACTAACACACTTGGGAGAGAAATTCCGCCGTCTCTTCTGATCGTATAGAGCACCCGTGTGAGATTCAGTTAGGTATTATGTAATAGAGCGACTCCATTTCACTCTGAGTTCTTTGACAAAACCGGAAGGTGCCAATACACTTAGAAATCGAAGCAAAATAAGAGATAATTTTCCTTTTCTTAAGTCAGCCAACTCAAAAGTAGTTATTAGCACGGTGATTGTAGGAGTTTCTCTTCTCGGTTGAATGCTCGGATTATTAATTTTTCGTACTCAGATTGAGGAACTTACACTGCGGATAGGTAGTGCTCGATATTTTTTCGTAACTGGCGATACTCTTCGTTTTTTAGTCCAACCTGAGAACGACGTTGCCTATTAACTGAAGAAACGTAGTGCAGCGCAGATTTAAAACTGTTAACTTTCTGATCAAAAGCAGCCTACGGATCAATAGCGCCTGCGACGTTATTTTCTTCTGATCGCATAGAGCTAGTCTGGTAGCCAATTATCATTTTTTCTCTCCAAAGCCAGCTTTGATGTGAAAATGTGAATTCAGTTTGGCCTGTTGGTTTGAAGCTGGTTAGTCTACCTAGATAGAACTTTTCATCATCGCGCAGCATGCTGGACTTAGTCTTTTACCGGGGATTGGCCGTTATGTATTCACCGATCGTGGGCGACGCAAATTATTCCTTTGAGGAAAAAAATTACAAAACGCTCCGCTCTCACGAGAAACGGCGATAATGATGCGAGTGAAGTTTAAAACGAATTGGGTTCACACAAATCTTTTTTTAAACCATTTGACCGACGAATAAATTCGCTCGGTCTAGATTGCATTGTTTGGAGTCTAATAATTATGGTACATCAATAGATTATTCTATAAACGGGTTTATCTATGTTATTTCATTTTTGGTTTGGTTTGATCGGGATTCGGCCAGTAAAACAACGAAGGCCTCCTCAGTAATTCATCCTTTTAATTTGCGACGTTTCGGAAACCACTGTTTCCCTCATCAGGCTCTAAACCAAGCATCACAGCCATCAACAGGACATTAAAAATAAAAATAAATAAATAAGAATTAGTGATGGGACCACAATGTGCTAACACTTACTTAAACTATAAAAATTACAAACTAAAGCCTCCAGCGGATTTGTCACAATTTCGTCGTCTCAGCAAACTGTAAATAGCGTAGAAAAAATTGTATGTATTCATTCGGGAATCAAAAATTGAGGATGTAGAAAAAAAAATAATAATAAAAATTAGAAGCAATGAGAAACATGTCAACAAGATTACCTACCATCAGCTTCGTCAGGTACTAAAAATTTAAAACGATAAAAACATAAGATCTTAAACACTAAAATAAATAACACAAATTAAATATAAAAACTGCAAAAATAAATCTCTTGACAACTAATTATTAAATAGACAGGTAGGAGAATTTTAAACATTAATCAATAAGAAAAAACAATCAGACTAGGAAAACAGAAATCAGAATTATCATTATCACAGTTCGAGTTATCAGTGTTATCACAGGCACATCGACCATTTCTGACCTAGGCGTTAGCATGGGAGGCATATCCAATTGATTCCTTTCATCTGAGTAAAACTATTAATCATCTATCAAAAATACCTTGACTCAGTAACGACCTAAGAACGAACCTAAGATTGCCCTCGATGAAGCTGTCAAAGTCCTTGAAACCGAGGTTCGAAGAAAACTACACGAACTTGCATACGAAGTGTCTGTGTTCATGGAAGAAACAATAAAACTAGCAATGTATCTATCATTTAAGGTCCGAACAATATTGTGCGACACACAATTTATTTGGAAAAAAAAAACAAAAAAAAAAACATTGCTTGTGAATATTTTGATTTTTGCGACCTATTGAAACCACGATGAGACGCTTTGAATGCTGTATCAGGGCCATAGTCATCTAAAACATAAAACGGCAATAGTGGCAAAACAACAATCTCAAATTGGGTAGTATTTCGTAATTATTTAAATAGATTAAAATTATTGAAAAAGCGACGTTTTCGTTTGTTAAAAAACAATTCACGGCAGTCTACTTTTTCCAATAATTAGTGATACAGTCAAATTTTTCCAATTAGTGTTACAGTTGTTCGTATTTTATGAATAATCATTTGAATGGATTACAATTATTAAAAAGTGTCGTATCTGTTCGTTGAAAAAACAATTGACGACAGTATACTTTTTCTTTTTTTCCATTAGTGTTACGGTCGTTCGTACTTTATGGGTAATCAACGGTCGATTTAAGCGACAAGGCTTTGAAAAGTTGTCTCTTCTACGAAAAATCTGAGCTAAATATTAAATACACATTATTTAGGTTTTTTTTCAAATATTGTCGCACTCAAATCTAGTTTTTTTTTTATCCAGAAAATATGAACTGCATTTACTAAATAGAACTGAATTAAAACAACGATAAATTACTGTACAAATATTTTATAGCGATAATAAAATATTAAAATATTAATATTAAAATATTAATAATAAAATATAAATAATAAAATATAAAAAATATAAATAAATAATATAAAATAAAATATAAAAAAAAATATAAATAATAAAATATTTTTTATTACTCAACAATTTATTCATACAATATCTCATCTTATGTCTATTTGAACTCTCAGCATGATATTACCATTGAAAACGTGTAAGCCTGTGCTAGCTTAGTTGTTTTAATTTTTAATATTTTTATTTCTCCCGAATAATTTTGAGATCTTGTTCACCTTTCGGACGACGGAAAGGGGACGTCTTCGATTTTCACGGGTCGCTTTGCTAAATTTTGCCCCAGGCGCCTTCGGTGCTCGCAAAGGGAAGTTAGCCAGCAAGTAGGCTAGCCAACAAATTAGCCCTAGAGGAAGTTTGCCAACTTCCTCGTTTCTCCGAGGAAGTTGCAGCGTGAAATGACGAAGGTGCTTTCGGTTGAATAATTTTTGTTTCACTAACGGAGTGCTGGCGATCTGCTAGACGCTGAAACAAATCATTATCTTTGGCGAGGATCAAACCCAACTGACCGTGACGATGCTTTTATCGTCCTGAACACACTCGTACGAAGACCGATGTGAATTTTTTTTTTCATTCATTAAATAGGAAATGTAATAGTATGAAATTAGCTTTCGATCCTCTCATTAGCTATTAGCTATTTTCTGATGGTCTTTCACTTCCAAAATTTAAACAAAAAATAAAAGATTATTTTAAAAAGAGAAGTAGAGAGAAATGATTGGGCAGTGTGGTGGTTTGGGATAACAGTCGATATATATATGTTCCTAAATGTTAAACTTTATGCATCTATTCAAAATTTTAAAAAATTGTAACATGTTAAAGATTAAGTTGTTATTGTTTGAAATGGTTTAAGTTGTAATTAAATTAGTAAGAGTTGTATCAATGGTATTATAGTCTGTTGTTTATCTGGCTCGGTGCAGCTCCAGTTCCCAGCGCAAGTGTTTTACTTATTGGGAACTGATAGCATTTTGTATATTATGATATAATATTTTGTTAAAATTGTTTTTTTCCTTAATAAATGCAATACAAAAAAAAAAAAAAATTATGAACTGAGCCACTTAAATGCTATACGCTCAGAGCCCACTCCGTTAAATCTCCTCTTCGCATGGAGATGATTTGTAAAATTAATCGGAAGCTTCTGGAGCCTGATCCGTTGGCCGCGACTCGGAGAGAAAGAAAGGGAAAATAAAGGAGGAAACTGTAAGAAAAGCGAACATTACAATGTTCGTGGTAGTGAAAGCTTTTGCCGAGAAATGATTTTTTAGTGGATAACAATACAAAATAACGAGAAAACTGGACGATTACCACCGTTTTAAAAAGGGTTAGTCGCAACCGAGAAGCGTCATCAATTGAATTGGTGTCAAGTGAGGTCAAAATTTGGAACGATCACAGAATTAATTTTTTTGTGCGATGAAATGCGGTTGAACGAATCGTTTTCGAAGGTGACGTCATGCGAATAAAAAACGCTGCGAATGATTGTACAGTGGTTTATTATTATTTCGCTTCAATATTGATTTAAGAAGTCTATCCGTTTGTCATTTTAAATATTCCGATCATTTGTGAACGTTCCCACCGAAAAACAGATGGTAACTATAGGGGAAAACTCCGTAGCAACTATTGTAATTTTAATCATTTTTATTTTTCTTAATTTCCTAATTAAAAGCTAAATTTTTGCCTAACGGTAAGCTGGAGAAAGTGTTTGACGACCATTCCAATGAGTGTAGAAGGATTTTTATAGCTCCAAGAAATCTCGAGTTATACCCTCATGTCAAATTTCTGAAAATCTCCCAAATTTGACACAAAAGCTGCGATAACTCGAGAACCAATAAACCTATCGACCCCGCGATGGTCTAATTCGATTCAGCGTCCAAAAATCTATATAATTTGATACCAAAAAACACACATTTTTCCGAAAAACCCTGGAAAATATGAATTTTCTCCCCCTCAAAAATACCCTTAAATTGAGCTAGCAATGTGATTCAAGAATTGGGCCGTTTTGAGACCGAGATTGATTTTTGGTGAACATTTCAAGAATTAAGCTATTATAGTTTGGCCGGAAAACTGCTAACGGCGTACGGCGGACAGACATAATTATTATTTCTGTTGGATATTCGGATTCTATATTTATGCATTGAAACGTAAAACAATAAATTTTGAGGAGGGTTTGAAAAAAAATTTCTTGGGCGATTACGATAATTTATTATTGAATAATAAGCCAAAACGCATGAATTTGGTTAATAATGCGGAAGTGCAGTATGTAAAATGAGATCATTGGTGTTTTTTTTGGTTTGGTTTTATCGGGATTCGGCCAGTACAACAACGCAGTCTTCCTCAGTAATACATCCTTTTAATTTGCATTTGCGACGTTTCGGAAACCCCTATTTCCCCCATCAGGCCCTAAACCAAGCATCACAGCCATCAACGGGACATTAAAAATAAAAATAAATAAATAAGAATTAGTCATGGGACCACAATGTGCCAACACTTACTTAAACTATAAAAATTACACACTAAAGCTTCCAGCGGATTTGTCAAAAATTTCGTCGTCTCGGCAACCTGCAGATAGCGTAGAAAAAATTTTTTTTTTGTATGTACCTATTCATTCGGGATCAAAGTAATGAGAAACATGCCAACAAGATTACCTACCATCTGCTTCGTCAGATACTAAAAAACTTAAAACGATAAAAACATCCAGACCTACCAGAATTCTAGAACACTAAAATAAATAACACAAATTTAACATAAAAATTGCAAAAATAAATCTCTGGACAAAGAAAAAAAAATACAATCAGACAAGGAAAAACAGGAATCAGAATTATCATTATCACAGTTCGAGTTATTAGTGTTATCACGAGCACCTTGATCGTTTCTGACTTTGGCGTCAACATGGGTGGCATATGTCATTGATTCCTTACATCTATTACACAGATTTCAGTAAATTAGTTAGTTTCATCATTGGTGTTGCAAAGTTACCTAAAAAATTCTAACCAGCCCATAAGCGTCATTCGCTCATCGTTACTAACATTTAAAAACCACCTGCGTTCAAATAAATTGAGCCTTTAGAGCCAGTCCAAGATACCCACAAAAAAAAAATAATAAAAAAAATATAATATAAATAAAAAAATCTAAGGGCTGTTCAATTTCGAATTTCGTCCATTAGATACTACTCGTGAATTTTTGAAACTAATTTTAGGAATTAGAGTTTAAGTCCTCCATTGCATATGTGACCTGTATAGCATCTGTCGGTAGAAGAGACAACTAAGGTGGTTGTAGAAAAAGATAGGACCTTGAGGAGTGATAGATTAGATTAGATTTAGATTGATTGTGAGGTGAACATGAAAATACAAGTTAACAATTAACAGTTCTAATTATTTAAATACCAACAAAATAACAACTAACTCTATAATTTGATACTATTTCATATAAATGATCATCTTGAATTATACATCATGCAAAGGCGATTCGAAATAATAAACCACCGCACAATCAATCGCAGTTGTGACTCGGATCGCAATAAATCGCAAACAGCATTTCGCAATGAAAACTCGGTACTGTACGGTTTTACCAACAGTTTGCGTTTCGTTGTGAGTTACGGTTTCAAATAGAAGCTTATAGATTGGGGTAACATTGTAATTTTCGTTGAAAACAAACTACGAGGAACTCGACATAATGATTAGGGTTAGCTTGTGGTTGCTAACTTCGCCGCCTCGTGCTCATGGTTTCCCTCTTCTGATACCACCGAATTGTCGCTGGTTTTATCTGAATAGACGAACGGTTTCTCGCGCGAGTAAACGCATTAAATTGATTACCCCTATTCGGCAATCTGTCGTATTTTCAACAGGACGTGTGTGGCGATATAGTGTAAATTCCTGGACATATAGATATTACGGTTAATTACGATAGGACATATAGACATTACGTGGGCAAAGTTAAATGTCACCCGTAAGCGGATACTAAACGATGCACTGACTCAATTTTGCGGAGAGTCGCGTTCTACGAAAACTGTTATAGTAAAAAATCAGCAAATGGTCGAACCTTGCTTGTTACATCATAAAATTATTAAATGACTGTAAATATTTTTAATATTTCTGGTTTATGGTCTTGATTTATGAATGCCATCTGCTTACAGTTTATCCACCTCTTCAAAAAAAAAACTTGAAAAATGATTGTACAGTGGTTTATTATTATTTCGCTTCAATATTGATTTAAGAAGACTATCCATTAGTCATTTTAAATATTCCGAACATTTGTGAACATTCCCACCGAAAAACAGATGGTAACTATAGGGGAAAACTCCGTAGCAACTATTGTAATTTTAATCATTTTTATTTTTCTTAATTTCCTAATTAAAATCTAAACTTATTGCCTAACGATACAGCTGGAGAGAGTGTTTGACGATTCCAATGAGTATAGAACGATTTTTATAGCTCCAAGAACTCTCGAGTTATACCCTCATGTCAAATTTCTAAAAACCTCCCAAATTCGGCACAAAAGCTGCGATAACTCGAGAACCAATAAAGCGATCGACCCGGCGATGGTCTCATTCGATTCAGCATCCAAAAATCTATATAATTTGATACCACGTACACATTTTTCTGAAAAACCTTGGAAAATATGAATTTTCTCCCCCCTCAAAACCCCCCAAAAATACCCTTAAAATTGAGCTAGCAAGTTGGTTCAAGAATTGGGCCGTCGTAGGGCCGAGATTGATTTTTGGTGAAAATTTCAAATTTTTAGCTCTTACAGTTTGGCCGGAAAACTGCTAACGGCGTACGGCGGACGGACAGAATTTTTTTTCATTGGATATTCGGATTCTACATGCCTTGAAACGTAAACATCAAATTTTGAGGGGGGTTAGAAATTTTTTTTCTTGGGCGATTACAATGGTTTATTGTTAATAATAAACCAAAAGGATCGCGCAAATCTAAAAAAAAGTTTTTTGTGTGCTTCTGGTAAATATTTAGGTGTAGTTCTATTAATTCTCACTCATAGTTAAAATGCGTTCTTTTTCTTGGTTTGAGATGTTCACGTTATTTTGTGGAGTACAAGTTGGGGCAGCTGGTTCTGTGTGTTTTGGTTTATTATTCAATAATGAACCATTGTAATCGCCCAAGAAAAAAATTTTCTGACCAATAAATAATATCCAATAATAATCCAATAAATTAAATTCTGTCTGTCCGCCGTACGCTGTTAACACTTTTCCGGTCAAACTATATTAGCTACATTCTTGAAATTTTCATCAAAAATCAATCTCGGTCCTACGACGGCCCAATGCTTGACCCATTTTCCTAGCTCAATTTTAAGGGTATTTTGGGGGTTTTGAGGAGGAGAAAATTCATATTTTCCAAGGCTTTTCAGAAAAATATGTATTTGGTATCAATTCCTATAGATTTTTGGACGCTGAATCGAATGAGACCTTCGCGGCGTCGATAGCTTTATTGGTTCTCGAGTTATCGCAGCTTTTGTGTCAAATTTGGGAGATTTCCAAAAATTTAGAATGAGGGTATAACTCGGAGAGCTCTTGGAGCTATAAAAATCGTTCTATACTCATTGGAATGGTCGTCGAACACTCTCTTCAGCTGTACCCTTCGGCTAAAAATGTAGCTTTTAATTTGGAAATTAAGAAAAAGAAAAATGATTAAAATTACAATAGTTGCTACGGAATTTCACCTGTAGTTACCAATCTGTTTTTCGGCGGGAACGCTCACAAATGTTGGGAATAATTACAATCACAAATGGATGGTATTCTTAAATCATTATTGAAGCGAAGGAATAATAGAACACTGTACTATCATTTACGGCGTTTTTTTTCCAGATAAATGTTGACGGTGAGCGGACGGCATTTTTTTTTTTTTTTTTAATATATGGATCCAACGTGCTATTTGAAACGATAAACATCAAATTTTGGAGGATGCTAAATATAGTTTTTGTTGGGTGATTATCAGACGTGAGATATTTGGTAAGAAGAAAGACACACATTATACAGAATCGTTTTTTGTTATAATAAAAATGCAGTAACTATAAATTGAACAAGTATAATAAAGGTGCTTTTCCTTTTTAGGTAGTGGTATACATTTGTTCCGGCAGGGGCTTAACGAGCAATCAGTAATGACATCTAGTGTTATTCGAGTAAAATTTAAACGAATGTTAACATGTCCGGTCGAAGGCAGAGGTCGCAATTCTGGTAAGCAGTCGGTCTCAAATCTATGTTTATTCTTCCATCACACATCAATATCAATCCTTTGTCCGGTCCGTGTACATCACCTCTAGATCAATCTGTTCATTTGCAAAAATTCGAAACCCGCGATTGCCGTCTCTCTGAGATTTCTTCTATCCTTTCCAAGTGAAAATTCATTATTTTAATGATCTTTCAAAAGATGGTCCGTACTAAGTATTCCAATGGTTTAACAAAAGATGCTGGTAATCAAGTTATGATCATGCAATCTAATGTCCTCAAACCACCAGACCAAACAACCATTAGAATAACAAAGAATGCATGAAGTGCCAAAAATCCAGATCAGAAGTCCTCCGAATAACACGCGTGATGATGCCAATAAAAAATTGCAAACCTTCAACTATAGCCAAAAATAATTGAAAAAAAATGGAAGAGAAGAAAAACTGTTTTGGTTATAGTAGAATACATTCGGTTCCTTCCCACGTTCCCGCGGCCTTTTATTGAATTGAATCCATTATTTAGCAGTCGAAAAAATGGAGCTGTCTCGGATTGGATAACTTGGAACAACTTGATCGTCGGTAATGCTTCTTGAGCCCAGCTGTGACTGAATTTGCATTCAGTTTTACGCTTCGCAGAGCAAGTAATAACATATTCACCCTTTTGACAATACCAAATCTTGAAACGGTTGTACTTCCTCGCGTGTTGTGTTCCACGAATAAGAGCGAACAAAGCGACCGAATTTTGAAAAGGACATCCTCAGTATGTGCTGTCGTTCGCGGCATTGAATCTCACTTATCGAGCACTGCAGAATGAATAATGAATGACTCACGGGTTCAGGCCAAGCAGGAACGAGAGTAAGGTTTTTTACTTACATGTTTACGAAGTAAATAGATGTTATCCTTTCGGGGTTTCCTACTAACGGAAGGTACGCACCTGCCGTCGAATTGAGCAACATTTTTCAACTCGATTTATGCTAAATGCTCTGTATTGCCTGTAAGGCTGTAGATGGACGCAATAAAAACAACCGACAATTCGAATAAAGCGTAGGAAGGGGCAAACGATCAAATTCAGACATTTACACGCCCACCGTATCGAACAATGGGGAAGACGCCTATTTTTTATTTTCGTTCCTAATGGCCTGAATTCTGTTATTTGGTGTCAGCTGAAGACGGAATGACCAATTTTTCATGAAAATTATGAGTTTCCGCGGAGAAAATCGCTAATGAAAACCGATGATTTTGAACGAAAAATCAATAGTTATTACGTCATAACTAGTCCGTTGAACGTGAATATCGATACTAGCGCTTGTATCTTCGGAGAATAAACTAACATTGGGAGCAATAATTTGAGGTTGCTGTGAGATTACCAAACCCCCTCAGCAATTTATTTGCTTTACGAGGCATTTCGGGCGGTACTAACTCGACGATTAAAAAAATATAACTAGTAGCAGTGAAGTTAGCGTCACTTACTCGATTTAGCATGACTCAAGTCTTAAAGACCGTCTTGTTGTTGTTGTCTGTCTTTCAGCCGACTGCAGAGCGCTCTAGGGAGTTACTTCAATCGGTTGGAGTTACCTCTCCGGGTTTATTCAAACCGCTGATTTTCCTTAGCGATTTTCTCTGCGGAAACTCACAATTTTCATGAAAAATTGGCCATTCCCTCTTCGGCTGACACCAAATAGCAGAATTCAGGCCATTAGGAACGAAAATAAAAAATAGGCGTCTTCCCCATTGGCAATACTACCAGCGTATGCTGGTTTTTGCGTTTTGCAGAAATCAAACTGTAAATATTATTTATCGCTTATCAGCAATGGAAGTGCTATGTATTGTTAAAAATTCGGTAACTAATTCACCAAGTGATCACTTTTCTGGAAATTAAATTGGTAGCTGAGAGAGAGATTGATTGATTTGATTGATTGTTTATTTTATTTATTGACCAGGGGAAGGTTAGGGCCAAGTGGCCCTCTCTTCCACCTTCCCTGGATACATATTTACAAAAATTAATACATCCTCCAACAATCAATTCAAATAATAAGGCTTTTTAAAAAAAATACAATTATAAAATATATCTAGATACATAAAATTAACATGAAAAAAAATTAAAATAAATATATAAAATTACAAATAAAAAAATTACTTCAATTACATGTCAGTACGTACAAATAAATTAATCCAATTCTTCTTAGGTAAAAACAAATTAACAATATAGTTTCTCCTTATTTTTTTCTTTAATATTCTTCTAAAAATTTATTTTTTAAATTAATTCGAAAAGTCTCCGTTCTTAAATTTAATTTGAAAAAATCGACGCACTCGTTGTAAATTTTGCTCCCTTGTACAACAAATGACCGTTCAAAGATCGTCGTACGATGAGCCGGAAATTTGAAGCATCCTCTCTCTATTCCGCGTTCCCCTATCGTGAATGTCGGCCATGAAGTTGAAGTGATCGTGAGAGAGAGAGAGTGAGAGAGAACGTTTATTCCACAAAAACACATACAAAAATAATCAAATGAAAAATACCCTGAATATTATAGCTCGCCATTAGGCATAGCCTGTAGCGACGAGCTAGAGTCACTTACCAGATGAAATAGTTCTAATCATATTTAGCTGTATCCTAAATAAAACCAACAATATTAACTTAACTTCTCACTCCAAATGTTAAAAAAAAAAAAAAAAAAAATTAAAGATAATACAACACAATTAAAACAAAATCAAAATCATCTCCGTTTATAAATGTACATCAGTAGTAGACACTGTTCAAAATATTCTCCGCACCATTCGGACCCAAGACAATCAGCCAGGTAAATATTTGTTTTTTGAACATGGAACGTGACATACCATCTGGGTTTTTCAAAGATTCAGGCAAGGAATTATAAATAAGGTATATTAAACGATGGGGACTTTTTGCAGTAATTGATACATTCACTCTAGGGTTGACTACGTTCTGGAGGACTTGAAAAGTGGGGTAAATATGAATATAAGGAGCTCTGATAATGCTAGGATTTCTATGGTAGAAAAAAGCCAATAATGAACAACTGACGAACAGTAAACACCTTTGCCTCCTTGAAGAAGCTAACAGAGATATGAAACATTTAGTCATTTTTTTTACAGTAGATAGCCAAATACTCTATTACTCAATTCACGATTCATCCAGCTCAAAAAGCTGACAAAATCGCTCGCAATTTTTGTAAATTAATATTTTTTTTTTTTTATGAAAGTCAACAGAGGAAAACATAAAAATAACTTGAAAAATTGATCTTCCAAAAACAAAAATTTCCCATCTCAGTAACTTTTATTGGGATACATAGTATCACGTTTTAATAAAATATTTCAACAATACATAAGGTCTGGCCTGCTCGCATAAAATCCACATATTCATTCAGTTAAGTTTGACACATGTGTTGCATATATTCTAATCCCTAATTGAGTTAGAACTTCGCGATTAATTACTTGCGAGTTGCAAACCATCAAACGGGACACATACCTAAGTTCCCATTTCCAAGCGTTTAGCGGGTTGAACCGCAAATGCTCGAGAGTGATATTGTGGTGTAGTTCACAACGGGTAATTAGTTGAGAAAAGTAAAGGACGGTTCGGGCTGAAGAGAACAATGGAGATCGATACGCCGTCATTCTCGACTCTAAGCTAACTCTCAAATGAATGTTAACAATTTAGGAACAAATGAGGGTTCTTGAGAAATGAGACGTCTGAGAAAATATTCGCCTGAAAACGGGGAGGAGCCCATTTTTCAGCTGTAGTTCTTTGTTGAAAAATTGGCGTGTACATATCGCACAGAAATTCCATACTTGAGACAGCGCCGATTAAAAAATCGGGAAAATCATTTTTCAGGACACATTCATGTCGTCAACTATATTTTTAGTCAGGAAAAGATCAGAGAAACATTTCCACGGGGCGAGTAGCTATATCAATTTGAATTATCCTATTTCTGATGGTTGTAACCACAGGTTTCAGATAAATACATAATTGGCTATGAATATAGCATTTTACTTATCATACAGAACTTTTGGAATACACGCGTGGGAACACCTGTAACAGAGAGACCTCAAACGTAGAATAATATCTAGTGTTACTGCCTGTCAAAATCAAAACAGAAAAAAAGTTGAACCCTTATATCTCAAATGCACATTGCGTTATTCGAAATTCAATAAAAGCTAATTTCGCTCATTCATTAGAAAAACATTTCCTGAAAAATTGTTCCTTGTCGTCGCATTTTTCGATATCCAGAGGCTGTGGATGGCTCCACGTGGCTTTATTAAAATAATAATATTATTTTTCTACTCCCGGAGGAACAATTTATTAAATCTAATAATTCACTCTACGTTCATTTAGTACGTAAATATGGAAGTAGTAAGTTTAACGCTTACATCATGGAATTATGCTATCGGAAATTCATCGGCGCATAAATTCGGTCATTCAGTCTGTGAAGAGATTTGAGGAGATAAATCAAGTTCAAACGCGTTTGTCCAAAGACGCGCTTAGAAAGAGACTCAAAAACTCTAGTTCAAAGAGCCGCTTAGTTCGGGACGGTGAACTTTTTAACATTTCCTTCTCCTCTGAAACCGAATTTTACGATAATCACATGATTTCAATTCATCGCGTGAAAATAGAAACTAAAACCACAGCTAACCTTCACCAGTAATAATCCTTAAGTGATTTGATCGCTACCGGAAAGGGGAAGACGCCTATTTTTTATTTTCGTTCCTAATGGCCTGAATTCTGCTATTTGGTGTCAGCCGAAGAGGGAATGACCAATTTTTCATGAAAATTGTGAGTTTCCGAGGAGAAAATCGCTAAGGAAAATCAGCGGTTTGAATAAACCCGGAGATGTAACTCCAACCGATTGAAGTAACCTCCTAGAGCGCTCTGCAGTCGGCTGAAAGACAGACAACAACAACAAGACGGTCTTTAAGACTGGAGTCATGCTAAATCGAGTAAGTGACGCTAACTTCACTGCTACTTGTTAGGTTTTTTTAATCGTCGAGTTAGTACCGCCCGAAATGCCTCGTAAAGCAAATAAATTGCTGAGGGGGGTTTGATAATCTCACAGCAACCTCAAATCATTGCTCCCAATGTTAGTTTATTCTCCGAAGATACAAGCGCTAGTATCGATATTCACGTTCAACGGACTAGTTATGACGTAATAACTATTCATTTTTCGTTCAAAATCATCGGTTTTCATTAGCGATTTTCTCCGCGGAAACTCACAATTTTCATGAAAAATTGGTCATTCCGTCTTCAGCTGACACCAAATAGCAGAATTCAGGCCATTAGGAACGAAAATAAAAAATAGGCGTCTTCCCCATTCGCATTATCTTATCGCTCCAATCAATTATCACTCGTTTACAGTGCAGTCATTTGATCGGACGGAGGCACAATCAGCATTATTATTATTACTCAAGAAGCCACGTTTTTTTATATATGAGTTCAAGGGGAAAACGACCAGCAGTCTCGTACGTAGGATATTATTTATGAGCGAGTACTTTACTCCGTTTTACAACCCATCGTAAAATCCAAAATGGTTCCATATAGCCTTGATGATACCCGGACGAGTTCTATAGCGGGATTATTCGGAGAACGAGTCACCGAGTTCTTCTCCTCAATCCATCAACGAATAAACATTTGGGCGGTTCCAACATAGGGAAGGTAAGTTATTGAATTTTTCTCGAATAATAAACCAACGGGTTCTCATCCGTATGCTAAACCTTTTTTATATTTCAGAAAACTACTGCGAATGATTGCACAGCGGTTGACTATCTCAAATTCTCTCGTACCGATGACGATTTTTGCTGGAAATTATTTCTTATTCATCTAATAGTTGATAAGTAAGTCATCAAGGGACTTGTTCAAGCTCTACAACTTTTTGCTAATAATCCTACACCGTAGGAGGTATCTGGAGGAGCTATTGGTTGATGTAGGTTTGCGGTGACTGAACTTAATAAAATGTGATGTCTGCTGCCGGCTGAGGTTCCTTTTGTTAAGGTCTTATGTTGTAAACAATACTTTTTTTAAATGTACCCAAGGTCGTAATTCTGTTTTCTGTTTTGGTAACCAATAACTTCTCAATGATTGGTGAAATTAAGATCGATTATTTTTATTTAAGTTGGTAGCTGGAAAGAAAGTATTTAGAAAGAAGTGTTAATTTTCAATGTATTTAGTGTAAAATGCCGTGTGGCGAATCCTTTGTAGTCAGAGGTCTGCGTTACCTCCAACTTGCTACAAATAATAATTTTTTATTTTTTGATTTTGAAGATTTTGATTGAAGTAACAAGACAAGCGCTTTCAAACATTTCCGTCGTAAAATGTATTCGTAAATGCATTGAAGGGAAACTCCTTAGAAACACACCTCATTTGGATTTCTGTTTTTCTAGTCTGATTGTATTTGTCCAGAGATTTATTTTTGCATTTTTTTTATGTTAAATTTGTGTTATTTATTTTAGTGTTTAAGATCTGGATGTGTTTATCGTTTTAAAAAAACATTTTTAGTACCTGACGAAGCTAATGTTTGCTGAGACGAAGAAATTATGACAAATCCGCTGGTGGCTTTAGCTTGTAATTTTTATAGTTTAAGGCCTGATGAGGGAAACAGTGGTTTCCGAAACGTCGCAAATTAAAAAGATGAATTACTAAGGAGGACTTCGTTGTTTTACTGGCCGAATCCCGATCAAACCAAACCAAAAACACACCTCATTTTCAATCATTTTTTTTCGACAACGTGATTCCATCGAAGCCTCTAAAGGACCCTTCGTTTTGTAATTTTTATTAATGCCGGCTGTATTTTCATCTCCGAAATAGGTCCGTCGAGAATTGATAAGTCACACCTGCCGAATCACAGTGTGCGTTATCTAGTAGTGTAATTGTTTGCATGTCCAATATGTTCTTGTCCCTAGTTTTAGTGTCCCTTAATTTAATCAGCCTTTGTTTCTGTTGAGAAATCGTGAGGATACTCGCATTTAAACTCAAAGGTAGAGGTTTAAATTAAAGCGGGGGTTCATCTTGAAAATAGCAAGTGAACTCGTAGTCGTTAGTTCCGAGATCGGCCGACCGCGCGCTAAGGACTTCAGTCGTCGAGTGATTATTGAAGAACTGTTCAGAACGTTTTACGAACATTAATAATTCAAGAGTTATTATGAGATTTATTATTGAACCTCCACAAGAGTTATTGTAATAATTATTTAGAAAGAATTATTCATGTGATCAGGTGATCCATCACCTTCATGGCGCTGCCCATGTTCTTGATGAATCATCGCCATTGCTATTGCTGCGCTTGCGCTTCTAGCTTCTAGCCATCTTGTTTCTAGTTAGAGTTGAGTCTGATTCTGTGTCTGAGTTAGCTATAGCTAGCGTCTTGAGTTGAAACTTATTCTTTGCTTTTCTAAAGAGGATTATAAATCGTTTAAGTGTTGTTGCTGAATTATTATTCCGCCGTCAAAACGAAATATAGATCGTCGAACAAGGTAAAGAGTGCAAGCTTTGAATTTCCGATTTAACAGTTTCTAAAAACTCGTCACTCTTTACTAATTCGAATCCTAGCTCCGGGCCAGAAATAAAAGGTGAAATAGTTTCTTCCCTGTTCTACTCCAATTCTATTGATGGAAGAAAATGCTTGATTGATGTGTTCCCCTATTGACCACAGAACTGACTTTATTTTAGAAATGTTTGAAAATACGATTCGCGTTGACGAGTGAGGACATTACCTGCGAGGGTAAACCACCGTTAGTTTTACATCTAATGAACTCTAGTCGTGCTGTAATCATGCGAGCAAAATTTCAAACAAGAGCTTGAACAATGAAAACTAGGCGAAGAATCCTCCGATCAGTTGAAGCTGTCGAATTTTTTTTATCTTGTCTAAAACGATTAGTTCAGCATAACAATAATTCGATCTCCGTTTAATTTTCAGGTGAGTACGGCCAGCTTATAGAATAAGCAAGACGAAGAAACCATTGGCAAGTAAAATACACTTACGTTCTGATTTGTTACGTTATTAATGTTCTCATTCGAAATGAAGTGGGCTTTTCGTATATTTCCGGTGTAATAACAGAGCAGTGTTGCTAAATATATGTATGCGTATTTGTATTAATTACAACGCGGTCGAAAGTTTTCTCCGAGTAAGGGACCGAGTTCATTGATAACGAAGGTAGGTCTCACAAACGCAACATTCCTAAACCAACAATTTGCTTCCGCCCGATAAACTGTAATACAGGATGTAAAGGGGTCGACAGTGCCATAGACGAGGGGTCTTTACTTGCATTAGATTCCACATTCATGAAAGACCTGATTGGATCCTCTTTTTATTAATATCGCCATGTTGTGACTGACTTTCTTCGACTCAGTGAAAAGTAAAGATACGAGATCCGCCTCGCCACGCATCTCATATATACTAGTTAAACTCTGACATAAATGAGAATTCATCGCGGGGTAAAAAATCCATTTACGCGAGGAGGAACGGGAAGATATATTTTGACAGCCTTCCAGCAGTCCGAAGCATCATGTCCCATCAACATTTTAGTTAGATACGACACTCGTATTAACTTTACTCAAACATCAACTGAAATGCACATGATCGCGGAGGCTGTGAACGATGAAACCCGGTGTGATGAGAAGATAATGGCTACAAAAAATTTGGAAGACCTATAACGGTGAGAGAACCGACTTCTGGGCGCGGCTCATGGTGCACAAAATGTCCCCGACAGGTACTCCATGGCCAGCTGGACTCTATCGTATTTTTGCTCTTCATCAATGATCTACAGGGTTCGGTCGAGACGTTGCTAATCGCGGTCGAAACTTCCATTTTGGGTCATGGAAGGGAGATGGGGTGAATCTGAGCTGATTAAGACAACTGAGAATGGGGAAGACGCCTATTTTTTATTTTTGTTCCTAATAGCCTGAATTCTGCTATTTGGTGTCAGCCGAAGAGGGAATGACCAATTTTTCATGAAAATTGTGAGTTTCCGCGGAGAAAACCGCTAAGGAAAATCAGCGGTTTGAATAAACCCGGAGATGTAACCCCAACCGATTGAAGTAACTCCCTAGTGCGCTCTGCAGTCGGCTGAAAGACAGACAAGAACAACAAGACGGTCTTTAAGACTGGAGTCATGCTAAATCGAGTAAGTGACGCTTACTTCACTGCTACTTGTTATGTTTTTTTAATCGTCGAGTTAGTACAGCCCAAAATACCTCGTAAAGCAAATAAATTGCTGAAGGGGTTTGGTAATCTCACAGCAACCTCAAATGATTGCTCCCAATGTTAGTTTATTCTCCGAAGATACAAGCGCTAGTATCGATATTCACGTTCAACGGACTAGTTATGGCGTAATAACTATTCATTTTTCGTTCAAAATCATCGGTTTTCATTAGCGATTTTCTCCGCAGAAACTCACAGTTTTCATGAAAAATTGATCATTCCGTCTTCAGCTGACACCAAATAGCAGAATTCAGGCCATTAGGAACGAAAATAAAAAATAGGCGTCTTCCCCATTCAGTTGCGGACGCCGCTATGAGGCTTAAAATGGGAACGACGTGAAGGCTCAGGTGATAAACGTGGGCTTGCAGCATGGATTATAATAGGAGGCATTATTTGGAAAATAATTCACCCGGGACTATTGGAGTTCTGGCCCGAGGAAATTTAACGTTCTTTTATTCAATTTTGCAATTTACCTCGAAAAATAACGGACTTAATGCCGTTTTTGTGACTTTAGGTTGAAATCACGAAAAAACCGTACTATCAAAATTTTCCTTTTTGGAGTGTTAAAAATGTTGGAAGCGACTCCTAGAAGTGTTGGAATCGACCCCTGATAGATTAACGTTTTACACCCTGTACACTTTGTCTAAGGACTATTATTTTATTATTTCTATATCGCATTCGATAAATGCGTGATTCGATAACATGCATTCATAGGTTCGGTATATAGACTTGGACATAGTTAGTTCTTCTATTGGCACCTGCGAGGAAACGATAATTAATCATGTACTCTCTTTGTTTGTTGGGATACGGTTGACTTCGATCCCTGTTCCGAAAAGCAGTCCATATTTTTCCGTTCAGACACCAGCTGTATGAGAACACACTTCGAGAGAGGTCCAATATCCAAGCACGAACGAGTTTCGAGTAATTATTTACCAGTAGACGGAAGCGCCGGTTCGATAGTAGACGTCAAACGCATTCAGCCTCTCGCTACAGCACGGCCGCTTGAAGCCATTTGATAAGTGTAGCCACTCAGTCCATTATATTTTTCAAATGTCACGAGAATCTGCTAACTTCCAAACGAGCAACATCATGCTCAATCATTAATCGCCGGGCTGAAAACTCGATAGATTGAAAAAAAACACAGGCATAACGAGCAAAAATTATTGATATTCGATGCTTTGATTACCATTAAGGAAGATTAGTGCTTCCCTGTGCTTAGTGTATACTAATTACGTGCAGCAATTTTATCAAATGAGACGCGTTTCACTTTAAAATGAGCGCATGATTACTTTTTGTATAGCTAGAAAGTTGTTTGACAATGGGGAAGTCGCCTATTTTTTATTTTCATTCCTAATGGCCTGAATGCTGCTATTTGGTGTCAGCCGAAGAGGGAATGACCAATTTTTCATGAAAACTGTGAGTTTCCGCGGAGAAAATCGCTAAGGAAAATCAGCGGTTTGAATAAACCCGGATATGTAACTCCAACCGATTGAAGTAACTTCCTAGAGCGCTCTGCAGTCGGCTGAAAGACAGACAACAACAACAAGACGGTCTTTAAGACTGGAGTCATGCTAAATCGAGTAAGTGACGCTAACTTCACTGCTACTTGTTATGTTTTTTTAATCGTCGAGTTAGTACCGCCCAAAATTCCTCGTAAAGCAAATCAATTGCAGAGGGAGGTTTGGTAATCTCACAGCAACCTCAAATGATTGCTCCCAATGTTAGTTTATTCTCTGAAGATACAAGCGCTAGTATCGATATTCACGTTCAACGGACTAGTTATGACGTAATAACTATTCATTTTTCGTTCAAAATCATCGGTTTTCATTAGCGATTTTCTCCGCGGAAACTCACAATTTTCATAAAAAATCGGTCATTCCGTCTTCAGCTGACAGCAAATAGCAGAATTCAGGCCATTAGGAACGAAAATAAAAAATAGGCGTCTTCCCCATTGTATTTTATTTCCTCATATTTTTTCTTAATTATCTAATTAAAATTTAGAAAACGCTGGTTCGTTTATTCGCCGAACTCCAGAGACTGTTTGACAACCGTTCCAACGAGTATAAAATTTTCTCTATACCTTCAAAAATTCGATGAATCCGTAATCAATTCGCTCGTCTACCGATATTAAATTTTAGTGTTGCAAGAATCGTTAGGTGTGTAAGCATTCGCTTAATTGTTGTTTGCGATGAGCGAATTCGATCGACATTTGGACTGATGATGCCGCTCATGTAATAAATAAATGTTCAGTCCCCTTCTCGAATTCAATGACGATGAGACTCAGGAAGATGAGACACGGAGAGACGAACTGTGACGTTCACGTGTCGGTCATTAATCAAAATCGCTAAACGACCTCATCCTATCGCTTTGGAAGATATCACACGCGGTGGAATCGAATGCAGCGTTCATAACTCCTCAGCTGACACGGACGAATCGTCGAGTTGTACGTCGTCGTTTACAAACTAAGCAAAATCGCAATTTTTGTTAAGAAAAAAAAAAAAAAAAAATCAATACTCTACTATATGATTTTAATCTTGTTTATAAATGAGGCTGTTACTTAATTATTGCTAATCCAATAAGGAAAAACGCTGCAAATGATTGTACTGTTTTTTTACTACCCCTTTGCTTCAATTATGGTTTAAGAATACCATCCATTTGCTCTATTCCGAACTTTAGTGAACGTTTCTACCCACGATCGGATTGGTTGTTATATGAAAAAACTTCTAAGCAACTTAGATTATTTTAATTATTTTCATTTTCATTAACTATCAAAGTAAAAGTTAAATTATCGACCAAACGATCAGCAAATTCGGAAATGTTTGACGATCATTTCAACAAGTATAGATCGATTTTTAAAGCTCCGAAAAACTTTCTCAAATTACACCCTCATGCCAAATATCTGAAAATTTCGGAAATTCTACAAAAAAGCAGCAATGATTCGAGAACCAATGAAGCTATCGACTATATGGGCCCATTCGATTCAGAATCCGAAAATCTAACCTGTGGGGAACACCCACTATCTTCTTGAGAAATGACAAAGGATTGATTCAAATTCGCTACCGCTACCTTCTCGACAGGTTCGGTTGATACGCACAGCGCCACCTCCCTGCTAGGTCGGCCCGTTTGCAACCAATAGCTTCTGAGCTTGGCCAAGTTCGCATTATTTTTGCGAAGGGACTTCCCCCCGAGGAAGTCTCGATAAATACTTGAATTTAAAGCGTTTGGTAGTTAGTTGGTTCCCTCGTCATCAACAGGGCTCAACCGACAGCTATCAAACGTGGTCAGTTGCAGCCCACAACTGGTGACCCCAGTTCGAACACGGCTTCCGTAGCCTTCGAAATATGTGGCATGTAGCTGACTATAATCCTTCCTCAAGAAGATAGTGGGTGTTCCCCACAGGGCTCCCCTCGAGAAATGAGGAAGGATTATAGTCAGCTACATGCCACATATTTCGAAGGCTACGGAAGCCGTGTTCGAACTGGGGTCACCAGTTGTGGGCGCTGCAACTGACCACGTTTGATAGCTGTCGGTTGAGCCCTGTTGATGACGAGGGAACCAACTAACTACCAAACGCTTTAAATTCAAGTATTTATCGAGACTTCCTCGGGGGGAAGTCCCTTCGCAAAAATAATGCGAACTTGGCCAAGCTCAGAAGCTATTGGTTGCAAACGGGCCGACCTAGCAGGGAGGTGGCGCTGTGCGTATCAACCGAACCTGTCGAGAAGGTAGCGGTAGCGAATTTGAATCAATCCTTTGTCATTTCTCAAGAAGATAGTGGGTGTTCCCCACACTACCTATTCAAGAATTCCTGTTCTATCTAGAAATTAATACTTGTCGAGAAAAAAAATTCTATATACCTAAATAAAATATCAAACAGAGATGTGTTTCAAAAACCTCGGAAAATACTAATTTTCTCCTCTCTGACACCTCCAAAAACACCCTTGAAAATCGAGATAGCGTTTTGGTTAACGAATTGAGCAATTTTCAGACGAAGAATTATTTGGAGATTTAGAGCAAGCCGTGAATAATGACTGAGGTGATGATCGTAGACATTTCAGCTGGCTACGGCCTTTCTGTAATTGTTCTTTCGATCAATGCAAGCGCCCAGCAAAAGAAATAACAGACGCTGGTCGCCAGAGTTTGTGAAATATGTGGCTTGATCTTCGGAACGATGGTATTTCATATTCAATGACCCGGAAAGCCTTCGATCTTATTTTCCACTTGAATGTTGTGAGCCATCCGAGTTCTCGATAGCCTCTCCAGTATCGCTATTTCTATGAAAAATATGCATACAAGGATATTGTTCACTAAGGCTTGAGGCGACCCTCACGTCTGGAGGGACCCCCATGAACTGCCTGGCTTATTAGAAAAAGGGATGCATGAGAATTTTCTGTGGAGAAGTAGACTCAACAGTTTCAATGGGGAAGACGCCTATTTTTTATTTTCGTTCCTAATGGCCTGAATTCTGCTATTTGCTGTCAGCTGAAGACGGAATGACCGATTTTTCATGAAAATTGTGAGTTTCCGCGGAGAAAATCGCTAATGAAAACCGATGATTTTGAACGAAAAATGAATAGTTATTACGCCATAACTAGTCCGTTGAACGTGAATGTCGATACTAGCGCTTGTATCTTCGGAGAATAAACTAACATTGGGAGCAATAATTTGAGGTTGCTGTGAGATTACCAAACCCCCTCAGCAATTTATTTGCTTTACGAGGCATTTTGGGCAGTACTAACTCGACGATTAAAAAAATATAACAAGTAGCAGTGAAGTTAGCGTCATTTACTCGATTTAGCATGACTCCAGTCTTAAAGACCGTCTTGTTGTTCTTGTCTTTCTTTCAGCCGACTGCAGAGCGCTCTGGGGAGTCACTTTAATCGGTTGGAGTTACATCTCCGGGTTTATTCAAACCGCTGATTTTCCTTAGCGATTTTCTCTGCGGAAACTCACAATTTTCATGAAAAATTGGTCATTCCCTCTTCGGCTGACACCAAATAATAGCAGAATTCAGGCCAAAAGGAACGAAAATAAAAAATAGGCGTCTTCCCCATTGTAGTTTGACGGGTTTTCCATTACAGTGACCTATCTGTTATGAGTGAAAACATCACCAAACAAATATTTGGGATACTAACTATCACTTATGGATGGTCTTTTCAAATCGTAATTGAAGCAAAGGAACACAATTCTTTCGATGAGAGTGATTGGTTCGTGAACTAAGTTACAATCGGTTTTTTCGTGAACGCTAGTAAAATATAATTAAGTCGTTGAAGCCATAATCCTAACGCCGTTTTGCTCTTTTCGCCTCTGCAATATCTCAAGGAGTAACTGAGCTCTCAAGAATGAATATTCTCGTTTATCAAGTTGCGAAAAGTCAGCTCGATGGGCAGTGATTGCTGGGAGGAAGAACAGAACCATGAGTTCATAGAGATAGGGAAGAAGTTTCCTTATTACTACTAGGAATAATGCCGATGGCAAGAGGTTTTTTTTTTGGAGGATTAATTCCTAATGCAGGTTCGAAGATAGAAAGATCCCCTCTTCTTATATTTACTTTCAGGAGTTTGATGTTGGAAATGATCTCCTCTGACTCAATCAAGTGCTAGGCACACAATTTCAAAGCGCCGAGATTTAAACCGGGCAATATTCGCGTTTCAGGAGAGCTGCGCATACGCTGATTCCTCTCGTACCTAAAATTGTCAGGCTATATTAGTTTTTTTTTTTTTGCTCCAACTCAAAAACGGAAGAACGTGACGCTGAATTGAGAATTGGATCATTTTCACAATACGTACGCTCTTACTTTGCCAATCACACGTCAGTCCCCTCTTGGATCAATCCGTTTATTACTACGAGCCAGAAATTCTTCAAAACCAATCGCTTAACATTCAATATCATAGCTGTACAAATTGTCTAGTTAGAACAGGTTAGACAGGCAAATTAATAATTGTATATATAAGGAGGTAAAAAAGTAATTTGTGTGTGTGTTTTTTTTTTTTTTTTTTTTTTTTTTTTTGTGTGAATAATATAAAACTGCACAACGAGGAGGAGGATACGATTGATTGATGAACTGGCCGGAGGGATTCGAATGAAAAAAATAGGGGTTGCTTAAAATTTAAGGCCATTGGCTGAAAAAATCTTAGAATTTCCATTTTCGACCTAGAAAATTTTTAAAAATTCGAAATGTATCGAAAAACGTCGTTTTTGGAAAAAGTCGGTTTTCAGGTTTTTGGTGTTTGCGGCGGTCTAACTAACGAACGAGCGATTTTTGCATATACTAAGGCAATTGCAAAGTTGTAGCCAGATAAATGTCGAACATTTTCGTCATTCGGACCGC
Organism: Tupiocoris notatus; assembly: GCA_037159825.1. Taxonomy (NCBI): domain Eukaryota; kingdom Metazoa; phylum Arthropoda; class Insecta; order Hemiptera; family Miridae; genus Tupiocoris; species Tupiocoris notatus. The sequence goes on from JASJUZ010000580.1 coordinate 69,097, forward strand.
TACGATTACTCCGATTTCCGCGGAGCTGTGGCGATCCGAAGTCGGAACTTGAAAAATCCGATACAAAAATAGCTCTCGACTCGACGGAACGCATCGAAAGATAAAATTATTAATTTTGTACCAAATTCGTCAATATGGTTGAAAATGATACGGCCACAAAATAGTCGATTTTCGATTTAAGCCTCGGATTCTTCTAGGGGGAGGTTTATGTGAAAATTTCACCTGTTTCGGAAACACGTTTTTCCGCAGTAATTCGCGATTCACTCAAAATATTCTCATTCGAGCTGTAAATTTTGATAAAGATATTTTTTTGTAGTTATTAAATTCTTTAAACGAAAAAGTACAAGAATTTGTTCGTCGGTTGATTTTAGTCGGAGCTAGAGGGAGTCGAAGTAAAAGTCGAAAAACAATGGGTAACCGATTGATTGAGAAACTGGGGCATGGTAATCAAATTTTGATCATAGAGTCGTTAAATAGAGACAAACTCATCGGGTGAAAAAATCGTATTTTTCCATTAGGCCTTTGCTCATATTTTATTGAACTTTAAAATTATATGACCCTGATTTTCGCGTTTTTTCGCCTGTTTTTCCCGAATAGCTTTTGAACCGACCACTTTTACATAGGTATATTACTCAGAAGCGAGAAAGAGCTATCATAATTATATACGCTATTGTATACGCTAGTCTTTTTTTTATTTTTAATGGATTCTACATAAAATTTCCTCCATTTTCTTCCGCAGCACCTAATTGTTCCCATTTCGGGAACGTGACGAAAAAAAATCCCAAAGTTGAAACTTCGAAAGTATGAAAATCGTAAAAAATTCAAAAAATATTATCAATTGTTCGAATTCGATTCTTTTCACTTTAAATTCGAATTCTACGTCTAATTTCCTGTAAGAACCATTAATTGATCAAATTTGATCCGTACTGTAAGTATTTGCAACGGATTTTCAAAGTTGAAAAACACGAAACCGTGTAGTACTAAAATTGGGAAAAACTGATGTTGGTCGTCAAATTTCCGCCGTTTTGACGTCATATTCGGATTCAGCGTTAAATTTCCTATAAGAATAGCTTTCAAAATCGCTTTAAAACGAAAATTTAATTTTTCACTATTACGGAGCTCGGAATTTCGGCCGGTGAAAACGTCGATTTACGGAAAATAATTTCTCTGGCTCTGTTTAAATCTTTTTCACCAAATTTTTTGCTATGTACGTTTGTAAGGCGTTCAAATGAAGACTCCTGCATCATAAAACAATTGATTAACATTAATTTTGACGCCTAAAATCACCGTTAAAGTCCAATTTTCGAGCTTTCAAAAACCGATTTTTTTGGACCACTTGCAGATTTTTCCGAGAAATAAAAAAAATCACAAAAATACATCTTGGTAAGACACAACTTTCCTGAAAATTTCAGATTTTTATCTCTATTGAGAGAGGAGTAAAAATTCGTTAACTGTTCGGTTGAAAAAAATCGCAGGGGTCCCCCTTGGATTTTTCGCACGAACTTTTTTGAAATAGATTTTGCTCAAATTCAGCATAATGATAGTTGATGATGTGTATATCAATAATATATGGTTCATTCTTTGTTTCTTTCGCACTATATAGATGAAAAAAACGTTTAAAGTGGAAAAATGTCATGTTTTCGTGTATAGTCTTCTAATATTGTTGAATAACGCAAAAACGGTTGAAAAATGGATAGGTATATTACATTAGGAAAATGTGGACAGTTAAATTACCCATCTTTTGGTATATTCAAACAACGGAATTGACGACTTTTTGTTTAAATTATCGACTGTGCAAGTTACAAATCTTGGAAAACTTGAAGTTGTTACGTCTATTTCTGCCAAAACTTTGCTCCAGTTGAAAAACCCAATACTTTATGATACAAAGTACATTCAAACACCACCAACTACATACCAAATTATAGAAACAACTACTACTATAATAACAACTATAGATTCCCACTCTCCATACACAAATAATTAACTACTATACCTATACCTATAATATTATATAATATATAGTAGTCATTAGGACTGAGCTGAGCCCCTAGTGAAAAATAAGACTCGCCAGTGCCGTGATGTCTCTCATGGAAAATGTTTATCTTTCATTTCAACTTATTTTCACACTTTAAACCTAATCTTCAGATTACTTGCTGTTGATTAGGATTTTCTCGCTCGTAGTAACGAATGGTTTGATATTCAAGAGTTGACTGACCCAATGAAAGCTGAGAAGGTTGAATGATAAGCACAAGGTGCCACCTGAGGATTGACGATACGTCGAATATAAAAGATTACGAACTGCGATTTGGATCCTTCTTCATGACATACCAATTAACGCCTAATTTAATCCATTTTGGAGATTCCTTTTTTTTTAGCATGTGCAATTTTATTTGTCTTCAGCTACTGCTATAGACTTGATTATATACGAATGTTTTATACCGTGATAGTTTCAGGAACATTCCTCTCGATTGTTTGGAACTATCTACACTTTTCTAGGAATTTACCTACAAACAACGCCACGTTTAGAGCGAGCTGAACTCGTAAACAAGAGGGTTGCATCGATCAAACTCAGCTAAGTGTGAAGGAAAATGTTGGCAGGCGTTCCGGAAAAATAGAAAACGGAACGAGTTAGTCCAGGCAGGCTTTTGGAATTGTGAAGATGCGGCGAAGGGCGACGGCAGAAGAGCAGTTGTAACACACCTCGCGTTGATAGAACTGTCACTCGGTCGACAACGAGGGTAGCGAAAATAGCATAAGTGTTAAGGCCAGATTTCCTCCACCACAATAATTTTTCTCTTTTCAGCGCGGTAGCTCTGCTGGGGTTGAGTGCGTCCTCGCGTTTTTTTCTCTTCACCTCTTGTTGGCCGACTGCGAGTGCTCAATCTCCCCTGCGCTGCGTTGATCTGCTCTAGGGTTTTACATCTCACGTCCAATTTCTCCTCAATTTTCAACGTTGCGATACAACTTTGACATTCTATACGATCTCAACAAAAAATCGTCTCAAGATCCTGATGTACTATTCATTCTAGCAAATTCGCCAATCTAAATTTAGAACATTGTAAAAAATAAATTATTTAAAACAACGCAAATGATTTTACAGTGGTTCAATATTCCTTCATTTCAAATGATTCAGGAAGACCATCCATTTGCATTAATAACTTGTTCAAACATTTGTGAACGTTTCCATCTAACAACACATTAGTAACATTAAGGGGAAATTCCGTAGCTACCATTGTAATTTTAATTAGTTTTATTTTTCGTAATTTTCAAATTTGAAGATAAATTTTTCCCCAAACGGTATAGTTGAAGAGTTTTAGACAACCATTCCAACGAATATAGAACGATGTTTTTATAGCTCCAAGAATTATTGAGTCGTGCCCAATTTGTGAAAATCTTGAAAAATTTACACAATATCTGCGATCACTCGAGAACCGATTTAATATAGCTATCGACTCCGCGATGGTCTCATTCGATTCAGCATCCAAAAATCTATAGAAATGTATACTATATTATAACACCGAAATTTATCTATATTACGCCGTTTTCTGAAAAACTTTGGAAAATACGAATTTTCTCCCTCCACAACCCCCTAAAAATACCTTTGAAATTGAGGTAGTAATTTTGTCAAAGAAATATGCCGTTGTCAGGCTACGATTTATTTCTGGTGAAAATTTCAAGAATTTAGCTTCCAGTCAGAAAAGTGTTGACGGTGGTCGGACAGAACTTTTTTTATTGGATATTCGGATTCTACATGCCGTGAATCCTAAAACATCAAATTTTGAGGGGGTTATTATTAGATAATAAACCCAAACCAGCAAGGAATGATGATGTGTTTTTGCTGAAAAAATGACCGCCCACTTAATTGGTCCGATTCCACACCTTTCATGAATGTTTTGTTTTCAGTTCCATTCTATTCATTCCTGGGGAAAATTATGAAAAATTGCGTTCGCCCGATTTTTGGTCACAAGGAAATATATAGTCATCAGGGGGCGCCTTGCATATCTGCTGAAAATCGTTCTTTTAATTATAGCTAGTAATTCTTCTGTTATAATATCAATGGATGAAGCTTGATTAATCCGGTACCTTCAGATAACAGAAGTATTGAATGATATTATTAATACCCTCGCAATTTCGCAAGTGATTGCGTTCGTTTTTAACTCTCAGTACTGCTAAACGGGAATAATAAGATCAGATGTCACATAAACTCAATTTTTTCGCCAGTTTTCCTGTCACTTGTTTAGAATAGGACAAGAGTGAAGCGCCAACGGAGAAAGTTTCGAATATGAACAACTGATAGCCTTCCTATTCGATTATTTTGAAAAAAAAAACCGATGATTCAAGACGTTTTCATTTTGGCTCAAGTTTCTAACTAACCGCTTAAGCATTACTTCGGAATTTCCGACGGTCCAGAAGAGAATCAAATGAAGGAACAGCTTCAATTATGACAACTTCAAAGACTGTTAAATAGATTACTTTAGTGCTCATTTCAGGAGAACAGTAGCAAGAGTCAAAATCACTAACGCAGTCAACGCATTGTTTGATATTGCTCTGCTGTCTGTTGTTGGACATCAAACAAACTTGGACCAGGGAACTATTAATATAGAGATTACTCGGGAGGCTATAAAACAATCTGATGAATAATGGACATTCTTCATTTTTCTCTAGTCGAGTACAACTTTTGTCTATCCAATAGAACTGAAGAAAAACTCGACAGTTCAAGCGTTATCGGGTTGACTGAGAAAAAACGGCGACCGTCTCTTCGTCTTATTCAGCCAAGCACTCTCGCCATTAAATTCTGCTAATGATCATTCAGTGGTTCATTATTCCTAATCGCCTTTGCTTCAGCTACGATTTATGATGATAATCAACTCGCGACAGTGCCCTAATATTTGTTTAATAAATAAAATGTTTTGAATATAAAAAATTGTTTTCTTTGCTCCAATAAAAACCTAGTTTTTGAAGTGTGTCCAACCTTGTCTCACTTAATTGACTGAAACTCCCTTGAGCGGCAGTGCAAAGTAAAAATGGAGTATACTGTTGAAAAATAGCATTAGATCCATTTGGAGGTAGCAGTGACGCAGGGGGAGCCTATCCCCCACAGAACCCTCAGGCAAAAAAAAGTTGAAAAATTAATAAACTTCCCATCTTATAGGATACCAAAAAACGTCAATACCAGGTCCAAACACCAAATGCGGTCGTTTTCAGTGTTTTTCTGCTAACTTCCTAGAACAATCGCTGGAAAAAGTTCAGTTTCTTGTGTGAATTGGAACAGAATTTCATTGTAAGTTTGAGAAAGGTATCTTTAGTCCTCCTGCTGCAATGGCCCCTCAAAATGTGCCTACATTTATTAGCGTTTTCTGTTGAGATTCGCATTATAAATAATGAATTTCCGAGCTCCTCTTCCCTCTATACAGTCGTCAATTTCGCTGATTGTAGATGAATGGGTCTCGCTTCGAGAGAGGATTGCAGCATTTGGCGAAATCTTCGGTCAAAAGACTGGAACTTCAGCCGAACTAAAAGCTACTACAAACTTTTGTTTTTCCCCACCGCGGCACTGAAACTTTTCAGTCAAAGAGGATAAGTTTCAACTCATTTATCCTTCTCAATATCTAACTGGCATCTTTTAACTAATTCACTTCCTCCGAGATTTTGTCGTCGACGTTTTGAAGACACTATCAGGCCTCAGACACTGCAGCTGGCGTATCCCAGACCGATCCAGATCCTTCAACAGCTTAAACGGAGGGAATTGTTCAATTAAACAGAATAAGTATTCTCTGATTTCGCTCCAACTCCAAGTACGCTTTGAAGAGTCAACGCGTTATCAGAATTTTCGGACTGCGGTTTCTGTCTCTCGGTCTCCAGATGCTATTTTTTTATATCGCCCAGTTCTTTGAATTCGGCCAAGCAATCGTTTGAATAGACCAATTTCTTACGTTCAGGCTTAGAAAAAATTACTTAATCGATTTTACTCCTTTGGGTTTCATTAATTACGTTTGTTCTTCTCACTACTTACCATGTACCAATTAATATTGCTGAAGGTTGATCACTGTTTTGGTTGAGACATTTTGTTCTTTAAACTTACCATTCTTCAATCCAGCTAATAATTGAATAACTCACCATGGAAGTCCTTTAAATCTTTGAGTCAATACTCGTAAGTTCAGATTTAATTCAGAAATTCTTGGACTTACGTGGATAGACAAGGTAGTCGACAAACCAACGGAGTGTATTAAAACCTCAGTAGCAGTGCACAAGTAAGTACAGAAAAATCCAGCTCCGAACAGACAAATACGAAGTACCTAGTGGCGGAACAAGTTGTATAAATGTGTTCTTATCACCTTGGTGGCGGAAGGCCTGAAACACAGAGGTAAAAGTCTTTCTTTACATTGATAGTAATCCACATACACAACCGTACTTGAAGATGGCAGCACATACTACGAAAGTTCAATAATGAAGTGACTAGCGGATATCCTCGGTAGCTTGTTGGTGATGCATATGAATCATTATTGTATTTTATGGACATTCCACAAGAGGTCGGAAAGGTACTTTCTCCAACAATGGGGAAGACGCTTATTTTTTATTTTCGTTCCTAATGGCCTGAATTCTACTATTTGGTGTCATCCGAAGAGGGAATGACCAATTTTTCATGAAAATTATGAGTTTCCGAAGAGAAAATTGCTAAGGAAAATCAGCGGTTTGAATGATCCCGGAGATGTAACTCCAACCGATTGAAGTAACTCCTAGAGCGCTCTGCAGTCGGCTGAAAGACAGACAAGAACAACAAGACGGTCTTTAAGACTGGAGTCATGCTAAATCGAGTAAGTGACGCTAACTTCACTGCTACTTGTTATATTTTTTTAATCATCGAGTTAGTACTGCCCAAAATGCCTCGTAAAGCAAATAAATTGCTGTGGGGGGTTTGGTAATCTCACAGCAACCTCAAATGATTGCTCCCAATGTTAGTTTATTCTTCCGAAGATACAAGCGCTAGTATCGATATTCACGTTCAACGGACTAGTTATGACGTAATAACTATTCATTTTTCGTTCAAAATCATCGGTTTTCATTAGCGATTTTCTCCGCGGAAACTCACAATTTTCATGAAAAATTGTTCATTCCGTCTTCAGCTGACAGCAAATAGCAGAATTCAGGCCATTAGGAACGAAAATAAAAAATAGGCGTCTTCCCCATTCCTAACAATTTTATCAGTATCTACTGTTATTTCCTGATTCGATACTCTTGTAAGAATTCCGTTGGGGGTATGTAGGTATTTGCTGGCTCTTGGATTCTGTATTTTTACAAAATAGCATTAAATAGAGATTTAAGCGGACACTAATCTTCATCACGAATATTTGAATTGCAGAGAGATATTAGAACATTTTACATGAGCAACTCGTTTCATTGTATACTGGAAAAATCTAATTTAGCCCAGGTGCGGGTGCGCTCACGTTCTTCGAATCTCAAGTTACTTGGTTTTACCTATATCATTAAAATTTTGAATGTAATTGTGGCGAAAGTAAGCACAAACTAGTTTTCACCACTTTTCACTCAAATTTCTACTTGCATGTTTATGTGGAGTTGATAGGATCATTTCAATTTTTCATAGGAGGTGAATTTGGCAACAAAAAAATTCAATCCCTACCAAGAAACGTTTTTGAATAAGTGTCTGTGAGAGTCAGTCTGTTATTTGTGTTTGCTGATCTGTTTGGGGTCACAACTTGACAGTATTCATCATATCTCCTGGGCAAAGTAATTCTATACAATTTTCTGTGCGGTTTCTTCCAGTGAATTCTTATTGGGATTGCGTATTGTACTTTCCTGGTATAATCTTTCAGAGATTCGTCTGTTCTGATTTCAAAATTCCATAAAAATCTAAATATTATCAAGATGTCCAGGATGTGTGAGGACGAGAAAAACCTGGCGACTCATTCTCCGATTCTTTTTATGCTAGCCGAGCACTTTTTCCCGTTAGGCCATCCTCCGGGCATAAGGTCCACGGGCTGTGGACCCAATGGCTCCACGTCGCCCTGAGGATGCCCTAATGGGCGAAAGTGCTCGGCCAGCAAATAAAGATTCGGAACTGGTTTTTCTCCCTCTCACACCCTCTGGACATCGGAAAATGCGATGACAAGGAAAACAAGTATTATCAAGATGCTCACGGTAATAAATTGTTTGTTATGGGGTGAAAATGACGTAAGATCTCAAACGATCGACTCAATTTATCCTCATTGTCGTTGGCAAATACCTGAAAATGGGAATCCACTGGATGACGATAGTGAGGGCCGACTGTAAAAGTGCGGATTATCGCAGATCGTTTACGGCTGAAAACGATGCTTGAATCAGAGTTGATTGCCAAAAAACTTGTCAATTGACAATCAGAGTTGATTTGACTAGTAGACAAAAAAGTTTGAAATTAGTTACTTTAATTTTCTCTCGATATGTTCTCGAATAAAGGTGGACTCTCAAGAGCAACAATGCGTAGGTCGATCTACCGGAGTGATATTATCAACAACTCGTAACTTCCTCAGTGACAAACGTGTCGGTGAAAGGTTTTTGAGCCGAAACAGAGGAATCCAAAGAGGGATAGGTTTAAGGCCCATTTAACTGATTGGAAGTGAATTCCCAGAAAGGATAAGGTCGAAGTTTTGAGAGCGATACATCATCAATCAAAGAGCGCGCCTCGGTCGGCAATCTCGAAATGGAATTTTTGAAAAGGATTGGAAACGGTAAAAAATATTCTTTTGACTAGCAATGGTGATACCACGTGCCTAATTATAGCGAGAACTGGATACCCAATCAATATTGACTGTATCTCGTGAACAGATTAACAATTTTCGTAACAGATACGTTAAATTTGAAACTGAATGCGAACGCATTTTTGTTCAGCTCATTTGTAATTATTAACCATTTAGGAAGCAACAATGTTAAAATGGTACCTGTGATCAAGGCCCCTTGAAAAAAAATATACAACCTGTTGGTCACGTTATTGGTTCTTATGAGATGTTCCTTCGAAAATTTCCTTTGAAAGCTATGCTGCGCTCTAGAAACCGTTTTATTATTCCACTTTGTAAGTTTGCCAAATAAAGCCTTTGAAGGCACTTGACACTATGCAATAACAGCAAAGGCCTAATAGGGCAAGATCCTTAGTTATCATCAAGTATCGCTTTCACGTATGAAATCGAGTTAAAGTTAAGAGTTCGTATCCCAATTTTGACAAAAGAAAAGCGACTCGGATTACGTCAGCCGCTTGACACCGCACTCGCTTCGACGGAAGCCTTTTCTGTATTATATGTGTATTTGAGTCAATTTCTCAGCTCTTCGCTCGACGTTATATTTCATCAGCATCGCCCGTCAGTCGGTTTGCTCGATTTCTTGTGACTATTCGTTCCTTCTCGAAAGACGATCTGGGCATTTCTTCACTCTATTTGAATCCGGTTCTAATAAGCTCAACCCTAAGGTTAGAGTTGAGTCTGATTCGAGTTATCATAAAATGGGGAAGACGCCTATTTTTTATTTTCGTTCCTTTTGGCGTGAATTCTGCTATTTGCTGTCAGCTGAAGAAGGAATGACCAATTTTTCATGAAAATTGTGAGTTTCCGCGGAGAAAATCGCTAAGGAAAACCGATGATTTTGAACGAAAAATGAATAATTATTACGTCATAACTAGTCAGTCGAACGTGAATATCGACACTAGCGCTTGTATCTTCGGAGAATAAACTAACATTGGGAGCAATAATTTGAGGTTGCTGTAGATTACCAAACCCCCCTCAGCAATTTATTTGCTTTATAAGGCATTTCTGGCGGTACTAACTCCACAATTAAAAAAACATAACAAGTAGCAGTGAAGTTAGCGTCATTTACTCGATTTAGCATGACTACAGTCTTAAAGACCGTCTTGTTGTTACTGTCTGTCTTTCAGCCGACTGCAGAGCGCTCTAGGGAGTTACTTCAATCGGTTGGAGTTACATCTCCGGGTTTATTCAAACCGCTGATTTTCCTTAGCGATTTTCTCCGCGAAAACTCACAATTTTCATGAAAAATTGGTCATTCCGTCTTCAGCTGACACCAAATAACAGAATTCAGGCCATTAGGTACGAAAATAAAAAATAGGCGTCTTCCCCATTTCAGCTGTCGTGATCCTCGACCGTTATCCATTATACCGACTTCCGTTTATTGTGCCCAGAGCCAAACAAAGAAATTACGATTTCTTTACGTTGATTATTTTTCGAATCGAACGACACGATTTTATTATGAAAGTTGTAGATAACGCGTTGGCTTTTCGCAACCTGGCCGTTTTGCGGTTAATAGGGCCAAATGAATGAGATCATCTGTAACGTGACCTCCCTCGAATGAACCCTTTTCACAGCCAAGAAGTGCGAAGAGGCTTTTGATACCTGGGCGAGATTTGAAGTAGGTTGGCTAGTTGCCAAGTACTCACACCCTCGTTATGTCACCCCCTTCCCACATTAGGTGACTCTTCTACTAATGAAGGTGATGAACAAGATTATTGCCACGAGGACATTTCTTGTACCTCGTAATTTTCGTTGGAATCAACGCTCAGCGAGAGCTTCGTATTTTCCCGTTTCATTCGCAGCTAGGGTCTCCAGATAAATACGACCGACTCTTCATTTCTTCTTTTTTTTCTTCTCTAGTGTTACCTAGCAACCTCCCTACGCCGTTCAGATTGTGGTGCTAACCAAGGATTGGCTAAAGTAGTATTGTTATTATAAATCCGTTGAGCGAAAGCCTTTTGTAGCTATCTGAATTGGCTTTGTGACGGAACATTATGAATCGAGCAGCCCATTCGATCAAAAGCTTAATATTACCATCGTTTCGCCGAATCAGGACCGAAATTGACAGAAGAGCTTCGGCACACCGAATGCCACGCCTTTGTCCAAAAATGCTGAATACTCCAACCTTCAATTGTTTGCGCACCGTTGGACCGTTTTCAATAAAATATTTCGCTCTTCCACTTAATTGATTGATTCGGAACATTTGTGATTTGTGAATTTTTGGTTTTCTACCTACTCAACAATAAACCATTGTAATCGCCCAAGAAATTTTTTTCTAAACCCCCTCAAAATTTGATGCTTTGCGTTTCAAGGCACGTAAAATCCAAATATCTGATAAAAAAAAATTCTGTCCGTACGCCGTCCGCCGTCAACACTTTTCTGACGAAACTATAAAAGCTGAATTCTTGAAATTTTCACCAAAAATCAATCTTGGCCTGAAAACGGCTATATTCTTTAACCAAATCGCTACCTCAGTTTCAAGGGTATTTTTGGGGGTTTTGAGGGGGAGAAAATTCGTCGTTTCCAATGTTTTTCAGAAAAGCTGTATTTGGTACCAATTTCTATAGATTTGTGGACGCTGAATCGAATGGTTCTTGAACTATCGCAGCTTGATTTTTGGTGAAAATTTCAAATTTTTAGCTTGGCCGGAAAACTGCTAACGGCGTACGGCGGACGGACGAAATTTTTTTCATTGGTTATTCGGATTCTACACGCCTTGAAACGTAAAACATCAAATTTTAAGGGGGGTTAGAAATTGTGTTTTTTTTTTCTTGGGCGATTACAATGGTTTATTATTGAATAATAGATATTTTATTTTTTGCCTTTAGTACCATTAGTTGCCAATCGTGCAATAAAAGAAGCTAAATTAGCAAAATGCTGGACGAAGACAAGCCAGATACTGAATTTATGGTAGACATTTCTGTGACCAATTAACTTTCTCTGCTGAATGATCGTTTGACAAACATCAACATAAAATATATAATATATTTGCACGATGAAATTTAGTCGCAATCACCATACTATATAGTGTATTATATTTAAATGACAGTCGACTCCTGAAGCGACCTTCGAGAAGTGAAAGTGTTAATAATACAAGCAATGTAGCATAGAGAATGGGGAAGATGCCTATTATTTATTTTCGTTCCCAATGGCCTGAATTCTGTTATTTGGTGTCAGCCGAAGAGGGAATGAACAATTTTACATGAAAATTGTGAGTGTCTGCGGAGAAAATCGTTAAGGAAAATCAGCGGAATAAACCCGGGATGTAACTCCAACCGATTGAAGTAACTCCCTAGAGCGCTCTGCAGACGGCTGAAAGACAGACAAGAACAACAAGACGGTCTTTAAGACTGGAGTCATGCTAAATCGAGTAAGTGACGCTAACTTCACTGCTACTTGTTATGTTTTTTTAATTGTCGAGTTAGTAACACCAGAAATGCCTCGTAAAATAAATAAATTGCTGAGGGGGGTTTGGTAATCTCACAGCAACCTCAAATCATTGCTCGCATTGTTAGTTTATTCTTCCAAAGATACAAGCGCTAGTATCGATATTCACGTTCAACGGACTAGTTATGACGTAATAACTATTCATTTTTCGTTCAAAATCATCGGTTTTCATTAGCGATTTTCTCTGCGGAAACTCACAATTTTCATGAAAAATTGGTCATTCCGTCTTCAGCTGACACCAAATAGCAGAATTCAGGCCAAAAGGAACGAAAATAAAAAATAGGCGTCTTCCCCATTTGGCTTCATTTTTGAAAAACCTCAACCACAACTCGCTCGATTAATCGTTATATATCTTATACAGAGCTTATGATTTGTAAAGCTGAGTACCTATTGTTAATTTCACAAGGATGCAAACGAATGCAATTTTGCACTTAACTCGCTCGTTCTATTTGTCGCTCAGTGTGTGTCGGCTAGTGGCGGTCGTGGATTAATTGAAGAGAGTCTAAAATAGAATCCTAAGGAAGCTTTCAAGCTCTATATCTAACGTTCCAGGCTCGATTACGTCGTTCTATTGGAGTCTTGCGGTCCAAGTAAATCACGGACGAGGAGATTTCCAGCCAATATGTGCGTCTCTAACGAGGTTTTCTCAGAAATACTGGACTCCGCCTTTTGAAAGCCCTTCGTTCCTTACGCTGGAATCGCTCTATTCATCATAATCATCTATCTTCACCTGTTTGTCCGAGTATGTTTCAAAAACGGGTACAACCAGCACGAAATTCTGTTGATAAAATTGAGAAGTGTTACAACTGGGTTGGATCACACATCTTTCAAAGCTCATTCATTAGATGTTGATAAACTATCAGAGAATAATGCCCGGTTAATTGCGATGGAAGTATCAATTGTTGATAACACACAGCACTGACGCTGTTGGCAGCACTGTACTCATAGAACCTCCTTCTTCATTCATTTTCTCAAATCACCCACTATTCAGACATCAAGTTGTGTGTAAAGGCCTTTACAGACCGGACGATAACATTGTTGAAAAAATTGTTATTAGCATTTTTCAGTAACTTTCCTTTCACACCGAACGCAACATTGTTGGCAACAATGTAATAACGTCGGGCGAGGAATTGTTAATAACATTGTTACGGCACTTGAAAAATGTTGATAACAATTCCTCCCCCGAGATGTTATTGGAAACATTGTTGGCAACATTTTCTGTAACATTGTTATTTTTTCCGTCAACATTGTTAGTAACATTGTTGGCGACACTGAGTTTTGTTATCGAGCCATGAGCGATAACAAACCGGCATTTGTGACTAACATTGTTAGAGAACTAGACCCAAATAAAACAGACGGAAGAATTGTTGGCAACAAAAAAGTTGACGACATTGTTGCCAACAATGTTGATAACATATTTTCTAGATCATCTCATTTTGTTACTTAAACATTATTGTTATCAACATCTTAACTGTTAAAATGTTAATAACATTTGTTTTCACTATCATTATTGAAGTGGAAAATTTTCCATTTGTTTGTAGATACCTATGATAGTGCGTATTACCGAGAAAACGAGAAACAACCATTTGACTCGTTCAAAAATATCCCTTGGCTTCAAAAATGGTCCAATTCCGGATTGTATCCGTTTTTTCGTACCGAAAATTCGTTAGAAATAAATCATAGGCTCGGTGTTGTCGCGTCAATTTTTATTTTTACCGTCGTTTTGATCTGCGATTTCTTTTATCTCATCTTGTGTTTATTGCTAAAATTCTATCAAATCATATTTATGTCATAGCTCATTGAAAAGTCCATATTTGAATATTCAACAACTGATTCGGAAAACTATAATTAACCAGGCAATAGAAACAGGAATATGGGTGGAGAAAAATCAACCAAAGAACCAATGCTCTTGTTCACCATAGCTACCGCATGGAACAGTTACGTAGCTCCCCCTCTCCACACTAGTATCTAATCTACCCACTGAAGTAGTAGGAATGTGAATTCAAGCAGATATTTACGTTTCAACTTGAACTTGAACTTGATCGTTAATATTGCGCGCTTCGAATCGCCCTCAACTTGTTAAAAGTTCTACTTCAGCGAAAAATACGGCTCATTACTCACGGCTGTATGGTTTTTTCATATCTTTCAAGGTATCGTTAGGTGAGGAAGTTGGAGCTAGATTGCCAGGCTGCTGAGGGTCCTTCGGTTAGTGTACTCAAGAAGACCGAAGTGTTGAAAAGCTCGTTTAAAGTTGATGTTCCACCTGAATAAGCAAGTAATTAGGCTCCATCTCTTGAAACTGCTCCTCTGCCAAGGCTGTTACTAACCTCTGTAATGCATTTTAGCAGTCATCTAGGCGCCTCCGGTTTTTCAGAAATGCACGAAGAGAAGAGGGGCAAACCATGGCGAAGTTGGGTATGATCAAACGAATCAGTAAATAATGGCGAGTATTCTCAAGATATGAATCCTCAACGTTCGGCAGACTTAAGTAAGCGATCAGTATTAACTACGGGCTTCGTCGAAGACTTTTAGACAAGCTTCGGAGTTAGAATACTGAAAATATTTTGACGTTTTCTAAGCGAGGACTTTTTTTAGGAATTAACATAAAACACTGCTGTTTAATTATGAACTCAATTCGACTCGTTCTGCTCAGTTTAGATTACCCACATGAGACTGCTTCCTTCAATGATCAACAAGGGGGAACAAAGTTGAGGGGGACGAACCAGCAACTCTTTCCTAGAATTATAACTCCTTGCTCGGAAAAAAATACTTCCATACTTTGGGGGTCAACTTTAAAACCAACTTCCAACATTTTTATTCTTATTAAAAATTGCCATCCCCTAGAATAGTAAATTCCGCAAAAAAATGTAAAAAATAATTAAAAAAAATAATAATAATAATAATTGAGTTGGTTTTGGCCTTAGGCAGAGCTCACAGGCATGCGACTACACAACGAAAAAATGCTATCACCTAGCCAATCTGAATCGTAACTTTTATTTTATTTATTTATTTTTTATATATAGGTATTTTATTCTATATTATTTTTTTTTTTTAAGCAGTTAGGAAGTCACCTGCTATATGTCTTTATTGCAGCCATTTGCACAGGTCGAGGAATAATGTTCACATTTTTTCTAATTGTCGTTCCGGTGGGATATGATCTCCTGTTTCCGCCAGACGACGCCAACGGAATCCAACTGAAAACAGCACAATGCGGCTCACCCTTGATCTTCCTTTATCGTTGCCAGGTGACAGCTTTGCTGTTGGTCAGTCCGAGAGCATGAGAGGTTGGAAGAATTTTGCTCGTCCGTTTTCTATTGGCCTGGTGGTCGCGTATCCCTGCGGAGATAAAGAAATTGAATCCCCCTGGATTCCTCCGGACTAGGGTCGAATGAGATTCCACTGTCACGCCTTTGCTCGACCAACCTAAACATCCTCTCCTACTCGGTGCGATCCCTTATCCTATATTTTCGTGTGTAACTATTTAACTGAAGTGTTTTCTGTCTCTCATTAACTCTGGGAGTTAAAGGTCCGCCATCTTGTATCATATGTCAGAGGAGTGCTTATTCGACTTTTCCATCCATTACGAAATCATTTTAAATTAAAAATAAGCCACGATGAGCTACGAACTTACCGCGCTTACAAATCTTCGTCGTGCTTAATTTTCCATAACATTCAGCATCATACTCCATCACCATCTTGCATCGTCTTTTTCCACCAGGTAAGAGAATTTTTGGCTTCGACTCCGCAGTATGAACTTAGTTAAATATTAGAAATAACTGACTCCGTTGATAGCACAAATACGAATGAATTTATTAAGCATTTTTTGTAACTAAGAAAATTTGAATTTGGAGACCAGATTTTTGAGAAAAAAAATTATAAAATTGAAAGTAAATGATCGGAAAACAATAATTTTGAGTCGAAATATGAAACGAAAATAAACTGAATTTGGAAATTAACGAGGGTAGCCATAAGATCATAAAATTGCGAAAACGCCGCCATCGATTCCGCAGTGGTGAATGGTTCCTGAATGCAATTGCACAATTTAGAAGAGAGATTTTTCAACCATCTTACTTACGATTGATGTGAACAAACATTTGAGCATCTATTCAAATTTTTATCATTTTATTATTACTTCCATGTTTATGTTGTAAATGGGAACATTGTGAACGTCCGAATACGGAACGGAGAAGATTTGGAAGACATTTTCATAGTACAATACTCGGAAGCTCTTTACACAACAAGTGTCTATGTGTCAGACTGTCAGTGTGTCTTTGGTAAAAAAAAAATATGACAAAAGTCGTCATACATCCGTGAAAAATGAGTGTAACTCAATGACATTTTCAGAACATTCTCTCTCAGCGAATGCGCCAAATTATCCGTTTCCAAATTTTGGATAACAAATAAATAGTACTTCCGAAATGATATATAACCGTTCAATTTTTTTTACAGTCTATAAGAGCAAATATTTTGAACTGGTTATATGTTTGAACCAGTAAGTTGTTGTTTTGAACTATCAAATGAAATTACGAAATAACGCAAATTTCGAAGTGGTACTTTACGATGTATTTTTTACATGAAGCGTTACTTTTGAATCAACCAATTGTGAGGTCAGGAAATCGTTCACACAAGTACATAGCACAAACCAGTAAACAGAGGTAAATGAAAATGTTGGTACCTTCGAATCAATCGTGTGTATCATATTTTCGTCCTTTTCCATTATATTGACAAAATTGTTGATTGTTGTCATTGCTGATGCGATCCTCTCGGTTGAGTAAACAAGGCCCGAGTCAAGTAAACATTGAAGGCACTTGAAATCGTCGTTATTTGCTCTCCCCGTTGCTCCCTTTACTTCCTTTGCCCTCTTGGACGTGGCACTCAAATACATCTATTGCGACTGCTCTACCGTTGACAATTGATTTTCTAAGTATGATACCTATTTTATTGTTTTTCCACTGATTCATGTGAAACTCTAACCACAGACACGCAGACAGATGTGTAATTTTTCCGAGTGTACTACGAGGCTTGTCCCAAAAGTAAGGTCTCCAAGCTCCTCGTGGCCAACGGAATTTTTTGTTTTAAAAGTTGGCTGCACTGCCGTAAAAAAAACAATCGGATCGGAGGGTTAGTGCAGCTTTGACAAGCGACAACGATGAACGCTTCGAGGCCGTCCGCGTCCACCTCTCTATCAGTACACGCTCAGTGCGAAATCCGCGCGGTGATTCGTTTTCTTCAAACCGTGGTGAGACACCCTCGGCCATCCATCGACAATTGTGTGACAGTTATGGATCGACCTTTATGTCTATTAAAAATGCAAGAAAGTGGTGCAGAGAATTTGCAGAAGGGAGGACGGATATCCATGATGAGCCCAGAAGTGGAAGGCCTTCTTTTTCTGACGATGTCAAGGAACAAGTTGAGTCTGCAGTTCGTGAAGATCGACGTTTGACAGTTCGACAACTTGAAGAACAGCTTGACATACCCAAATCCTCGATCAACAGAATCCTGAATGAACTTGGATACCGAAAATTGAGTGCAAGATGGGTGCCAAAGATGCTGACAGAGGATCACAAACGCCAACGCCTTGAGACGTCCCGCGAGGTTTTGCAGCTCTGTGGTGATGAAGGAGAAGGTTTCTTAGACTCCATCGTGACAGGTGACGAAACCTGGGTTTACCACTTCACCCCTGAGTCGAAACAGCAATCAATGGAGTGGAGGCATTCATTCCCCAAAAAAGATAAAGTTTAAGGTGACTCAATCTGCAAGAAAAATCATGGCAAGTGTGTTTTGGGACAGGAAAGGAGTCCTTCTCATAGACTTCATGCCAACTGGGACCACCATAAACGCAGCAGCTTACTGTGAGACCTTACGAAAATTGAAGAAAGCCATAAAATCCAAAAGACCTGGGATGCTGACCAAGGGAGTGCGCCTCCTGCACGACAATGCTCGACCTCACGTGGCCCGGGACACAAAAGCCCTTTTGGATCAGTTCGGTTGGGACGTTCTCCCCCATCCCCCTTACAGCCCAGACCTCGCCCCGTCCGACTACCACATGTTCACTTACCTGAAAAGACAGTTGGGTGGAAAAAGGATGGAAGCAGACGAAGAAGTGAAGACTGCAGTGAAGGAATACTTTGAGAAAGAGGTGGACGGAAATTTCTACGACGCAGGGATAAAAAAGCTACCAGATCGTTTAAAAAAGTGCATCGATGTGAACGGTGACTACGTTGAAAAATAATGAACATTATACTGAATACATTCATGTCAAAAAAGTTCAATAAAAATATTTTTTCGATTTTTTAAAAATATGGAGACCTTACTTTGGGGACAAGCCTCGTACTATGAAATTTTTGTCCAGATTTTTTCTCCCTCCCGAACGCGACTTTTTGGAATATTACCTTCTACTATTACCTGTTAGTTCCATTTATTAGGTTAACGTTGAAGTAAAATAGGAAATTACTATGCGTATTTGAGTCTTTTCAATGTTTCTCAAACCGTTAATTCCGGATCAACATGTAGAGGAAAATAAGAGTTCTACTTCGTATTTATTGAGTAGATTTACACAATTTGGAATGCTACAGACCCTTTCATATATCAGTCAACTCAGTTCTTAGTTATGGTACACTAAATAACGGCGTTCGAATATTTTATTGAATATCAATAGAACGATGATCCAAATTTTTATAGAATTTAGTCTGCGAATTGAAGATGTTACTGGACTTGCATCGTTGAACCCTGAATGTCTTCCTCAGCATTGGAAAAGTTCGCACTTTCGATTTACCGCAGTTGCAATATATTCTCCCCAGGGGGAGTAAAACGTCTTCGGGCGTTCCGTAACTGGGGTCCCCTTGTATTGGGGCTGGAGAGATGTACTGCCTAGCGTCTCTTCAGCACACGTCTGGCAAGCGTGCGAGTGGATTAATAGATACCCAAGGGACCGTATCCTTCGAGCCCTGAGGGCTAGGGGCTCGGAAAGCGGTAGTGAATAGAGCACAGCTGTTCACGGGCCAGAGACCATTCTGGCCTGAAGGGGTGGAGCACATCGTGGGTTCCGGTGATGCTCGCCCCAGAATGGTACCACGGGCGATGGGAGCCCGAGACCACCGATGCAGCGTCCACCCTCCAGGGCAAAGCATCACCGGTCTTCCCATCGAAGAGGTTGGCCTTCGTGGGGGCTGTGGTTGCCATACCCCAACTGGAAGGCGATAGCTGACCAGTGGCGGGGAAGGGAACTCTATGAGTTCCCGGCGTGTGAGTTACGTGTACAAACAATAACTCGGGAGACCGGCCTGCATAGCCGGGAGTGCGAGCTGGGACGCACGACTCAACCCATAGCGCTTCGGCAAATGGGTACTTCTTTGGAAGGTTAGTCTCCAGAAACGGAGATGGAACCCCTGCGGCTTGCCGTAGGGGAGGAGGTTAAGAACATGAGGTTCAGGCACTCCTTAAACCAGCCATGCTTGCATGGAGGGCTCGAAAAGTTGCAATATATTGTATGAGCACTTCAACTTTGCACCACTAACTTCATTTGAATCGACTTCGTATTCAGCGTATCGATTTACGCCGCGATGACTCCCAGGCAAGAAGATATTTCAGCATGGTCAAGTTGATTGAAAATATTCGAATCGTTCTGGAAATATTCTCAGCACGCGGTAATCACAAAATGAAACCTCCTCCCTCCCCGTTCAATTCTTTCTCCCTTAGGATACAGATTTCCCATTCTCCAGAGCCGAATGTTGTAAAAAGCTGGCGTTAATCAAAGTTCCCCCTGTGTTCCCTATAACTCCTTTCTACTGTTGACTCGTCGTCAAATTGTTACTCCCTCTGAAATTGGGGTTGGGCAACAGCTCCTTCGATCCGTTCACTTCACCACGGTTTCTCCAGAGGTGCTACTACGGAAAGAGGGTTGTTTTCCCATCCGAACTTTTTTCGAAAGAACGCGGAGCCGGGCGGAAAATAACGAATTCCAAACAAGCTAATTATCGAAGGGTTTCTTGAGTCTTCTTCGAAAGTGCGCGGCGGAAAATTGTTTATCCGATAATTTCGAATACCCACGTCATCTTGACTATCTTATTCGAGTATTATTTGTGTACAGCCTTTTTCGCTAAGGAAATTTCCGCTCGCATTATTTCGGTGAAGACTTTGAAGTTACGCGATAAGATCAGGAAAGATGAAGAAACGAAAGTAGGAAAAAGCGAGAGATTATTTACGGTGTCGCTTGTGCAAACGAAAGCTGAAGATTTATTCGTCCAATACAAGTACACGTTGATAGCAAAAAGGAATAGCTTAGGCATTTTTGAGGTAAATATTTCAAAATTAGTTAGCCCTGCACCGTATCCCGCTCTTTACTATCAGTATCCTTCAAGTTCAACGCCTTTTAGTGCACTTGATCTTGGATTAAGTTGGTCCCTAAATTTTGAATGTATTGCAAGATTTTAACATTAACAAGTGTATCTCCTCAGTAGATGATTCCATTAATAGAAGTTCGTTTTGATTTATTTATTCAATAATAAACCATTGCAATCGCCCAAGAAAAAAATGTCTAACCCCCTCGAAATTTGATGATATACGTTTCAAGGCGTGTAGATTCCGAATTTCCGATAAAAAAAAATTCTGCCTGTCCGCCGTTAACCGTCAACACTTTTCCCGCCAAACTAAAATAGCTAAAAATTTGAAATTTTCACCAAAAATCAATATCGGTCCTACGACGGCCCAATTCTTAAATCACATCGCAACTCAATTTTAAGGGTATTTTTGGGGGGTTTTGAGGGGGAGAAAATTCATAATTTCAAAGGTTTTTTAGAAAAGTGTGTATTTAGTATCAATTTCTATAGATTTTTGGACGCTGAATCGAATGAAACCATCGCGGGGTCGATAGCTTCATTGGTTCTCGAGTTATCACAGCTTTTGTGTGTGATTTTCAGAAATTTGGCATGAGGGCATAACTCGAGAGTTCTTGGAACTATAAGAATCGTTCTATACTCATTGGAATGCTCGTCGAACACTCTCCTCAACTATACCGTAAGGCGAAAAATAAAAATAATAAAATAAAAATGAAAATAATTAATTAACAAATTAATTTTTCAATTATTTAATTTCAATTTCAAATTAATTAATAATTAATAGTTCAAATTAATTTCAATTATTTAGTTTAATAAAATAATGAAAAAATAATAATAATTAAGTACAATTACAATAGTTGCTACGGGCTTTTCCCTGTAGTTACCAATCTGTTTTTCGGTGGGAACGTCCTCTAATGTTTGGAATTATTGAAGCGAAGGCATAATAAACCACTGTACAATGATTTGTAGCGTTTTATATAGAAATACCTCTGCTTTAAAAACGAAGAAATAAAATCATTCACCCTCGATCATACTGGTAGGCAAAGGATGATGATTTTTACGTATAATGGAGATGAATCGCAGTGGGATGAAATTCGTCTTTATGCCGGTTGAGTGGGGTTTGGTGACTTGGTTGACGAAACAGTTGTTTCAAATGTAAATATATACAGTCACTTAACACTGGAGAGAAACGTTCTTTTCACTATATTATCCAATTATTCATTCTTAGGTTCAACAAGCGTTATAAGAGATTTATTATTAAAGAGCTCACTGGGGATGCAGCGACGATATAATTTGACTAAATTAATAGTGTTAACATCCTTGCAAATCAATTAGAAATTATAGGTAAAAAAAAAGTTACTAGAAAAAATTTAAAACAAACTTTAAACTGAGAATTGAGATATTGACTTTTTTTATCAAATAGCTTCTTTAATAATTGCAGTTTGTATTCCGTTGTAAAAGTAAGATACGCTCAAACGAACAGAGCCATTATAGAAATTTCGTCGTAGCAGATTAACTAAACTGATGGAAAATACGTGAACGCGCTTCTGTGGTATCGACGCTTACGAGTACTGTTCTTCCGATTCAGCTGGCAAGAAAAGGTAGCGACGGTGGGCTCGCATGAATATAAAACAGTTATATTAAGCAGTGCGTCTACCCATGTCGTCAATGTACGAGTAGCTGAGGTGGAAGTTTCTCGTGGCCGACGAATTAAAGTTACATACTCTGGAAGCAAAGAAGCACGTCCTGTACAAACTCACTTATTTCCAACCTGCTTAACCCCGCTTCAGGTCCGGCAGAATATAATAGAATCCACGAACGCAAATCTTCGAACAAAGCAAAAATAATACGGTTGCTCCGAACATATTATACTTGCCTGGGATGTATTTTCCCATGTGCGTTCAAGTTTTTACTTTCATGTCAACTGCAGTTGGGCCGGAAAAAATTATTTCGAAGATCATAGTCCCCACAAATGCGCTTATACGCTTTTTAAAGTGTATATATCGGGGAGTAGAAAATACGCGCCCCCTTTTTGGTTTATTATTATAATAAACCATTGTAAGTATAAATATAATGTAAGTATAAAGTATAAATAGGGAAAATGCGCCAGTAATTGGAAGTCCCATTAATTAGCCAAACATTTTTGAAATTTTGTTTTCTGTAATCCTGGCGTTTCTGAGAACGTGAAAGTTCCATCATTTTAAGGTGTTTGAAGTTTAAACCGATTTCATCTCGCTTTTTTGGTTTATTATATAATAAACCATTGTAAGCGCCCAAGAAAAAAAAATTTCTAACCCCCCCTCAAAATTTCATGTTTTACGTTTCAAGGCATGTAGAATCCGAATATCCAATAACAAAAATTCTGTCTGTCCGCCGTTCGCCGTCAACACTTTTCCGGCTTAACTATAATAGCTAAATTCTTGAAATTTTCATCAAAAATCAATATCGGTCCTAAGACGACCCAATTCTTGAACCAACTTGCTAGCTCAATTTTAAGGGTATTTTTGGGGGGTTTTGACGGGGAGAAAATTCATATTTTTCAAGGTTTTTTAGAAAAATGTGTACGTGGTATCGAATAATATAGATTTTTGGACGCTGAATCGAATGAGACCTTCGCCGGGTGGAGAAGCCATGTTTATTTCAGAGCTTCGCGGACGTTTGTTGAACTAAATTCATTGTATTGTATTTTCTTTGGTCTGGGTATGATCCGCCATCTTAAAATTCATTCGAAGTGTGTTACTTCATGCAACGTACGCAACAACATTAAAAGTCAATAGTCAAGTCAAGTCATTATTATCGGTTATTTACCTGGTCCTCCGTGAATCATTCAAGTCAAGTTTCCGGCAAAGGCCTGTACTTAACATTTTGGCGCCCCCGGGTCGGCTAAACACAAAACAGTGCCATCCCCTACCAGATTGTGATCAGTTCTTGGAAGCAAGCGCCGTCGATCAACCTCGTTTCATCTGTTTCCGCAGCAGTAACAGAAGAGGGAAGTTCGTCCGTCGCCCCCAGAACACAAGGTCGCTACGTTTTGTTACCATCAATAACAATACTCACCTCACGATCGCAAATTAATCGTATCATCACATACCTACACAATACTAACGCACGTCGATCTTTTCACACGGCATGTTTACGTGTGCTTTTGCGTAGGTCAATCGTCATATTTTGCATTTAAGTTTTGCTAGCTTAAATTGTCAATCGTCAATTTCATCATTCGGAACCGGCAAATTTTGATGCGGCCACGCTGGTAAGCTAACCTGTAGATTTCGTAGCCATTGGCCATTCGCCATTTTAATTGGCCCCACGTCCGATACATGGTGCCACCTTGCGGCCGGTCGGCGATTCACTCACATCAGATGTTCGTCTGAATCAGGTGAGCCACCAGCTCCGTTCATGATCAGCTGTTCCTATCCCGTTATTCCCCCCATTTCATTTCCCTTTCCGTTACCGTTATACTTTCACTTTCATTCTGCCATTCACATGTTTCCCGTCACATTTCCTTGTTTTTAATACAAACACGTACTTTGTCCTTTATTATTACCTTGGTTGTTTGAAATTTGAAATAGTTAATCATTATGCCTCAGTCCAACCCCGAATCGAATTTGTTTTCTGATGAAACTAATATTAATTCAGATTTTGACGAACTATTTAAAAATCGAAATGTCATCCTCAAGCAAGTTGAGCGTTTTGAAGCCTTTCTCACTGACCGCCAAACAAAACCAGTTAGTGTAGTTGAGTTCAAATTTCGTTTGGAAAAATTCAAGGCATGTTGGGATAAATTCATGAATATTCAAGATGCTATTGAAATTTCATCACCCGATTCTGCATCTGAGTCAAATTCACGTGATAATTTCGAACAAAGATATTTCAATGCTTTGGTTATTGCTGAGGAATTGTCGTCCTCAATTTCGGGCGAAACAAAATCGGCTAGTTCGGGAAATCAGACAAACAACGACGAACTGGACGATCTTGGCATCAGAATAAAACCAATATCGCTTCCTTCATTCGATGGAAAATATGAGGATTGGCTTTCGTTTTCCGATGTTTATAAATCAGCCATTCATTGCAACGACAAGATTTCAACCATTCGTAAATTTTATTGTCTTCGAAACTGTCTCACAGGCGTTGCAGCAAATGTCATTAAAAATATTGAAACTACCGAAGCAAATTACCAAGGTGCCTGGGAATTAATTGAAAGTCGATTTTCCAACAAAAAGTTGATTTCACAAAAACATCTAAAATCATTGTTCGATTTACCCAGGGTCGTTATTGAATCAGCCAAAGATCTTAGAGCTTTACTGGATAATACACTCAAACATATTCAAGCTCTAAAAGCCTTGCAGCATCCAGTCGAGTCTTGGGATGCTCTCATTGTACATCTCATAACCAGTAAACTCGATCCTTCGACATTCAAAGCATGGCAGGAATTCGACACACAAAACGAATTTCCAACCTTTGATTCATTGAAACAATTTATGAATCAACGATGCCAAATTTTAGAATCACTTCCTCAGACAAGCAATACTACTAAGTCAATTGCCTCAGAAATCAAGGTCAAGCAAAATCAAGTTGCGTCGTCCAGTAAATTCAACTTGAAAGCACCCAAATCAACTATGCCAAACAATTCATGTTTGCACACTCAGTTTCAAACAAAATGCAAACTTTGTTCTCAGCCTCATAAGATCTTCGGTTGTAAAGAATTCTTGAATTTATCTGTAGACGCACGACACAAGAAGGTTGCAGAATTGAGCTTATGCCCTAATTGTTTGAAACCCAAAAATCATGAGATCAACCAGTGTACGTCAAGCAAATGCAAATTTTGCAATCAGTCTCACAATAGCCTGTTGCACAAAATTCATTCAAAGGAACCGTCGAGCAGTTTGACAGAGCCAAGTTCACAATCAGTGTCAGCAACGGCAGGATGTTCGGCAGGTGCAATTTTGTCCACCGCATTGGTTCAAATCGTCAATTCAAACAGCGAATTGATTTCCTGCCGAGTGTTGTTAGATTCAGGCTCTCAGTCAAATTTCCTTACTGAATCGATGTGTCAATTTCTGGGGCTCAATTGTACCAAGGTGAACCTTCCCATTTCGGGAATCAATGGTGCTTCAACTCAAATAGCTCATAAGGTTCACACCACAATCAAATCCAACACAGAAGAATTTTCGCGCTCAGTTGATTTTCTCGTGATTCCTCAGATCACATCGCACATTCCGTCACAACGCATCACGTGCGCCAAAGGCGAATTACCAAATGTTCCTCTTGCTGATCCCACGTGGAACTCGCCAGGCAGAATCGATGGTCTCGTTGGCGCTCAATTGTTCTGGGATTTGCTGTTAGATAATAAAATAAACATTCCAAACAGGCCCTATAGTCTCAGAGAAACAAAACTGGGGTGGATTGTTTGTGGTGCTTCAAAATCGGATTCGTCATTCAGCGGTCTTTGTCACTTGTCCTCACTCAGTGACATAAACGAGCACATTCAATCATTTTGGAAATTGGAAGAATTGGCCACAGATTCAGTAGCGCACACAGGAGAAGATTTTGAGTGTGAAGAAAAATTCAGCAAAACAGTGTCAAGAACCCAAGACGGCCGTTATGTTGTTTCACTTCCGTTGAGAAAAGACCCTTCGGTTTTGGGTGATTCTGAGCAAATGGCACGTCGCCGATTTTTCAATCTTGAAGCCAAATTAGTCAAACAACCACATTTGTATGATCAGTACAAACGGTTCATGGAGGAGTACATTCGTTTGGGACACATGAAAGAATCCACTCGTTTGTCCAGACCCTCATACTTCATTCCCCATCATTGTGTCATAAAGGAGTCATCCAGTACAACGAAGCTACGCGTTGTGTTCGATGCGTCTGCAAAAACGACGTCAGGAATTTCTCTCAATGACATAATGATGGTGGGCCCGTGCATTCAGGATACACTGTTTTCAATTCTTCTCAGATTTCGAACGTTCAATTATATTTTCACCGCTGACATTGAAAAGATGTACCGCCAGACAATGATCGATCATTCACAAACCTCTTTGCAGAAAATATTTTGGCGTAATCACCCTGATGAGAAATTGAAAATTTACGAATTGCAAACCGTGACTTATGGAACGGCGAGTGCGCCATATCTTGCTACACGAAGTCTTAAACAGCTGTTTGACGATGAAGGCTCAGATTTCCAGCATTCTCAGCGTGTTCTCAAGGACTTCTATATTGATGATTTAATCACTGGATGTAACACTGTGCATGAGGGATTGCAGATACAGAGCGAAACCATCGCCTTACTGAAACGAGGACACCTTCATCTTCGCAAATGGTGTGCCACTCATCCCGAATTGCTTAAAAACATACCAGATGATGACAAAGAACCATTGCAAACATTTCATTTTCAAGATCATTCCGCAGCAGCAGTTAAAACTCTCGGATTGATATTCGACCCAAACCAGGACGCATTTTTATTCAACGTGAAAGATCATGTGGCTGCCGTCATATCAAAACGAAAAATCATTTCCGAAGTCGCACTCATTTTCGATCCTTTGGGCATAGTCGGCCCAGTAATCGTCATGGCGAAAATGTTCATGCAGAGACTTTGGCGTGAAGGATTGGGATGGGACGAAGATGTGCCGCAGTTCATCAAGGAGGAATGGATGATATTTCGACAAACGTTAAGTTGTTTGGAGAAAATGTCGATTCCTCGCCAAGTCACAATTAATCCTGCGTCCAGTCTGATCGAATTGCACGCATTTTCCGATGCGTCTGAAAGTGCCTATGGCGCTTGTATATACATCCGCTCAATCAGTACGGAAGATGGATCGACATTAGGTGTTAACCTTCTGTGTTCAAAGTCACGAGTCGCTCCACTCAAGGCGACTTCGCTTCCTCGGTTAGAACTTGCAGCAGCCTTGCTTGCAGCTCAGTTAGCGGAAGTTGTTCAAAAATCACTAAATATTGACAAAACCTACGTTCACTACTGGACTGATAGCACCGTAGTTCTTGCCTGGATCTGTGCACAATCGACCAATTGGGTGACGTTCGTCGCTAATAGAGTCGCGAAAATTCAGGACATCAGTGAAATTAATCAGTGGCATCATATCAGTGGTATCATGAATCCAGCCGACATTATTTCAAGAGGCCTTCAGCCTGATCAGTTGTCTCAATCAGACCTCTGGTGGCATGGACCATCGTTCTTGATGAGTTTGTCAGATCTGGCTTCTACATGGGAATTCCCTGAATGGAATCTATCAGCGGAGATCCCCGAGAAAAGAAATATAAAATTGACAGTTCATGTTTCCACGAACTCAGATTTTGCTATCATTCACAAGTTTTCATCGTTCAAATTCCTACTCAGAGTCATGGCTTATGTCAAACGATTCATAAAAAATGCCAAAACACACAATCCCCAAAATCGACAAGTCAATCTTCTCACCGTCACTGAACTTGAAGAGGCCCGTGTTACGGTGCTTCAGCTGACGCAAAGAGAAGTCTACTCAGAAGAAATTCGGCAACTTGAAAAACAAAAACCACTACCAAAGTCATGCAAACTCTCAAATCTAAATCCTTATCTCTGTGAACGGCATCTTCTCAGGGTGGGCGGTAGAATCAGTAGTGCAGATGTTCCACACGAACAAAAACATCCAACCATTCTACCTTCAAAACACCACATCACTGAATTGATCGCTCGTGAGAAACATTTAGAACTCCTTCACTGTGGGCCACAAACTTTACTTGCTGCTCTACGTCATCAGTATTGGCCACTGAACGGACGTCATCTAACTCGCAATACAGTGCGTAAGTGCATCAGATGTTTCAAAACCAAGCCTTCGTTCGCATCTCAACTGATGGGAAACCTTCCTAAGGCTCGAGTCAACCCTTCGCGGCCATTCACACACACAGGTTTGGATTATCTGGGCCCAGTCATGGTCAAGCTCAGTAACACCAGAAAGCCAACAGTTGTGAAATCTTACGTGGCATTGTTTATTTGTTTTGCCACAAAGGCAATTCACCTTGAGCTAGTCGAGGATCAATCGACAGAATCTTTCCTTTCTGCACTTCGCCGATTTATTTCTAGACGAGGGAAACCATCTGTTATTTACTCTGATAATTCCACCACGTTCAAAGGTGCTGCTAATCAACTTAAGTCTTGGTTCCAATCAGCGGAATTTCAAAATCAGCTGTCAAGTTTCTCCAACGATTGTGGCATCACATGGAAATTCATACCACCCTATTCACCTCACATGGGAGGGCTTTGGGAGGCTAATGTTAAACGCGTGAAGCATCACCTCAGACGAACCATGGGATCACACTTGCTCACATATGTTAATTTAACTACTTTGTTAACTGAGATAGAGGCAATAATTAATTCCAGACCCCTTTTCCCTGAGTCCAATGATCCTTCCGATTTATCCTTCCTCTCCCCAGCTCATTTTTTAGTTGGTGGCTCCCTCACAGCTCCGCCAGAACCTAACCTGGAACACATCCCAACGAACCGCCTGAAGCAGTGGCAGTTGGTCCAGCAAATGACTCAGTCTTTCTGGAACAAGTGGAAGACTGAATACCTCGCAGAACTTCAACTTCGAACCAAATGGAAGGATGCACAACCATCTCTCACCACTGGAACTCTAGCTCTCATCCGAGATGACCACTCGCCTCCACTTTCGTGGACCGTTGGAAGAGTTGTGGAGCTTCATTCAGGTCCAGACCATAAGGTTCGTGTGGTGGCTTTGAAGACGCCATCTGGAATAGTTCGGCGCTCCATCGCAAGAGTTTGTCCACTCCCTCTCGGCGAAGAATTCAAGAGCTCCTAGTGATTTCAAATATTGAGGCTCAAAAATTGTTTAATAATTTTTATTTGTTTACAGTCATTGAAAAATCATTTTCAAGGTGGGCGGAATGGAGAAGCCATGTTTATTTCAGAGCTTCGCGGACGTTTGTTGAACTAAATTCATTGTATTGTATTTTCTTTGGTCTGGGTATGATCCGCCATCTTAAAATTCATTCGAAGTGTGTTACTTCATGCAACGTACGCAACAACATTAAAAGTCAATAGTCAAGTCAAGTCATTATTATCGGTTATTTACCTGGTCCTCCGTGAATCATTCAAGTCAAGTTTCCGGCAAAGGCCTGTACTTAACACCGGGTCGATAGCTTTATTGGTTCTCGAGTTATCGCAGCTTTTGTGCCGAATTTGGGAGATTTTCAGAAATTCGACATGAGGTTATAACTCGAGAGTTCTTATTAGAGCTATAAAAACAGTTCTATACTCGTTGGAATGGTCCTTAAACACTCTCTTCAGCTGTACCGTTGGGCAAAAAATTCAGCTTTCAGTTTGAAAATTGAGAAAAATAAAAATGATCAAAATCACAATAGTTGCTACGGAGTTGTCTTTCATAGTTACCAATCCGTTTTTCTGTGGGAACGTTCATAAATGTTTGGAATAATTACTGAAGTGTCTCAATTTACTATACGTGCGGCGCTGCTAAGTGATGGACAATAATTAGTCTAGGAAGTAACCCGCATCTGTCCACGTTTACCGTCACTGCTTTTGTTCCTATAATTTTTTGTCTCTGTTCACGTCTTGTTTCTCGGTTTACTTACGTTCCACCACCCTGCGTTGTTCATTATCCTTTAATATAAATACTAAAAACACTCGGCCCTTTTTTCCCTGATTTACGACCCGGCTTTTCTCACGGACTATTCAACTGGACTAACACATCAATTACCATCTCAAACTGTTTCAATGTATGTGTCTTCTCAAATCATTATTGAAGCGAAGGAATTATAAACCACTGTACAATCATTTGCGGCGTTTTTCATTAATGTCACGTACTTGAGTTGGTCTTGGCATGGTAATACAACTCAACCTCACTCAATTCGGCATTTTGTTTGATTCTGATCCACACGTTGCCTCCATCCATACTAGATAGGGAAAATTGGGTACGCATTAAGTCAGGTTTTCATTTACGATTCATTCATCCTCTTGGGGAACGTTCCAGGCTTTACGAGAGACGGGATTAAGCCGAGCTTCCGCCTGCTAGGAGTCACCTCTTTGTATTTCGCCATGGCCGTAAAGCATTTTCTCATACATGTATCAATTGTCTTCCAAATCCCAAAGGGTTTAGTTGTCCAAGTAAACAAGTGATCTTCCGTCAGTTCTGCGTGAAAACGCACTTGGGAACCGGCTTTTCGGATTATCTTCTCCATAAAGGAAACTTTCGTTTACAGTCAACTGCAAAGTTCCCTATCAGGTGCACGCATGTTTACCTTTTCCACCCTTTCCAAAATGTGTACTTAGGCTGTAGCTATTCAAACGAGCGATTCCAAAGAAGTTCGGTTGAAGAGGCTTGAAACTATTCTTTGCTCGCCATAGAAATTTTTCACTCTGCAATCTATCGAAGAGCGTGAGAATGACGCTTGGGTAAAAAAATCCTATGTTGACATTCCCACTCAGCAAAGGTGAGCAATTTTAATTACATCGAGTCAATAGATACGCTCACAATGTCAGTCAAGTTGGGAGTGGAAATAAATTGATGAATAAAATTGTCACTTAGAAGCACCTATCTTAAACATTGTGTCTCTGCCCCTGAGAATAAGAAGGACGAAACTCTACACCGTATTTTCAGATTAATAAACTTAGGATCTTAGGATCTCCCCTCAGCAATTTATTTGCTTTACAAGGCATTTCGGGCGGTACTAACTCGACGACTAAAAAAAACATAACAAGTAGCAGTGAAGTTAGCGTCACTTACTCGATTTAGCGTGACTGTCTTATTGTTGTTGTCTGTCTTTCAGCCGTCTGCAGAGCGCTCTAGGGAGTCACTTCAATCGGTTGGAGGTTACATCTCCGGGTTTATTCAAACCGCTGATTTTCTTTAGCGATTTTCTCCCCCGAAACTCACAATTTTCATGAAAAATTGGTCATTCCCTCTTCGGCTGACACCAAATAGCAGAATTCAGGCCGTTAGGAACGAAAATAAAAAATAGGCGTCTTCCCCGTTGTTCGTGTCGCGCATCGCACTTTCGCGGTGCAACTTGCGGTTAACGGTTCCCAAGGCGGATCTATACATAGTGCAGGAAGCAAGGTGTAAATAATTCACAGTTTGCGGAACTTGAGTGCACCAGTTTGAACGAGGAACTCACGTTATGCCAGAGGAAGAATTCGTTAACAGATAAACTCAGGTACCAGGATCAAAGAGAGAGACAAATCAAAGGAAAAGAGAGCCAAGTATCAAGCGGTTGGTGTTGTCTGCTCGACACGGCGGAACCATTGGTAGAGAATAATGAGCTCGACTGCCCGCTTTGCATCCCGCTGAAACACAAGCCACTCCCATCGATCAAATTGAATCTCCGACTTAGATTCCACCTGCTCTTCTCGAATAAGTAGCAGTAGAATACGCACGTTACAAGTACCATTGACGTAGAGTGATTGTCCGTGGATTTCGTTCCACAGATTGTTGGTGCTGGTTGATGGTACATGAATTTAACTGTAATTTTCTGCTTGGGAGCGAAGTTTCTTAGCTAGGTACTGAGAACGAAAACCTTTTCTTCGTTTGGTTGTCGTCGCATTTATAGTAGTTGAGGGGTTGTGAGGGGAAGAAAGACCAGGCGACTTATTCTCCAGATTGTTAATGGCTGGCCGAGCACTTTCGCCTTTCGGGCATCTTAATGTCTGTGGACCTCATGGTTCCACGTGGCCCTGAAGATGCCCGAATGGGCGAAAGTGCTCGGCCAGCCATTAAAAATCTGGAGAATAAGTCGCCTGGTCTTTCTCCCCCTCACAACCCCTCTACGAAAACTTTTCAGTAACTCCTTTTTATTTGAAGTGCAATTGGTCATTGAACTATGATCTCAGTGAGTGCAAACTAGCTTATGAATTTTTAAAAAATACCAGCAATCAGGTGTGGTCCGAAGCTATGTGCTTTTGGACTTTCTTACGTACACAAATTTGAATATTTCTACGTAGCGACCTTTATTTTTTTTGGGATCCTCTAAAATGTATATGAAACCTCCGATTTTCAGTTATCTATAGCTCTGTCATATCAACTATAAAATTCGGCCGATATTTCGTAATTTAGTGAACATATTGCTTCATTTTCTTCTCCGGGGGGATATTGCTTCACTTTCTCGATACTTTGCCTACTCGACTTATTTTCTCATCTAGAAAGCTTTAATCGGTGGTATGTTTGTCTTTCAAACGGCTCCACTAACCTTTTGTAAGTGGAGATCGAGCACAAGGGAAATGCCGGCGGGGGAGTTAGGGTTCCGAGCGAGCTTCAAAATACAACGGCTGCCACAAAAAAGCGTTTAGTTGTCTTTACATAGTATGAAAACTTGTATCCGTAACGAGCGTGTGGATTTTATTCGGACCAGGGGTCGAACCTTTGAAAACGTTTGACACTCTAGTGATGATTGAGAATGAGAGAATCCTCAACTCTTTCATTTCATTTATCTCCGAATTCATTGAGAGTAAAACCAATATAACGACGCTGTAGAGCTTTCTTGATTGGTTAGTTCAATTTCATTGCTATTATAACT
Source organism: Tupiocoris notatus (assembly GCA_037159825.1). NCBI lineage: Eukaryota > Metazoa > Arthropoda > Insecta > Hemiptera > Miridae > Tupiocoris > Tupiocoris notatus. Next base: position 102,203 of record JASJUZ010000580.1, read on the forward strand.
ATCTTGATACATTGATATAAATACGAATTCAAGTAAATGATTGATAAGTATAAATAGGGGAAATGCGCCAGTAATTGGAAGTCCCATTAATTAGCCAAACATTTATGAAATTTTGTTTTCTGTAATCCTGGCGTTTCTGAGAACGTAAAAGTTCCATCATTTTAAGGTGTTTCGTAAAGTTTAAACCGATTTCATCTCGCTTTTTTGGTTTATTAATAATAAACCATTGTAATCGCCCAAGAAAATTTTTTTTCTAACCCCCCCTCCAAATTTGATGTTTTACGTTTCAAGGCATGTAGAATCCGAATATCCAATAAAAAAAAATTCCGTCTGACCGCCGTACGCCGTACGCCGTTAACACTTTTCCGGCCAAACCATAATAGCTAAATTCTTGAAATTTTCACCAAAAATCAATCTCGGTCCTACGACGGCTCAAATCTTGAACCAACTTGCTATCTCAATTTTAAGGGTATTTTTGGGGGGTTTTGAGGTGGAGAAAATTAATATTTTCCAAGGTTTTTCAGAAAAATGTGTACGTGGTATCAAATTATATCGATTTTTGAACGCTGAATCGAATGAGACCATCGCGAGGTCGATAGCTTCATTGGTTCTCGAGTTATCACAGCTTTTGTGCCGAATTTGGGAGATTTTCAGAAATTTGACATGGGGGTATAACTCGAGAGTTCTTGGAGCTATAAAAATCGTTCTATACTCATTGGAATGGTCGTCAAACACTCTCTCCAGCTGTACGGTAGGGCAAAAAATTTAGTTTTTAATTTGGAAATTAAGAAAAATAAAATATATTAAAATTACAATAGTTGCTACGGAATTTTCCCCGATAGTTACCAATCTGTTTTTCGGTTGAAATGTTCACACATGTTCTGAATAATGACTATCTGAAATGGATAGTCTTCTGAAATTTTATTTGAAGCGAAGTAATAATAAACCACTTACAATCATTTGCAGCGTTTTTTCTTTTTTTTCAGTAAAATCTATTGGACATTCGCTATGCGAAAGGAGGGAAGAAAGAAAAAACATTATACCCAACCGCCCATTGTGGAAATTTGAAATGAAATATTCCAATATGTGCGAATTTTACGTACATGTTTCCTTCATAAGTAGAAGTGTTTTGACCGTACCAAAATTCGGATCAAGAAAACGGAGGTGAGTTAGGAATAAATTTTTATAATGTTGCTATACTCAAAAACACTATGTAACTACAAACCACCCAGAATCACAAATTACCCTACGTACTGATAAATCGTTGCGTCCTTGGAAAATCGTAAAATAAAAATATTCAATAACTGTTTAGATTCTGTTGAGACAGCGACGTTTTGGCAGCTTGGTTTTGGCTTGTCTATCAGTCTGTCAGCCCTGCCAATGCTAAGGGCCGTTTGTGGGTGAGGTTTGCGAAAGAGAGGAGTTAGACCCTTCCCACCTACCCAACTCGATACTGCTCCTTTTCATTTCCCTTCGTCCTATCGCACCACCCACTAAATCACTAAAACCACCCTTCCACTCGTTTCGCATCCAACGCTGAGTCGAGTTTTCGCTTTCCGTCTCTTCCTTCTCCGGCCTTGTACGACCAGCTACAACCAAAACCAACTCAGTTATTTGGGAAGTCGATTAAACGCAACCCACGGTCGCCAAGGCTGAATGTCTCCGCTTCTCATTAGATCTTCCCTCATCTTTCTCGCTCCCATGTCTCTGTCACACGAGCACACCTTCTACAAGAGCATTCGCCGAAATGTTCAAATCTCTCAACAACTTCTCCTCGTTTTTCCCGACATGAAGATGACAATGACATAGGCATAATAATGCCTACGTCATCTTCATCCTGCTAACGTAGCTAAGCTGATCTAAAAAAAAATTAAAAAATTAAAAAAAATAAAATAAAATAAAAAATAAAAATGCTGTGCGCAGAGCAGGCAGTAGCTCCGTTTTCCAGTCGGCCGATGGGTAGATCGACTGTATATCGTCATCGCATCCATATTATTGTTAGGGCTGGTTAGTGCTGGTTTGGGTTGGTTTGGGCTGGTTTGGGCTGTTTAGGGCTGGTTAGGGCTGGTTAGTGCTGGTTTGGGCTGGTTAGTGCTGGTTTGGGCTGGTTAGTGCTGGTTTGGGCTGGTTAGTGCTGGTTTGGGCTGGTTAGGGCTGGTTTGAGCTGGTTAGGGCTGGTTAGTATCGCACTTCAACGCGCACCGATCGAAGACGGTGCAGGACGAGCTACGCGCAGTGGCAGCCAGCAGCAAACTAGACTTCCTCCTATTGCAAGAGCCATGGAAAAAAGGTATAAAGAAAGGTATGGGGCTGACAGCGCAAGCCATATACCATGGCCCATGCGCAAACGCAGTCATCTACATCATGGACAAGCGCATCAAAACTATGAACCTCTCTGAAACCTCGAAGATATGGCGTGCGCCATATATATCCAGATATATTGTCAATACAGTGATGGAGTAGAAATAACCTGAGATAATTGGATTATATACACGAAATACATTAAATAAACTACGGGAATCAAATTTAAATAATTTTTAATTTCAATTTATAAAAAAAATAAAAAATTTTTTAAAAAAAAATGCTGTGCGCAGAGCAGGCAGTAGCTCCGTTTTCCAGTCGGCATAATTATTGTCATCGCCTCCATATTGTCAGAGCATTTCCTGCCCCATTTTCAAATTACAGTAAGTAGGTCTTTCGAAACTAGTCTTCATGATTTTATGTTAATCATCATTATCTTAATCATGATTTTTTTTTTCAGCTAATAATAAATAAACAACTGGAGGATGAGTCATCTGTAGATGGGATATTAGTTACACTATAAATTATGTCATTGAGGGAAAAATGAAAATAGTTAAAATCAGGATATTTGGACAATGAATTAGCCCATATAGTTACCAAAACAAATCACCCAAACGGTGTTTGGTCCATTATAGTTAATCCTCTCCAATGGATGAAGAAATGCTAATTTAATACTCATACAAACGATTGAAATCTTCGCATTGATCGTCACGAATCATCTCGAATTAATCATCTCGCTCGTGATAACTGTCAGTGCCGAATTTCTCAGTTCCTCGAAATCCGAGTCGGCTTCGAACTTATCCTCGCAAGAAGTGGGTTGACTAAATTAAACAAGGCTCAGAGAATAATAGCGAGCATTGTCGATTCAAACGACCGAGCGAACAATTTGCGAACAGCTAAATGATACCTCTAATCTTCAACGATGGAACCGACTACTTGGCAGATGGAAATGAACAGAAGTTGAACTAGTGATTGGCTTTTGGTTGGATCAGCAAAATGGTAATGACTTAATCATTTGGGATCAGAAAGTGTTGTTGGGAACTCCGGTTGAAGTGCGGATGGTTCGCCTCGTAAACTGATTCGTGATACGATCCTTCAGTTGGAGCAGATAAGCGGCTAAACTGCTCCGTAAGTTTCAAGTTGCTTAAGACATGTTCCGCCGAGAAGTTCTGTTTCAATCGAGTAATTTTTCTCGTTTATTCGCCTTAACCTTTGGGAATAACTACGGAGTTCAAAAGTTGAATCAGTTGCATTCTTCTACCAGTTGATTCAATATTTATAAAAAAAAAATTGATTGATTGAATTGTTTTAATAATCTAGGAAGCGAATGACATCGCGACAATGTCATCTACCAAGATAATTAGCATGATTGGGTCATCTTAGAAGTACAGCGTAGTGACCTGCGATAGCAAACACGGATAGAAATAATTATGCGAATCTAGTCAACACAATTAACGCTATAGCGCTATATTTTGTTCATAACAAATTTTTCGAAACAACCTAGTAAAATATATTTCAACTGTTTTAATTCAAATACTCCTCCGTTCTCAATATTAGTATGTAGCCAGTATTATAAGGTATTGTTAAATCGGAAATTCAAAGCTAGCACTCTTTACCTTGTTCGACGATCTATATTTCGTTTTGACGGCGGAATAATAATTCAGCAACAACACTTAAACGATTTATATTCCTCTTTAGAAAAGCAAAGAATTAGTTTAGACAATCTTCAACTCAAGAGCTAGCTAACTCAGACACAGACTCAGACTCAACTCTAACTAGAAACAAGATGGCTAGAAGCTAGAAGCGCAAGCGCAGCAATAGCAATGGCGATGATTCATCAAGAACATGGGCAGCGCCATGAAGGTGATGGATCACCTGATCACATGAATAATTCTTTCTAAATAATTATTACAATAACTCTTGTGGAGGTTCAATAATAAATCTCATAATAACTCTTGAATTAATAATGTTCGTAAAACGTTCTGAACAGTTCTTCAATAATCACTCGACGACTGAAGTTCTTAGCGCGCGGTCGGCCGATCTCGGAACTAATGTCTACGGGTTCACTTGCTATTTTCAAGATGAACCCCCGCTTTAATTTAAACCTCTACCTTGGAGTTTAAGTGCGAGTATCCTCACGATTTCTCAACATGAATCAATAAGAAAAGAAAAATATTACTCATAATAATTATGTACCTGTCATGCACTACGATCCTTAGGAGCGCGAGCCGGACTTACTACGTATTTATGAAAGCTGATATTATAATTAAACTGTTTCACTATGATGCCTAAAGCGATCAACGTGCATTATCCGTGTAGAAATCCCTGAAGATGCCCCACCGGTCGAAAAATATTGGCACAAATATGAAAAATCGGAGAATGAGCCGCCGCTGTATTGACGACCTCAACTTTTTCATCTTGGAAAAATCGTCCTCTGTTCATTTATTTCATTCATTGGGATTGAGGTCAAATTGAAAAACGATTTTGTTGGAGACCGAAATAAAGTAATGGAAACCCTGTGAGCAATTAGCAGCTCGGTTGAAACAAAAGACTGCGTGGACTAATGTGGGCTGGTTGGACGTCGTGAAACAGTGGTTTTCCCTGGCGCTGCTAACTGCTCGCCAGCTCCATCAGAACTGGCAGTAGCTCACTCTAGATACGTAACTTAAACCCATTCAAGTCGGTGATTGAGGCCGTTATCAATTCGCTCCTTTCACTCGAATAAACAATTTCGCTTGAATGGAAAACAGATGACTGTACAGAGTAGATTATCATTCCAAATTACGTGACATTATGGCTTCAGTAATGATTTAAGAAGATCAACTGCTTTCTACTGAATAAGATTGTAATAATGGGGAAGACGCCTATTTTTTATTTTCGTTCCTAATGGCCTGAATTCTACTATTTGGTGTCAGCCGAAGAGGGAATGACCAATTTTTCATGAAAATTGTAAGTTTCCGCGGAGAAAATCGCTAAGGAAAATCAGCGGTTTGAATAAACCCGGAGATGTAACTCCAACCGATTGAAGTAACTCCTAGAGCGCTCTGCAGACGGCTGAAAGACAGACAGTAACAACAAGACGGTCTTTAAGACTGGAGTCATGCTAAATCGAGTACGTGACGCTAATTTCACTGCTACTTGTTAGGTTTTTTTAATTGTCGAGTTAGTACCGCCCGAAATGCCTCGTAAAATAAATAAATTGCTGAGGGGGGTTTGGTTATCTCACAGCAACCTCAAATCATTGCTCCCAATGTTAGTTTATTCTCCGAGGATACAAGCGCTAGTATCGATATTCACGTTCAACGGACTAGTTATGACGTAATAACTATTCATTTTTCGTTCAAAATCATCGGTTTTCATTAGCGATTTTCTCCGCGGAAACTCACAATTTTCATGAAAAATTGGTCATTCCGTCTTCAGCCGACACCAAATAACAGAATTCAGGCCATTAGGAGCGAAAATAAAAAATAGGCGTCTTCCCCATTATAGGCAACCTAGTTATTCTAGGAACAGTTGTGTTTCCACCTAACAACTATAAGTGTCCAACCACCACCCAAACCAAACTCCCCTCCCGCCATCCCATATACCACTCTTTCCCACGTATCTAAATTTCAATTATTTTCTATTCTCCTAGATGACTAATTTTAAAATTTAATTAATCATCCATCGATACAACATGTGTTCGAGCATTCCTGCGGTTTTACAACGATTTTTAAGGCTCACGAACTCTCAAGCATAATCATAATGAATTTCTCATAGACTCAAAAATTGCGCACGACATGATAGCTGCGATAGCTGGAGAACCACCTTAGTTATCAACCCCGCTGTAGTCCCATTCGAATCTTGTATAAATATGTATATTAAAATTGAGACCAAACATATTACCATCAAACACGCTACATCTTTTTCAAATGGCTGGGGCACCGCTTCTTACGTTCTGAATTTCAAAACTGAGTCTATTTTGTGGGAAAGGTAATATACTGTCATTTTGTACAGAGTGGTATTTGTACATTAAATAATTTTTTTCCTAAAGAAATAATCTAAGAAAAAATCATCATTCATGGGATTCGTTCTAATCAGTGGCTAATTTCGAATTCGAAATCATCACCCCAAAAACAAAAACGAAAATCGATTCAAAATTATTGGCGCTATGGAACAATAAATAACGTTAATCATACAGTAACTGCATGAAACACCGGGAAGAAATATCGAGCTTGTCGTTATTTAAAGAGATATCGAATAAAGGCGCATGGGAAAAGAAGGTAGTAAAGTTTGGCGAACCATAAAAAGGAGCAACCGTTGTCGAGCGCGAAGCTGCAGCAAAACAATCTCCGTTTATGGAATAACATACAACAGTTTCACAGCGGCCAACTCAACAACCGATCATTACGACGGAAATAAACCGCTAACGAAAACGCTCAACATTCTTGTGAACCTGGTTGAAAAAAGGTAACAACAAAGCGTTTATGGGTTCGTAAACCAATACAGCGAACCTTGAAGCGAGGCTTGAAAGGAGTCTCCAAGAAACAAACCGGTACATGCTCCAATGAAGAATAAATCGTCAATATTTCCTTCAGGCGGTCCCGTTCCTCGAGGTTCTTTTCACTAAGATCTCACTCAAAAGAACACGTGTGTTCTCAAGTGCTTCGACACTATCACGACTCTCTTACTGCGACCGAGAAGGCTGAAACGTAAAAAAATCCGGGTTTTACTGAGACTAACTTTTTTATCCGTTTTGTCTAGCCATAATTTCTACATCGAGAGTATCGTTCAATAGTACAGCACAGAGCATTCGTTGATGGGTCGGGAGAAAGCGAGGAAGGAATGGGAAAGACGCCGATTTTTTATTTTCGTTCCTAATGGCCTGAATTCTGTTATTTGGTATCAGCTGAAGACGGAATGACCAATTTTTCATGAAAATTGTTAGTTTCCGCGGAGAAAATCGCTAATGAAAACCGATGATTTTGAACGAAAAATGAATAGTTATTACGTCATAGTCCGTTGAACGTGAATATCGATACTAGCGCTTGTATCTTCGGAGAATAAACTAACATTGGGAGCAATGATTTAGGGTTGCTGTGAGATTACCAAACCCCCCTCAGCAATTTATTTGCTTTACGAGGCATTTCGGGCGGTACTAACTCGACGATTAAAAAAACCTAACAAGTAGCAGTGAAGTTAGCGTCACTTACTCGATTTAGCATGACTCCAGTCTTAAAGACCGTCTTGTTGTTGTTGTCTGTCTTTCAGCCGACTGCAGAGCGCTCTAGGGAGTTACTTCAATCGGTTGGAGTTACATCTCCGGGTTTATTCAAACCGCTGATTTTCCTTAGCGACTTTCTCCGCGGAAACTCACAATTTTCATGAAAAATTGGCCATTCCCTCTTCGGCTGACACCAACTAGCAGAATTCAGGCCATTAGGAACGAAAATAAAAAATAGGCGTCTTCCCCATTTCCAGCTCTTCCTCACTCTCACAATTATTACGACCATTATTCAGGAAGTAGAAAAGTTACATATTACAGTGAATAATTAATCATTTCCTATATCATATAATAACCTTTGCTTCGAGTGCAATTAGGGAATATTTATCCATCAACACTCACGAACATTACACGACCAGTTGTTTTCTATCACATTTTGTGATATTTTTATTTTCCACAAATATACACGTTGAGACTTTCAATCTTTCATCAGAAAGAGTTTCCGAGTATAGCAGCTACTACGACATCCTAAGAGTTCAATAATAAGAAAAAATATTCCTTCCGAACTGGATTCAACTTTTCGGACGATGGCTATTCTTTCATTTAGTACGCAAAAATAGAAGTAGAAAGCCTACAGCGGCGAAAATAATTACCACCAATAACCTATTCGTTCAGGCCGTGGAAGGATCAACGGACATTTTCTGTTTTTCAAAGTTCGATTCGAACCGATTCGATTGTTAATAGTTGGAGAAGCCATGTTTATTTCAGCGCTCACGGACGTTTTTGAACTAGATTCATTGTATTTTTATCTCCTTGGTTTTGGTTATATACGCCATCTTGCGAAGAGTTGAAGCGTGTCGCTTCATGCAGAGAGACGCAACAAATATAGTCAAGTCAAGTCATGTAAACTCAAGTCATTGTTCGCCATTCATTGAATACACGCAGTTTCAGTTTTCATAGTGCGCAAATCGGTTATTTACCTGGTTCTCCGTTAATCAAAATTCAATTCAGTTTTCCGGCAAAGGCCTATACTTAACAATAGTAAATAACACGCGACCGTTGAACACACTAATTGCTACATCGTGTGTATTCTCTTTTCCGTAATTTTAAGCCTGCGTGAGAATAAGTTGAGTGCGAGGATCGGGAGAGCAGCTCTCCCCTTCGGAGACCCAAGAAAAGGGGTCTTTGCATAATGGACGAATAGCATTTCCCGTCCAAAGAAATAAAAAGGGACTTATCTACCCGACGAGTCGCTTACTTGAACACGCTCATCCGCTAAAGGCACTCACGTGATAGAATTGAGAGCAACGTCAATTCGATGTAACGACCTCTTCCCGTCCTCTGTCTTCCCATTTTGTGAACCAAAATAGGATATGATTTATTCATTTTTAATGCCCGCAGCATTTTCAATAATGCGAATTTTTTCAAGAGGTCGTGCGCTCGAGTGAATTTTCAGTTACGCACTAACCGAACAACTCTAGGTATTATTTATTTAGGAAACTCTTGCATTGGTATATTAACTTTCCATTTGGTTTATTATTCAATTCTAAAACTTTGAGTTCGCCAAAGAAATTCTTCAACTCCTCTTCAAAAATTGATGTTTTATGTTTAAGATAAGTAGAATTAGTCCAGTACCGTAAGGCCAAAAGCCAGTGACAAAAGTATCATTTTTTAATTCTAAAGCGAAAGAGGAGGAATTGTTGGTAAAGTTATCAACCAAGAGATTGCGCTAGAGTCGCATCAATTTTATTTTCCCAATATCTCAGCGACACCAATCGTTGTAATTACTGAGAACGTGTGAGGGAGAGATTTAAATTATTCGCTCTCTCTATCTCTCTTTCTCCTGGATCAACGAATGCTCTTGGATGTGCCATTGAACGATAATCTCGATGGAGAAATTATGGCTAGACGAAAGGGATAAAAAAGTTAGTCTCGGTAAAACCCGGATTTTATTTACGTTTCAACCTTCTCAGTATCAGTAAGAGAGTCGTGATGGTGTCGAAGCACTTGAGAACACACGTGTTCTTTTGAGAGCGAGATCTTGGTGAAAAGACCCTCTTGGATTCCCTTCAGGTAGTTCCCATTTGAACCAAATGTTGACGATTTATCCTTCATTGGTGCACCTGCTGTTTGTTTCTACGAGACCCCTTTCCAGCTCCGCTGTGTAGCTTTACGAACCAATAAACGTTATGTTTTTCCTTTTTTTCCGGCGAAGCTCACAAGAGACCGGCTAATTTTTCTAGGAGTGTGTATAAGAAAAAAATATTCTCATGGCTGATAAAGCAAGGCCCAGCGCTGTGTCAGGCATGCTGAGAAGCTCTTAATATGTTTATTAGTTTGTTTTCCTTTTAATTTATTCAACTTACCCAATATTACCTTATTTTATTTTAATATTAGTTAGAGATTATTTTTGACAGAGTCAATTTATTTTACATCGAGAGCAACCCCCTGACCGCACAGTAATTGTATTACTATGGTCGGGGGTAATTCCATTGTACGTGAAGTGTTTAATTTTTTTCTATATGTATATTTTCTGGAATAAATTTTCTTTTCATTATTTTTCATTCATTTCAATGTTGAGCCTTTTTCGTTAGCGGTTTATTTCCGTGATCGGCCCGATTTTTGAGTTAGTCGCTTTTTTATGTTTTATTCCATAAACAGGAATTGTTTAGCTGCAGCTTCACTCTCGACTACGGTCGGTCGTTCCTATTTATGGTTGGCCCAATGACGCTTCCAATGACGACACGTCGTCATAATGATATTGTTTTCCGGTGTTTCATACATTAATTGAATGATTCACCGTATTTATCGTTTCATAGCGACTACAGACTATGAATTGGTTTTCGTGTCTAACTGTAGAGATTTTTTTTACATTCATCTCCCTTTACATGAGACACTCGGACGAAACTCAAGGACTACCTGTTGACAGGAATACTCTCGTACGAAAACAGCCAACATTTTTCAAAGGCGTTTATCCCAAATGAACCCCAATTATTTTAGGTGATACATTTTAGTGAAAAGTCATGTTGGGAGGCTACACCGACGCCATAAGAGGGCATGTTACTCTATAATGAAGCAACTAAATTTAATTGTACCCAGAGAAAGAATTAGAAAACAGGAAAAAATTTCCTATCTGCCCTCCCTTACTACGCAATAACTTCAAACACAACAACAACAACGTTAAAAAATTATTACTTCTTGCTTGATCGACACAAACTTATTAGTAACATTAAGCAAATAATCATAGCTCTGGAGTTCGCAGTGATTACAGAGACGGATTTCAACCAAATCATCCCACTAATATTTCCGAACTCAAATTATCAAACGTGTCCTGCATGGCCATTTTTTCGTTTGGACAGTAATTTTCAACTAACGTGTTTTACATGAAATTTATTTCGTTCACTAAAAACACCTAAATATAATTTTTAAAGCCTATTAAAAAATCAATTTGGAAGTATACAATTCATACGATTGTGAATTACTGAGTTGAATAAATTACACCAATAGAGAAGGATCGAGTATCTTCGTCAACTGCTGTCACACCTGATGTTTCGTTTCTGCTCCACTGCCTGTTAGGTCGATATGCATTTAGAAGTATTAACGGGAATGGTCACGTGAGCGAACACGCTTCCGGACTACGGATGAACGCAGTGCATGAGTGGAAACTTAAGTAAAAATTATAGAAGTTAGCGAAGAAAGAAAAGAAGATAGGAAAGTAGTGCTAATGGCGAACGTTCGTGGAGCTTTTAAAGAGATTGGCTGTTAAAGGGCGGCCAAAGCATTTGCAGATTTCTTGTTTGGTTCGATACCTATACAACCAGGGATAGAACTATTAGGTAGGACCTAAATAAAAAATTGACTACATCGGATGTTATTTATCGTACGATTATATCGTGCACCTAGGAAAAATAGAGCCATTTTATCTCATGTGGGCGTCTTTTGTGGAGGTAGGGATTTGGAGAAAATTGAACTAAAATCCTGCTACCCAACTGCGGATCTAACGAAAATAAAAACGATCGCGGTTTTACAGGCTTCGATTGGCTTTAAAAAGGAAAAGAAAAGAAAAACCTTCGAAGTTAAACGTGGAAGGCCTTAATATTCTGCTGGAAGACAAACGAATCCACTCATAGAAAATAAGTATTGAAGGCGAAAATGCATAAGGAGCAAGACGACGTGTGAGGAAATAGTCACTTCAAACCCCAACAACGGATTAGACAAGAGTCTAGGCGATAAACGGCCGGACGACAGCTTTCCATTCCGTTTTCGACTTTTTCATATCATGCTTCGTAGACCGAGAGTGTGCCAAAAACTACATCGTAGGACACGATGTACATTTTCGGCAAAAATAGAAGAGAAATAATAATAATAAATTATTTAAAGTGGTGTACATAGATTACACAGTAATCCCTTATTGCACTTTTTGAGATGTTGACCTAGTGCTGAAGCTCTCCATCAGGCGCATCATTTATAAGCTATAAACAGAAAAGCACATTCAAGATGGGATGGCCATAAAAGAATAAGATTCAATGGTTTGGATGATTCAGAGTCTAACTTTCTCAAACCAAAAAAAAAAAAAAAAGTTTTGGGCGTAATTGCCTAGGAGGTTTGAATATAGGAGGTTTTTTTAGTGAGCAACGTGCCAATTTTTTTTTTATCAACATAATTTATATCATTATTACGCCAACGATGTGAGTTTCTCGTGAAAACACGACACTATAATGGTCTTATTTGATTCAGCTGTAAAATCTAATACAATTAAACATCTCAAAGTTTTAAAAACAGTCGAAAATACCCCAAGATCATGAATAAAAAGGATCCCCCTCTAGGTCTATTCAAGATAATAAAATATTCTTCATAATATTATCAAACATATGCATAAGAATAGTTTCCTCAGGAAAGTGCTAACGTCCTACGGCGGAGGTGCAGCATTTGTTAATGGGGAAGACGCCTATTTTTGGTTTATTATTCAATAATAAACCATTGTAATCGCCCAAGAAAAAAAAATTTCTAACCCCCCCTCAAAATTTGATGTTTTACGTTTCAAGGCATGTAGAATCCGAATATCCAATAAAAAAATTTCTGTCCGTCCGCCGTACGCCGTACGCCGTACGCCGTACGCCGTACGCCGTACGCCGTACGCCGTACGCCGTACGCCGTCCGCCGTACGCCGTTAGCAGTTTTCCGGCCAAACTGTAAGAGCTAAAAATTTGAAATTTTCACCAAAAATCAATCTCGGTCCTACGACGGCCCAATTCTTGAACCAACTTGCTAGCTCAATTTTAAGGGTATTTTTGGGGGGTTTTGAGGGGGAGAAAATTCATATTTTCCAAGGTTTTTCAGAGAAATGTGTACGTGGTATCAAATTATATAGATCTTTGGACGCTGAATCGAATGAGACCATCGCCGGGTCGATAGCTTTCTTGGTTCTCGAGTTATCGCAGCTTTTGTGAAAAATTTGGGAGATTTTCAGAAAATTGACACGAGGGTATAACTCGAGAGTTCTTGGAGCTATAAAAATCGTTCTATACTCATTGGAATGGTCGTTAAACACTCTCTCCAGCTGTATCGTTGGGCAACAGGTTTAGTTTTTAATTAGGAAATTAAGAAAAATAAAAATGATTAAAATTACAATAGTTGCTACGGATTTTTCCCCTATTATAGTTACCATCTGTTTTTCGGTGGGAACGTTCACAAATTTTCGGAATATTTAAAATGACAAATGGATGGTCTTCTTAAATCAATATTGAAGCGAAATAATAATAAACCACTGTACAATCATTTGCAGCGTTTTTATTTTCGTTCCTAATGGCCTGAATTCTGCTATTTGGTGTCAGCCGAAGAGGGAATGACCAATTTTTCATGAAAATTGTGAGTTTCCGCGGAGAAAATCGCTAAGGAAAATCAGCGGTTTGAATAAACCCGGAGATGTAACTCCAACCGATTGAAGTAACTCCCTAGAGCGCTCTGCAGTCGGCTGAAAGACAGACAACAACAACAAGACGGTCTTTAAGACTGGAGTCATGCTAAATCGAGTAAGTGACGCTAACTTCACTGCTACTTGTTAGGTTTTTTTAATTGTCGAGTTAGTACCTCCCGAAATGCCTCGTAAAGCAAATAAATTGCTGAGGGGGGTTTGGTAATCTCACAGCAACCTCAAATCATTGCTCCCAATGTTAGTTTATTCTCCGAAGATACAAGCGCTAGTATCGATATTCACGTTCAACGGACTAGTTACGACGTAATAACTATTCATTTTTCGTTCAAAATCATCGGTTTTCATTAGCGATTTTCTCCGCGGAAACTCACAATTTTCATGAAAAATTGGTCATTCCGTCTTCAGCCGACACCAAATAACAGAATTCAGGCCATTAGGAGCGAAAATAAAAAATAGGCGTCTTCCCCATTCGTTGAATTGAAGTCATGCATTTTATTTTGTCTTTTTTCCGAAATAAACGTTTTTCTTCTTCTTTCTTCTTCTTCTTCCATTCGATAAACATGCTTTACATGCTTCGAAGGGCAAAATATCGAATTATTATATTTTGAGAGCGGTTAGAAATCGTTTCACTTGAGTGATATTATAATGTTTTCTCACTGAAAAAAATACCAAAATGAATTAATAACCGGTGTACCATCAGGTGGCATTCATTGTGCAGTCGAGAGTGCAATTCTACTTAAAAATAATAGCCTGTTCAGAGAACTAAAAAGCTTTAAAAAAATACGTTTTTACGTAGTAACCAAGAGGACGACCTCGATTCGTAGGCGAGAGAGGCTTTAATTTCTAAACATAATGGGTGACTGAGCTTAGCCAAGCTCGAGAAAGCTTCTTCGCCTTGGCAGCTTTTCATTATCGTTTTGGTACCTACCATAGAAAATCTTCATTGTGCTCCATTTTTCTCTTAAGACACCTGCGTCCTGAAACTCGTAATAAGAAGAGAAACAGTCGTACCGCCGGGCGTGGAACACCTGTCGAAAACGACGAATTAATTTCAAAGATTAACTAGGTACTGTTTTAACGGTCCGGCGGGAGGTGACGTTAAAAACTTTTATGATTAGTCCGAGCTCATCAAGTCGGACTAAATCTGGTCCCGTTAGGTAAAGGGAATTTCTCTTACCCTCATCGCCATTCATAGTTTCACTTCAATATCTCATTAAAAGGGGCCCGGTTCGCTCCATCCTTTACAGCCAATGAGGTGAGGCGGCGATGAAACGGGATGGGGCTTTAATGAACTCCGAATTCTTCTTCTTCTTAATGAGTAGCTTTGAATTCACTTTTTTCTTCCCATTCTTTTGATGCCCCGAGAGGAATGGTGAAAATGATTTCCACGTGCTGAATGGAACGATAGGGAACAGTGTGAAGATTGAAAGAAAAAATTCTAACGAGGGCGAAGAATAACATGGTTGTATTATCAGTGAATGGAAACGAGCTATTCCCGGTAGCCAACAGTTTCTACGTGTTGAAGATGCCGGTGTTGAGTTGTCAGCGAAATTGGCAGGCGTTAGTGGATTAGGATAGGTATGTACTCAGTCAAGTCACGTTCCTCAGCCACTCCTTCGACCTTCTTCGCCTTCTACCCAACCAGACCGTAACCATGTGAAGTTGTTAACCTTTCGACCGGATATCGCGCTCACGTGCACTCAGAAGAACGGACGAAATCGATTTTGACGTCTAATGACAAACCCCGCCAATAATTTTAGCGATTTATTATTCCCAAAATCGCACTCGCTTATTATTATTTTTTTTTTATTTTTTTATTATTATTATTTTTTTTTTTGTTCTATTTTATTACAACACAATTACAATGGTGTGAATATCAAGGAAATTATTCCCCTATATGGGCCAAGGCCCGTGTTAGGGAGAAGAGCTCCTGATTATTAAAGACAACTAAAATACACGTTCACCTCATTACAATAAAGTAGAAACAGAAACAAAATATAGTAAAACAAAATAAAAATAAAAATGGTGCTACACGGGATAAATTACAGGCTTGCCGCACTAAGTTACTTTAAAATGCTCATTAGATATGTTTTCACGCATTTGTTTATCTGCTTTGGGTGGCCATGTATTTTTAATTTCAGTTCACTGGGTAAGCTATTAAACACCTTGATTCCATAATGCCGTTAAAGGCATCGTCAACTGATGAGAACGCCCAAGAAAAAATATTTTCTAACACCCCCTCAAAATGTGATGTTTTACGTTTCAAGGCATGTAGAATCCGAATATCCAATAAAAAAAATTCTGTCTGTCCGCCGTACGCCGTCAACACTTTTCCGGCCAAACTATAATAGCTAAATTCTTGAAATTTTCATCAAATATTAATCTCGATCCAGCGACGGCCCAATTCTTGAACCACATTGCTAGCTCAGTTTTAATAATGGAATTTTTAGGGTGTTTTGAGGGGAAGAAAATTTATATTTTCCAAGGTTTTCTCCAGAAAAATGTGTATTTGGTATCATTTTCTATAGATTTTTGAACGCTGAATCGAATGAGACTATCGTGGGGTCGATAGCTTGATTTTTTCTCGAGTTATCGCAGCTTTTGTCTCGAATTTGGGAGATTTTCAGAAATTTTACCTGAGGGTAAAACTCAAGCGTTCTTGGAGCTATAAAAATCTTTCTATACTCGTTGGAATGCTCGTATAACAGTTTCTCTAACTATACCGTAAAGCGAAATATTCGAATCTTAATTTGGAAATTAAGAAAAATAAAAATAATTAAAATTACAATAGTTGCTACGAAGTTTTCCCTTATAGTTACCATCAGTTTTTCGGTGGAACGTTCACAAATGTCCGGAATAATTACAATCACAAATGGATAATCTTCTTAAATCATTGAAGCGAAGGAATAATAAACCGCTGTACAATCATTTGCGGCGTTTTTCATAACTTTTTTTGCTTACTTCTCAGCAGATATGATAAATATATTTTTCTTTATTCGCAGTCAAAATAAATATCCATCGACATAGCGAAAGAAGGCGTCTGACAAGCTTTCTTACGAGTATAGGGTCATTTTTACAGTTTTATTAACTCTCAAATTATATCATCATGTCAAATTCCTAAAGTTGTCGAAAATTATTCACAAATGCTGCGTTATTTCGAAAACCATGTAGCACTCGTTATGGTCTCATTCGATTCATGACTGTTGAAATTCATTCCTAACACACCTACGTGAATATAGTTTGGAAAATGTATTAATTTTACCATTCTTAAAACCTCAGAAAGGATACCATTAAATTTCAGAAACTTTGGCACCGTTCGAAGCGCGTTCTGGGTTTTCAACTGGTTTATCAAGTGTTAGAATATCCGTTCGTTCAAATTTAAACATAGAACAGAGCGATAGCGTTTGTTAGAGAGAAAAATACGCGTGTACCCTTTGTAATCTAATCTGTCGAATTTCTCGTTCATCGGCGGAGTAAATCCTACCGCTCAGCATCGGTCACAAATCGGTCTACCGGGACAATTTAATCCTTAGAGCGTTAAAAAAGCGGTCTTCGCTCGATAGGGTTGTTAAACTGAATGGCATTACGCGCTAATGCCACTGACAATACCGGTTGTCGTTACAGGGTTTTTTTCACGTGCTGAAACACGCCTGCATCTAAAGTGACAGCGGTGGTTTGCTTATGCGCGAATCAGGCCTAGCAATTCAATCAGTGTAAAGCCTAAGCGAACGAGTGAATAATGATGAGTGAATTTATTTTTCCGCGACCATAGTGTGTAAGAGAGTGTTTACTATACAGAAATGCTTTCCAAGTTGAGGGATCAGTGATTTATAATTCTATCTCATTAGATTATCCTACAGTTATGTGAAAACATTAATACATATCGACGGTGAAGAATTGAGACCTCGTATCTCCATTTTGCCTACTTTAGAGGAGCGCAAAAAACTGCATTTATTTCTTAATAATATTTCTAAATTGGGGGTTACGAGGTATCAAAATTTGAAATTTTGAGCCGAAATTATTCGACTAAGTGAGCGCTAAAATCGGTAAAAACCAAGTAACTTGCCTGATAGAAACCTTAATCTTATTTTCGTCAAAAATGGACATAGGAGGTCTCAATTCTTCGTCGATATATCTGATCCAGTTTGACATCTTCAGGGCAATCGTTAAGGTAGTACAAGGCTCAACGAAAAAAATATGGAGCAACAGAGGTATTTTTGTATTTCCACTTCAATACTCAAATAGCAGAAAGGCGAGAACGAAAAGAGGAAAAAGACGTCTTGTTTTTATCACGTATCGGAAGTCGTTTAAACCCAACCGGAGCAAAAGGGATGAGAACACCTTGAATCTTTCATACTATTACGACTAGACAGCGTTTTATCCCGGAAGAAATGTCAGACATCCTAACAAGTGCTCCTGACGTTGAAGCTCCTGTTGTTGAGCCAAATTTGCCGGACGTTTGACCGGACCTGTCGGTTGGTCGCTTCGAACTGTGAAAACGCTGCAAATTATTGTACAGTGGTTTATTATTATTTCGCTTTAATAATGATTTAGGAAGACTATCCATTTGTGATAGTAATTATTTCGAACATTTCTGAACAATCCCACCGAAAAACAGATGGCAACTTTTGTAATTTTATTCATTTTTATTCTTCTTAATTTCTTAATTAAAAGCTAAACTTATTGCCTAACGATACAGCTGGAGAGACCATTCCAGCTGTGGTGTTTGAAGACCATTCCAATGAGTATAGAACGATTTTTATAGCTCCAAGAACCCTCATGTCAAATTTCTGAAAATCTCCCAAATTCGACACAAAAGCTGCGATAACTCGAGAACCAATGAAGCTATCGACCCTGCGATGGTCTCATTCGATTCAGCGTCCAAAAATCTATATAATTTGATACCACGTACACATTTTTCTGAAAAACCTTGGAAAATATGATTTTTCTCCCCCTCAAAACCCCCCAAAAATACCCTTAAAATTGAGCTAGCAAGTTGGTTCAAGAATTGGGCCGTCGTAGGACCGAGATTGATTTTTGGTGAAAACTGATTCACCCAACTAGCTATCTAGTTTTAAGCTCAACTATGGCAATTTGGTTCATGGCGTCAGCAAGTATAATCATCAGTATCTACGTTCAAGTCGAATATAATTACTGATTGTGTAATAGCCCTGTTGATGATCGTCGTAGTGATTATGATTTTGTTCCAAAAATTTTTTTAATTCACGTAAGCGTTTTGCACAACTGAAATCCAGAGTGCGGTGTGCAAAAATCCACTGTTTCTGTCGAAGTGTTGATAAATATGATTTACAGAGTAACAATTATTACGAATAAATGCAGAGGGTTTCTGTTCCGTTGAGCCTATTTATCATGATCTTGTTTCTTATATTCTGTAAATACGAGACTACCGGTGCGGTGGAACGGCTAAATCTAAATACGGCAGAAGTCATTTTCAGTGGTTAACCCTTTCAAGCTAAATCGACAGGGCTCTGGTAAATCGTTAAATGGAAGGGAAGCTCGTGTATTTCCCTGAATTCTCGACGAGTGAAGTAATTCTCTGTTCATTCAATTTTCCAGGAGCAACCGACGAGCCAGATATAGATAGATTATTCCAACTTCAGATCGAACTAGCTCTGCTTTCGTACATTCAACAAGTTATCATGGTCATGAAGCTGTGAATACGATCTCCATAGTTAGACAGCCGAGTGGCGCACAGTCCTTTTGTGATCTGCATAAACTTGTGAAATGAAATATTCATGGCTGACCGTCATGAGAATCTCTACAGCCTGCCTGAGTCGCTTGCTCCTGAAATTTCTCACAGGCTTAAAATGCGATGTGCCGATACGAAATTGCGCAGACTTGTCTACAAACTTCTTTTTATTACTAACATGTTGACGTAGGAAATAAAAGTATTGTGATCGTTCTAAAAATCAAATTCCTAACAGAGATAATGGGGAAGACGCCTATTTTTTATTTTCGTTCCTAATGGCCTGAATTCTGCTATTTGGTGTCAGCCGAAGAGGGAATGACCAATTTTTCGTGAAAATTGTGAGTTTCCGCGGAGAAAATCGCTAAGTAAAATCAGCGGTTTGAATAAACCCGGAGATGTAACTCCAACCGATTGAAGTAACTCCCTAGAGCGCTCTGCAGTCGGCTGAAAGACAGACAACAACAACAAGACGGTCTTTAAGACTGGAGTCATGCTAAATCGAGTAAGTGACGCCAACTTCACGGCTACTTGTTATGTTTTTTCAATCGTCGAGTTAGTAGGTATCGCCCAAAATGCCTCGTATAGCAAATCAATTGCTGGGGGGGGGGGGGGTTGGTAATCTCACAGTAATCTCAAATCATTGCTCCCAATGCTAGTTTATTCTTCCGAAGATACAAGCGCTAGTATCGACATTCACGTTCAACGGACTAGTTATGACGTAATAACTATTCATTTTTCGTTCAAAATCATCGGTTTTCATTAACGATTTTCTCTGCGGAAACTCACAATTTTCATGAAAAATTGGTCATTCCGTCTTCAGCTGACACCAAATAGCAGAATTTTGGCCATTAGGAACGAAAATAAAAAATAGTCGTCTTCCTCATTGTGTATCAGTGGCCGAAAAATGACAAAATAATGAAAAACCATCCAAATTTAATACAATTTTCTGAGAACACTCACGCACTGAATGCGCCGAAATTGTGCAAAAGCGTTGACATTGTTTTATAATATTTACCGCATAAAGATTTTAAATATTACTGTTACAATTCTAAAGTTACTATCTGCCAACCGAAACATGGAAGCACTGTGTGAACTATATGCTCCGTTTTACTTTCATGTTTACGTTATTAATGGATTATTTCTTCAAATGGTACTGTTGAAAGGGCGGTCTCCAACTGAGACACTGCACCCCGCCTATTATTCTCCACAACCAACGACATTGGAAGGACAACACCACGCTTCAAGTTTCTCCACTGTGCGGGATATTATTTCAGTGAATTCTCCAACAAACACTCGCGTAGTGAGATACACTTAGGATAAGTTACTATTGAAGGGATAATGTATTGGTAGCACTGTTTGTAATGGCCTCCCCAGTTCTGTACCTCACGGGGTGGCTCTCAACTTCAACTCCCACTTCTTGTTGTACGCTCGTTCGTTGCAAGTGCTGTAAACCTAACTGCTAACTGTTTTTCTCTCTATTGCCATCAGCTCGAATTATATTCGTAGATTCGCTTGAATTGCTCTCATTATTATCTTCCCAGATTCGGTAGCTATTTCTAGCTTTCAGCTAATATTTGGATTTATAAGCTACGGAAGATTTAAAGATATTTCGTCAGTTGTTGAACACGGTGAGTAACTTGTTTCACTCGTACAACCATACTAGGTTCAACCAATGTCTCAATACGATATCGCAGGCCGAACATGCATATTGTTGGACCGAGCATTTATGCGTTTTACTTTTGCCGACGCTCATCCCAAAATGCGCCCGACAATTAGAATTTTTCCGCGTCTGTTTAATTTGTCTGGCCAGTGTGAAATTTGGGCTTGCTGAAATTAGTTCCTCTAACTCTCACTACACGCTCCTGCGCCACCGTCTACACAGGGAAATGCGATTTCGACATGGCGGCTCTCCAATCAGCGTAATTATTCTCGTACAATTATTTCTGAATAGTTTGAAGTTCTTTTGATGTTGAAGTCACTTCGATTCATTGTAATACAACGTCGTTTAGGGACTTTTTCAATTATTTAGAGGTCTCAGTTCCATACTCTGTCGTATTTGGTTTGTAACTGTGGAAATAGTATTATAAATAAATGGTGTTGGCAGGGCCCGCCTTAACTTTCTGGAGTTAACACCTCTTCCTGTCCATTTGCTTAGTCACCCAGCGTTAAGGAATCGAAACGTATGCCTAGTTTGAAACGAGCCCAGCGTTCATCTAGGTGCAGACATATGCGAATATCTGCTTGGTTGACTGACTATTGATCAGTTTTCGCATTGCAAATGTTTTAGATATTGCCCAAGTCAAAGTTTCAAGCCTAGTTATATTAACCAGTGCACGGTTATCGGTCTGATTATCACTTTGATCGGCTTGACTATAGCAAGCCATGGCCAGAAAACTAGGCGTGCACATGTGGATCACTTTGGCGACATTCTAGGGTACCCTTCAGGTTTATTGGAGAAATCGGACCTGAAAAATGGGCCATATGTCGATTGGTGGTGATAGAAACGGGCTTTAACCCACCAGGGTTGGTAAGATCCTCAAGTTTGTTCAGAACTGGAAGGGCAGAATCCTCCTAAGTTGAACAGGACGCTAAGCTGAGACAGGAACCCATACTTGAAATGGGAAATTTTATTCCACAGTTACCCAAAATTTCACACTGGGCTCACGGACACAGAATCACAAATTAACTACTTGGGCCCATTACGTATCTCCGGTTCCCCGTCACGCCAGGGGACCAACCAGTTATCTGTAAGATATCTCAGTGGCCCCCTGTGACTTGCGTAGATATTAGTCGGGCGGCCGTGGTATCTGAGGTACCTAATGAGGGACGCACTGAAATTTTCTTAACATGGGAAGCTGCGCAAATCGGTAAAGAGAATCAGGGAGTGCACCCCGATGACAAATAAAGTCATGTTGACGTGTGGTTGTAACTGACTTGAATTTGCATAAATTCATGATTGACTCTTGAGACATTACAAGCTAAAATTGTTTTTATAAAAACATTACAGAACGAATCTCTCATACCTACTTGTTTCTCATCGCTTAACCCGGGAAAAGACTCGATTTGGCTGGCCAGCCCTAATAAATTTTTAATATGCGTGCGGTCTAACATGCAAACAGCCATCCAGGTTTTTCTTTAAGAATCGTTCTCACGCAAATTTTTCTTCAATTTAAGAATCCAACCTATGGCTTGTCTATGGTTCATTTCAAAGTGGAAAAATTATCAATTGAATTTAACTGGTACGTTAGTCCGAAAAATCAAGTGATGGGAGGGAGATGGATCATTTTTCATTGGAAAAATCCCAGAGATGGTTCACAAGTGTAATTGGTATCGAGGTGAGTCTATAGATAATTATTTAAAATTCTATATCAGACTCAAGGAAGTTTACTTTGCAACTAGCTGTCTTGGTGCGTACATTTAAATTGTTTTTGTCGCCACTTGTGGCAGGTTCAGGCAAACATGTTAATGTTATCATTTTTCAGGAATCAACCATGTCGACTTATGAACGTGACGATGACTCTGTCTCTCTGGAGGGCTCTCTTGCCCGTCAAATGTTTGACGATCAGCAACCTCCTCTCCCACAAGTGGACGAATCTGAGGAAAGGGTCTTGCTGGGCGAGTCAGCAGCAAGCCCCGCTCCAGAAGACGACACGCAGATCCTCAGGATGGCTGCAGCGAGGTCTTCCGATGAAGCTTTCGTCCGATTCCTGGATGGTTTCCGACGTCAAGTACAGGAAGGGTTTCAGCAGATGTCTGCCCGGCTGAATGCGCTGGATAGTAAGTGCGATCAACTCTCGACTCAGGCAACCTCTGCGCAACCACTACCTCGCCATCCGGATCCCAATCCTAATTTTCCTTCGTCCTCGGCTACACCTGACCAGGCTTCCCTAAAGGTAAATAAATCTAGCTTGCCCCCTGTAGAGACAATGGAGGTAGATTCTCAGGTAGGCCCTAGTAGTAATGACAATCCACCCATGATTCCCGCTCTAGGTTGTGTTCCCGGTCCTTCTCAAGTCCGAGAACGCTTTCCAAATTCCTACCTCCGCCCCCATGAGCGTCCTTCTAGGTTGACGGAAGAAACTAGATTTCGTAGGGTCGATGGGATTAAATTACGTGTCCTGGATAAGGATAGGAGACTTGAGAGGGAGGGGGATTTCAAATATTGGAAGCGAAGCATAGTGGGTCAAGTGGAATCGGTGGATTGCCTCTTCATCCTTGATCCTGAAGAACGGGTCCCTACTGACTTGTCCTCCAGTGACCTCTGTAGCCTCAAACGTAAGGTTCGCTACTTCATTTTCGAGTCCCTGGGTGCTTACTTCCAGGATCTGGTCAATGAGATCAAAGATCCCATGGCCCTCATGGATAAGCTGACTCTCACTTGCGACCCGTCCTCCAAGTTCCACTTGAGGAACCTGGTGAACGAATTCAACTCGATTCGTTACCACCCTGGGAGGGAGAGGGCCGTGGCGTTCATTGCTAGATTTGATCAACTCCATCATAAAATGGTCAGCATGAACCCCACAATGTTTTCTGACGACTACGTAAGGACGATTTTCGAACTTGCTATTGAAGGCACAGTCACAGGCCAAAAAGTCGAACTAAATAGTTCTCCGTTCACTTTGCCTGAAATGAAGAACATGCTTCTCGAAGAACAGTTAAAACAGGATCAATCGTCTTCGGGTGCCTCACTTAGTCTATTCAGGTCCAATGTCTCACGTTCCTCCAGGGTACCGAATTCCAATAGATCGGATGAGAGGCAGTCTACGTCAAAATCTAAGGCTGCCATATTAAATAAGACTCGCCATCGTTCAGGGAAACGTCCTTACTGTACATATTGCAAAAGGACGGGGCATAGCAGGGAAGGGTGTTTCAAAGCCGATCGCAAATGCTTCCGATGTGGTCAGGCAAACAATCATGTAGCCCGGGACTGTCCTAACCCTTCTAATGTTGAGTCTGTGCCGTTTTACAAAACACAGTCTCTGGCAAGACCAACTCCTAAAGCTCCTCACCCTCATCCTTCCACCAGCCGTCCTAGACCGCATACTGGCCCCTCTCGTCCGAAGACGGTTCAGATGCCTTTAGGTCAGGCTCGGAAGATGGCAGAACATTTACGGTCAAATCCGGATGCCGTATTTGCGATTGCTGGCCCATCTTCTGGTGACGACTCTGCCCGGGTATGGGTAACCATTGGAGATGAAGAGGCTGCATACTTGGGCTCCATCAACATCGTCTCTGAGCGCCAAGGCAACGAAGCTGCATTTTCGCTTTTTAAGGGTGAGTGATATTTTACAGCTATTGTTGATACGGGGGTTACAGAGCATTTAACAACAAATATGAATCAGTTGTCTAATTTTCTTACCGTTGACTCGAGTTTTTAAATGTGCGCTGACTGCGCTGATCTAAAACTATGGTGGTGATTTAAAATTTATCAAACGAATCAAAGTTGAAAAATGTTCTGTATACTCCTGGCCTATCATCCAATTTATTTTTGGTTAGAAAGGTTACACAGGAGGGTTTGCAGGTTCTATTGTCAAAAGACAAAGTAGAATACATTGCGGTCATACCAAGGCGGTAATCAAAACAGGTTATATTAAAAACAATCTGGTGGGTTGAGCTCCCAGTTTCGTCCCCATTGTCTAATGATCTCAAAAGGCCAAAACTGGAGTGTAAAATGGATTCTTTCGCTTCTCCTAGTAAATCTTATCAGTCTTGCTCCTCTCAAGTTTCTGAGGGACTAAAATCAGGGAACCCTTCGGGTCTTCCTGGGACTGAAGTAGGGTTTGGTGCAAGCCTGGGAGGGAGATGTGATAGTCGAAACGTTTCAAACTCTGCTAGTGTAGGGATGTTTGTAGGGATAAACCTCCTTTCCACCGAAAAATGTGATGACTCTGTATCAGATCAAATTGATATTAGAATTTCACAATTCGATAAGTCTCACTTCGAGCAAGCTTTTAGCTCCTCGCTCGACTCTGACGTGCTCAGGCATGTTAGGCTGAATCATGCTTCAAAGGGTTCCCTAGAGGCAGCCAAAAAGTTTTTACCTGAACTCAAAAATGTCAAAGTCACTGATCAGATTAACAATTGTGAAGCCAACACAAGCAAAGTGGCTCATTCCCAGATTCGCCATAGGGCCTCTAAAAGCTTATCGGCCTTATACTGCGATCTGATGGGCCCTGTGACTTTTGCTAACTTTCGTATAAATGACCAATACATGTTATGTTGGTATGTAATCACTCTCGGTATCTACTGGCATATTTAATTAAAAATAAGAAGGCTTTTCACCCAGTGCTCAAAGCATGCCTTCAGGACATTGCGGCCCTGACTTCCAAGTCAAGAAACGTACATCGGCTGCACTCTGATCGGGGACTTAAGTTTCAGACATTAGAGATGAAAGAACTTTTAGAAAAAGAAAGTTATTAAATCTTGCTGGGTCCATAGGAGGAAAACTGAATTTGACAGATCCCTCAGGTGTAAGAGTAAGAAAGTGTAAGAGTGTAATCAAAGAATTTGCAGACACCATTTATTTATACGCCAGAAATTTATACGCCAGTGACCAGATTTGGCGATGTTCGAATTTTCTTTTCAGTCGTGAACCACATAGGATTGCAACTGCAGCAACTTGATGTCACTACTGCTTTCTTCATGGAACTCTAGAAAAACCGGTGTACTTGCGAATCCCTGAAGGACTTGAAGAACTAGCCGACACACCCTTGAACCCCAAGGAATCTTTCAATGTTTTCTCGGCTGGTCTCACGAAAGCTCTCTCTCATAAATTTAATGTGATAAGAGATTGCCTTATGTTTTGGAACTAATGCCTTTTGAAATATATTCCAGGAGAAAAGGAGCCATGGGCCTAATGGCCTTGCCCAATGATTTCCGGCAATGACTCACGCTGAACGCCTCGTCATCCTGGTCGGATTTCAAAACTACGCCTCGTCTGATCTGACTTCAGTTATCTACGGCTTCTGTCTTACGGCAATCTATGGCTTGTGCCTGTAAAGACACCTTATACACCTGCAACCGGTGTTTGGCTTTTCTAAATCCAGCCAACACAGAATTGCGGTCTGCGTCTTCAACCGGTATCTGGCTTTTCTGAATCCAGCCAAAAGAAACGGATACAGTATCACGGTGTGCTCCATTCTCATTTGGAGAGGAGGGAGTGTTGAAAGGGCGGTCTCCAACTGAGACACTGCACCCCGCCTATTATTCTCCACAACCAACGACATTGGAAGGACAACACCACGCTTCAAGTTTCTCCACTGTGCGGGATATTATTTCAGTGAATTCTCCAACAAACACTCGCGTAGTGAGATACACTTAGGATAAGTTACTATTGAAGGGATAATGTATTGGTAGCACTGTTTGTAATGGCCTCCCCAGTTCTGTACCTCACGGGGTGGCTCTCAACTTCAACTCCCACTTCTTGTTGTACGCTCGTTCGTTGCAAGTGCTGTAAACCTAACTGCTAACTGTTTTTCTCTCTATTGCCATCAGCTCGAATTATATTCGTAGATTCGCTTGAATTGCTCTCATTATTATCTTCCCAGATTCGGTAGCTATTTCTAGCTTTCAGCTAATATTTGGATTTATAAGCTACGGAAGATTTAAAGATATTTCGTCAGTTGTTGAACACGGTGAGTAACTTGTTTCACTCGTACAACCATACTAGGTTCAACCAATGTCTCAATAGGTACCTTCGATCTACCTACCTAGATTGTCATTCAACTCCAAATTTTTAGAAGAATTTTATCAACAATCATTGACAACTGATCATTATCGAGCCGCTCAAAGTCCACGAATTTCCGTAGTGGCGAAACTATAAAATATTGTGATGTTAAATAGGCCGTTTTAACACTGAATCACGCGTTAATTTCTTCCTTTCATTTCCGGCGATTTTACCGTGTTATTGAAGGGGAAAAAATAATTCTTGAAAAAATTCCAATTATCAAAATATTTTTGATTACAATGCTGGTAGTGTTCCACTGTTATGCTACCCACGGCTACGGCTTGAGTCGAAATGATGACTACAATTGGCAGGCGTGGACGTGTTACATTTTGTTTTTGTCTTGTCGATTTTTCACGTTCGTTAACATTATTATTATTCTCACCACCCACATTGTTACTCAGCATTTTTTTTTATATATTCACCTTATTCGACCTATTGGAAGACGATTTTACAGTCCACAATTATTTATTTATTTTATTCCGTTCATAATTTTTCAGGTAGAGACGAGTTTATCAGTGAACGTTAGCCAGCCCTTTTCCACGTTGAACATTCCGCCCGGATAATGTGAATCTCCGAAAATATAATATTGATGACGAACGACAATTTTTTATGAGTAATGAATGTTAACGAACAGTCGAAAACCTATTGCGTTGTTAGCTTTCTTTTACCAACTAGATTCAACTTCGATGTTGCGAATCTAAGTATGACAGGAATACGCTCGTGAAGCATACGGTATAAGTTATACGAGTTATTCCCAAGTTGGAATGACAATAATCCGCTTTCCTATTATATAAAGAGATATAAAGAGATTGAAAGTGTTTCCGTTTTTCCCTTCGCCCTAACGTCCGCTGAAGTCGGAAGATAAACAGTACATCTCACTATTATTGTTCTCTCTCTCGCACACACTCGCACGCCCTGTCCCTCTTTCCCATTCTCTCATCCTTTTCAGCTATATCGGACCCCGTCCGCTATCTCGATCACACCGCTAACCGACCTCTTTATTCGACAGCCTCATGTCACGAAGGTGCCCACTCCAACCCCGATAGCTTTTCCTTCACGATTCCTAGCCGAAGAAATGGACTCCTCTCACATACTTTTTCCCCCCAGCCTCTCTTAATATGACATCTTTCTGATCGTCTTCCTATTCTTCGAATCGGTCGGGTAGCTGTAGTTTTTATCTTAACCTTCTGCGAAGAAAGACGTTTCAAATAATACGAAAGGATCCTGACAATTTTTTTCAGTTCCGAAACTGCAATAAACGGGAATACTTTTGATTTCGCTCTCATACCATGACAATTCAAAGTAAACTGTTTATTCAACGAAGTGAGCTAATGATGAGGTTTTGTAGTGGCGGATTTCGATTGAGCGACGGGTCGAGATTAACCTTTTGACGTTGGCCCGTTTCGCGCAAACAAGCCGACCAGCGTGTATATTACCACCCGACAAATTCCCACCTCTCGTGTCTCATGTGAGTTGACCGCTTGCACTATTTTGCGGGTGAGGCTGGAGCCGATGAAGCGGTAACCCGTAGTGACCAGCGCGGCCTGATCATTGAGCCGCTTGTGCCAAAAACGAGCAAGTAACGAGAGGTCACTTGGTTGTTTTTTGGTTTATTATCAATAATAAACCATTGTAATCGCCCAAGAAAAAAAAATTTCTAACCCCCTTCAAAATTTTATGTTTTACGTTTCAAGGCATGTAGAATCCGAATATCCAATAAAAAACGCTGCAAATGATTGTACAGTGGTTTATTATTATTTCGCTTCAATACTGATTTAAGAAGACCATCCATTTATCTTTTTAAATATTCCGAACATTTGTGAACGTTCCCACCGAAAAACAGATGGTAACTATAGGGGAAAACTCCGTAGCAACTATTGTAATTTTAATCATTTTTATTTTTCTAAATTCGTAATTAAAAGCTAAAACTATAGCCTAACGATACAGCTGGAGAGAGCGTTTGACGACCATTCCAATGAGTATAGAACGATTTTAATAGCTCCAAGAACTCTCGAGTTATACCCTCATGTCAAATTTCTGAAAATCTCCCAAATTTGGCATAAAAGCTGCAATAACTCGAGAACCAATAAAGCTACCGACCCGGCGATGGTCTCATTCGATTCAGCGTCCAAAAATCTATATACTTAGATACCACGTACACATTTTTCTGAAAAACCTTGGAAAATATGAATTTTCTCCCCCTCAAAACCCCCCAAAAATACCCTTAAAATTGAGCTAGCAAGTTGGTTCGAAAATTGGGCCGTCGTAGGACCGAGATTGGTTTTTGGTGAAAATTTCAAGAATTTACCCATTATAGATAGATAGATAGATAGATAGATAGATTTGTTTATTATCGCTTCTAGATACAAATCCAATAGCAATAAAATAACGCATATACTTTGAGTAGGGAAACTGAAATTAATATACACTGAAGCAATCCGCGTAGGTAAAGTCGAGAAAGAAGAGGCAACCAGCATACAGAGTAGGCAAATATTAGGAAAACAAATTATAAAGCGGAACGAGGCAATAGAATTGAGAGCAAGAGAAATATGAGCTGTACAAAATATGGTATAAAAAATAAATAAATAAATAAAATAAAAATAAAACAAAATAATACATACAAAGTAGAAAGAATTCAAAGGAGCTCAGTAGCTCTAATCAGACCGACAGTATAAGTTCCCTGACTTCACCAGCTTCTACGAGGAAATAATGAATGCGGTTCAGGCAATGACGATCAGGGGAAGACAGAAGACGCCTAAACTGCTCTTCATACGACAAAGGCAGGTTCAAAATGGGGAGCAAAAACTTGATGCGTGGTGTAGATAGCATGGGGCAGCAGAGAAGAAGGTGCAGAGGAGTATCTGGGTCCTCCCAATTACAGAGAGGGCAGGTTGTGGATAGGAACCTAATAATGGTTCCCCCGACGAGAATACGAGCACCATGTTTTCCAAGGGAACGCAGCTGGGCAACAGACCGGGTTACCTGGAGACGACAGTCGAGCAGCAGATACGGCTGGGGCCCGGGGAGACCGCTCCACGTGAGGTGTGGGTAGAAAGCACTATATCGCGAGCCAAGTATGCAGTTCATATCAACCTCATAAAAAGAAGACGGCAAATCCTGGAGGAATTGTCGGGCACTGCCTGCGACGTCTTCCAGAGCAAGCGAGTGGAATACATGGCCAAATGAACTGAGACCGTTCGATAACTGCTTGAACCAGTTGAATCTGGCATCATGAGCCGCAGTAATGGAAAGGGAGATGAGGCGGATCATACAAGCGCGAGGAAGACGATCGGCATGCATGCTCAACGTCTTCAGCAGCCATCGCAATGCTTCAATAAGAATGTAGCCGAAAAGGCGCCGCATACCAGTCTCAAGTCTTACAAAGGCACCCGGGACAGACCGGGGTAACAAGAGGATGCGCTTGAAAAAACGCAACTGGACACGCTCCACCTCATCGCCGTACCGAAGACCCCAAACTGAGGCGCCATACAAGCATGTGGCACGGACCACAGCGCCAAACAATGTTGCTCGAGCAGACCAAGACGAAACACCAGCCTTCATGAGCAGCGCGATCATGGCGGCAGTAGCCGTATTCGCTCGACTGACGAAATGATCCCTGGCATTAGCAAACACGGCAGAACTCGAGAAAGGAACACCAAGATACAAGTACGATTTAACTTGCTCGAGCTTCTGTCCGTCGTACCAAACGTCACAAGAAAGCTTTTTCAGGCCGCCGCCTCTTCTAAAACACATCAGCTTGGTCTTGGCTATGTTAACTGTAAGTTTGTTCGTTGAGCAGTATGAACACAGTGCGTCAAGCTTACGATTCACATCGACGACCGAGTCCCCCAGGATGACCATGTCGTCGGCATATAGCAAGAGAAGCACCTCGCGCAATCCATCAATGTCAAGCCCCCGGCAACCACGGTCACGTAGATAGTCCTCCACGTCCGACACGAAGAGAGCGAAGAGTAGGGGACTCAGAACCTCCCCCTGGAGGACGCCCTCCGTCAACTCCACAGCCCCGCTCAGCCGACCATTCACCCTCACCCTACAACTGGCCCGACTGTATAGAGATTGCATGATTCTCAGAAATTTACCACTGATGCCCATTGAAAACAGTTTCTCCCAGAGACGAGCGTGATCTACACTGTCAAACGCACGTTTGAAATCAACAAACACTGCGAACACAGTACGTTTTGGCAAGCGAAGGTGAATTCCAATCACTGAGTAGAGGGTGAATATATGATCCAAACAACTCCGCCCCGGCCTGAATCCAGCCTGATTCTCAGGAAGAGCGCCCAGATCGTTGACCCACGTCAACAGTCTACCGTTCAAGATGGTGGTCAGAATTTTCAGGCTTACGTTGACCAAGGCGAGGCCCCTGTAGTTTAATGGATCCAGGAGGTCACCCTTTTTGTGAAGGAGCGCAAATACGACTTCAGACCAATGAGAAGGAGTGATCTCCTGAGCAAGAATTCTGTTGAAAAGCGAGGTGAGGTACAATAACCAATTTTGGGGTAGATTTTTGTAGAAATCCGAGCCAATGCCATCCAAGCCGGCAGCCTTTCCAGAAGCAAGTTTACTGATACTGGCCTGTACCTCCCCCAAAGTAATGACCCTGTCAAGAATAGGGTGCCCCACGTCAATCAGGCTGATCTGGTCAGACGGTCGAGGAGGAAAAAGGCTCGAATAGAATTGCCACCATGAATCCAGGGGTATTGGGTTTACCTGAAAAGAGCGAACCTGGAAATATGAAATCGAAGCCCAAAAATCCCTGGAATTCTTAGTGTTACTGAGTCTGGAAATGATGGAAGCTTTAAATAGATTTTTCTTATACGTCAGCAGATTTTTATATTTCTTCTTGTGCCCGAGGAAATTCGACAGGAATGGTTCGGCAAACTTATTCTTACGGCATTCTTTCAAAATTTTTTGCAGAATTTTCTTAGCAGTACGACACTCACTATCGAACCACTTGTTGGCCGGCAGACTGCAGTGACGGAGGAAGGAGGAGTTGCGGAACATACCAAGGCTGGAGGAAACAGCAACTATCGTCGAAATGAAGTTTTCATACAACATATCAACACTAGGTTCAGGCGAGGGACCAATCAAACCCACTGAGCGATTAAAGGCCATGAGTGATTTAAAATCCTTGGCCAGAGGCTCAGACCATTTTAGAAGGCAGCTTGAGACACATGATAAGTCCCTAAAGTCCTGGGCGAAAAATTGGACAATCGCGGGGAAATGATCAGAGTTTGAGATCCAAGGGGCGATTTCAAAGCGATTAACAACTGAAAAATTATTGGTCCAAACTAGATCAACAGTGCTTTTTCCAAGAGTAGAAAGGAAGGTGAACTGGCCTGGCATGTCTCCAGGCATGCGGCCATTTAGGAGGGAGAAAGCATGACCCTCGAAGAGATCGACGAAATCGCGCGCTTTTGCAGATAAGGTATTGTCAGTAGGGATCCTGAGGCCAGAAACGTGAGGTGGAACATCCTCATCCATTAAGTAATTCAAGTCTCCCACTCGAATGTTGAAGTCGCCTCCAAAGATGGCCGTCAGATGTGGGTACTCCCTCAGAACCGAGTCAAATTCGCAGTCCAAACTTTCCAGCAACTCGTCATCAAATTTACCGGGCCTGACATAAAAAACTGCCAATAGAACATTCAAATTAGAAGCCCCAATTTGCATAAAGATAAAGAAACGTGACGTTTTTATCACCTTAAAATTAAATTTCACAAGCTTGTGTATGCATATAGCAATACCTCCACTGCCACGACCTCGGGACCCAATTTTGTGCGCATATGAGTGAAAAATAATGTAATCATTGAGAAAGGGTGGAATAAAATTTTGGCTTGCTAAGCAATGAGTTTCAGTTAAACATAATACATCAAACTTCGATACTTGACTTGGGGGAAAATTGAGAAGTGAACAAAATCCTCTAATGTTCCAAAAAATAATTCTGTCTATGGGATCGAGAACAGGCAAAGGAATCAAGAGGTCTTTACAGGCGTTCCCGCGCGAGTTGAAGAGTTTTTTGAAGAGGGGCTCTTTAAAGGACCAGGTTTTTTGATTGACCGAAGCGACGTGTCGGGTGGCGATTCGGAGGCACGATCACGCTTTCTGTTTGGTAGAGAATGCAGTAACTCGATGGCCGAGTCATAATCGTAGGATTTGCCTTCATGCACAATTTTCTCACCCCTCAACCGCGCTTCGACGTTATGATTTTTCAAATCGGAAACCACGCCGATCATTTTTTTCCTCAAGGACCGCTCTTCGGGGGTGCGATCTAAAGAAACTCCAATACCGATGTTCCGAAGGTGCGAAGCTGAGCGCAGAATAAGATCTCTCGTGAAGCGCGAGGTAAAAATCACCTTTATAGGACGATTACCTGTATTACGTCCAAAGCGGAAGGCATAGTTGATATCGCGGGACTCGATGTTTAGTTCTTCCAACTTTGAGAAGACGCCCAAAATTGTAGCCAAGACATCCTCGGACTCGGATGAACCCGGTACATCAAAAAGCAGAAGTATATTGCCGCGATCCTTTTTCCTTATGTAGTCAATTTGAGCCGAATTTGCACTAACCGCTGATGTGAGGTCCTTATTACTCAGCTGTAGAGCTTCAAGTCTTGGAGTGATACCATCGATTTTCTCGTCCATAGAACTCATTTTTGAGGTGAGGCTTAGAATTAAATTTTTTAATTCTAAGTTAGACGGCTGAATAACACTGTGGTCCGAACCTGAACCGCGGAGTGGCATGTCCGATTGCGCCATCTCTACAAGCGAAAGAAGAAGCTTCAGTGGGTTGAAAAAAGTGCAGGTAATGTGAAGTGAAACGCACCCAGCTATGGTAGCGAAGGTATGGTAAGAGTAACGTACGAATTGCCGAAATTATACGAATGATGATGCCCGCAAGTCACATATGTGTGGCGTATGACTGGGAAGGTCAGGCGCACAGACGATATCCAAACAGGAAGGAATTTACCACTATCTAGTAGCGTCAACTAGAAGCATGCGCAACCGATGAGCCCTACATTACCCGAAAAGGCGACCTCGAGCGTAATGGCCGACCAGAAGCAACCTCAGGCAAACAATAACACAACCACGAAGCTGCTAAGTAGTTTTACAGAGCAGAGATGAAAACAAAGCAATATTACTTGCAGATGCTGGGCCAAAGCGAAGTAATCGATGAAAAAGTAGTGCAGAGGCCGCAATGCGTTTAATTAGCCAGTGGCCTGGAAGATACTGGTGTTTAACCTATCACAATACAGCTGTATGATTCGATGATGAATGTCAGTTTCACAGACCCGGCAACAGAAAAGTGATCGAGCGAAAATGACAAGAGTGGCGAAAAGAGGCCGGATGCAAAAAATCACATTGATAGACGAAGGCACACTTTGTAAAAAAAACCAATTTACCCATTATGGTTTGGCCGGAAAAGTGTTGACGGCGTACGGCGTACGGCGGACAGACAGAATTTTTTTAATTGGATATTCGGATTCTACATGCCTTGAAACGTAAAACATCAAATTTTGAGGGGGGTTATAAATTTTTTTTTCTTGGGCGATTACAATGGTTTATTATTGAATAATAAACCAAAATTCTGTCTGTCCGCCGTACGCCGTACGCCGTCAACACTTTTCCGGCCAAACCATAATAGCTAAATTCTTGAAATTTTCACCAAAAATCAATCTCGGTCCTACGACGGCCCAATTCTTGAACCAACTTGCTAGCTCAATTGTAAGGGTATTTTTGGGGGGTTTTGAGGGGGAGAAAATTCATATTTTCCACGGTTTTTCAGAAAATGTGTACGTGGTATCAAATTCTATAGATTTTTGGACGCTGAATCGAATGAGACCATCGCGGGGTCAATAGCTCCATTGGTTCTCGAGTTATCGCAGCTTTTGTATCGAATTTGGGAGATTTTCAGAAATTTGACATGAGAGTATAACTCGAGAGTTCTTGGAGCTATAAAAATCGTTCTATACCCGTTGGAATGGTCGTCAAACACTCTCTCCAGCTGTAGGGTAAGGCAAAAAATTTAGTTTTTAATTAGGAAATTAAGAAAAATAAAAATGATTAAAATTACAATAGTTGCTACGGAGTTTTCCCCTATAGTTACCATCTGTTTTTTGGTGGGAACGTTCACAAATGTTCGGAATATTTAAAATGACAAATGGATAGTCTTCTTAAATCAATATTGAAGCGAAATAATAATAAACCACTGTACAATCATTTGCAGCGTTTTTTTTTTTTTTTTTTTTTTTGTAGACTCCAACTTACCTCCAGTTGAGTCATGCAATTTCTCGACCATACTCAAATAGACACATGTTGGAAAACTTTTGCTGAATAATGTTACTGAATATATCGGTAGAATATAACGGTATGACATTCTTCACGGACCATCGTGTCGAATTCGATTTTCTGGACGTTTCGCACTCAACTTTTGAAGAATCACCTCTGGAAATAGTTGGATTCGGAATCACGATGGGGACAATGATTGGTTTGTGGGCATGTTTGTGGAGCCATTGGCCGATCATTATAGAGTTGGATATTTGATGAGCGATTAGCGAGAGGGACCGAGCCAATTCGATGATCCGATCCAATCGTGAACGTAGATAGCTGTTGACTATGCAATGGAATCACAACAGACAGGCGTTGGTAGAGAGGTATGCCCGACTCGAGAGCAAAGTAAAGTTTTCCCAAAGCACAAAAGGCGAGCGGTGTAATAAAACTGCAGAGAGATTCAGCCAGTGCCTCTGTTATATTGCTGATTTTTTCGCCGATTTTCAGTGCAATAAGAACGAACTCATATTCGTGCTTCGTGGAAATTCGATTCAACCAATTTATTTTATTTCGAACAATCTCTGTAGGTACCGTGATAACTAAACGGCTTTCATCTTCATTTCCATGTTAAAAAACGCTGCAAATGATTGTACAGTGGTTTATTATTCCTTCGCTTCAATATTGATTTAGAAAGACTATCCATTTGTGATAGTAATTATTTCGAACATTTCGGAACAATCCAACCGAAAAACAGATTGTAACTATAGGGGAACACTCCGTAGCAACTATTGTAATTTTATTCAATTTTATTTTTCTTAATTTCCTAATTAAAAACTAAATTTTTTGCCTTACCCTACAGCTGGAGAGAGCGTTTGACGACCATTCCAATGAGTATAGAACGATTTTTATAGCTCCAAGAACTCTCGAGTTATACCCTCATGTCAAATTTCTGAAAATCTCCCAAATTCGGCACAAAAGCTGCGATAACTCGAGAACCAATAAAGCTACCGACCCGGCGATGGTCTCATTCGATTCAGCGTCCAAAAATCTATAGAATTTGATACCACGTACACATTTTTCTGAAAAACCTTGGAAAATATGAATTTTCTCCCCCTCAAAACCCCCCAAAAACACCCTTAAAATTGAGCTAGCAAGTTGGTTCGAAAATTGGGCCGTCGTAGGACCGAGATTGATTTTTGGTGAAAATTTCAAGAATTTAGCTATTATGGTTTGGCCGGAAAAGTGTTGACGGCGTACGGCGTACGGCGTACGGCGTACGGCGGACAGACAGAATTTTTTTTATTGGATATTCGGATTCTACATGCCTTGAAACGTAAAACATCAAATTTTGAGGGGGGGTTATAAAATTTTTTTTCTTGGGCGATTACAATGGTTTATTATTGAATAATAAACCAAAAATGTATTGGGGTCGTCCTAAAGGTCGAATTTGGAACGGAAGTGAATTTGAAACAGATTGAGGTCTTCAAATGTTATGGCGAGAAGATTATAATAGATTTTTTGGTATGTTGGATCAGTCACAGTACCTCCACGTTATGAGTTTTTTTTTTCACGATTTCACAAGTGCATATTTTGTATTTCGATTTTTACAGACCGCAAAACTCAATGTATGTATTTGAATGTTTAAGGTCTTGAAATGTTTGGGGCAGCGATTGAATGATGCCTGGTTTTTATGAAGCGGGTCACATACAGTACTTCCGCATTCGTTGCATATTGACAACATTTTGATTCTTGCATGCCGCAAAAATGAATATATTGAGCGCTTTGGGACTTTACATTTTTCTTACATCTCGAGAGCTATTATATACGCCAGCCCTTTTCTTATTTTTAATAGATTCTGCATTAAGTTCCCTCCATTTTCTTCCACAGCACTTAATCATTCCCATTTCGCGAACGTGACGAAAAAAAATCCAAAGTTAAAACTTCAAAAGTATGAAAATCGAAAAAAAATTCAAAAAATATTATCAATCGTTCGAATTTGATTCTATTCTTTTTAAATTCGAATTCTACGTCTGATTTCCTGTAAGAATCATCAATTAATCAAATTTGAACAGTACTGTACGTATTTGCAACGGATTTTCAAAGTTGAAAAACGTAGGAGTGGCGTAGTATTAAACTGGAAAAACTGATAGTTGTCGTAAAATTTCCGCTGTTTTGACGTCATATTCGGATTCAGCGTTAAATTTCCTATAAGAATAGCTTTCAAAATCGCTTTAAAAAGAAAATTTAATTTTTCACCCTTACCGCTGCCAGCGGAGCCCGGCCGGCGAAAAACTCGATTCACGGAAAATAATTTCTCTGGCTCTGTTTAAATTTTTTTCGCCAATTTTTTTGCTATGTACGTGTGTAAGGCGTTCAAATGAAGACTCCTGCATAATAAAACAATTGATTATCATAAATTTTGACCCCGAAAATCACCGTTAAAGTCCAATTTTCGAGCTTTCAAAAACTAATTTTTTTGGACCACTTGCAGATTTTTCCGAGAAATAAAAAAAATCACAAAAATACATCTTGGTAAGACACAACTTTCCTGAAAATTTCAGATTTTTATCTGTATTGAGAGAGGAGTAAAAATTCGCTAACTGTTCGGTTGAAAAAAATCGCAGGGGTACCCCTTGGATTTTTCGCGAAAAATTTTTTGGAATAGATTTGGCTCAAATTCAGCATAATGATACTTGATGATGTGTATATCAATAATATATGGTTCATTCTTTGTTTCTTTGGCACTAAATAGATGAAAATAACGTTTAAAGTTGAAAAATGTCATGTTTTCGGGTATAGTCTACTAATATTGTTGAATAACGCAAAAACGGTTGAAAAATGGATAGGTACATTACATTAGGAAAATGTGGACAATTAAATTACCTATCTTTTGGTATATTCAAACATCGAAATTGACAACTTTTTGTTCGAATTATCCACTGTGCAAGTTACAAATCTTGGAAAACTTAAAGTTGTTACATCTAATTCTGCTACAACTTTGCTCCAGTTGAAAAACACAATACTTTATGATACAAACTGGCCGAATTCAGGCCGAAATTCATTCAAGTCGGAATGGAATAATAATAATTGCTGCCGTAATATTATTACAAAAATAATAACTATTTCGCAATAAATCACTACAATTTCGAGGCTATCGTTCAGGTGCACATCTATTATGGTTATACCACCGTTGTATTCAAAAGCTACTGTGCAAAAGGAAAAGGCGCCTTTTTTATTATTCAGCAACTGGGATACAAGGGCGATCGCAAGCCGTGATAGACTCTTTTATTCCTCCAGTGACTGACTTTTCATCCGGGGACCCAATAACTCGTGAATAATAGCGTGTTTTTGAATCTAAAAGATGCAAAGCCAGAATTTAGGTTAATGCTAGCGGACATGAAAAAGTATTTCCCATGGGTGCCAATCGTCAACCGGCGAATAATTTTCGAAGCTGAAATCATGGGCGGGAGAACAAATTCGAGTGAAGACCGGGATCTCATTGTTTCTTAACTCGCCATCGCTTATTCCACCCTCTGCACCCAAACTACATAAAGCCAGAAATTATATTAACGGACAGCGATGAAGAGTTCCAAGTTCGCCCTGGGAAATGTAAATTTCATAGCAGTTACTGCAAACTGTGACGTAAACCAGTTTCGAACACTTCCGGAACGAACCTACTCTGAACCCCTTGAAACCCATTGAAAATATGTGTTTACCATTTATTCGCAATGCTCCTACTGTTTTCTCATTCGGAAATACGCATACTCGCGCTCGTTCAACTTTATTAGACACGAGATTAATAAAAACAAGCTCAAAACTTTGGGGAAAGTAATTTAAAAAGTTTGATCGAGGTTTCATGCGGAAAACTTGACCCGTCGGTTTTTCACATCCAAGTTATATAATAGATATTTATATTGCTACCGTTTTGATTTGAATTTAATAACCTCGAGCGTAAATTATTCCAAAAAGATCGTTTTATATTCGTCGGGATTCGCTCCGGTCAATCGCTTAATACACCGATACAATATAAATACGACTATATAGTTAAATAAAATCATTTTGGGAAATCTAAAGACATTTTCTGCCATCAGAATAATTGAAAAATGAAATACTTACCTGGAGGTTTCGTCTATGCAGGGTGTCCCAGATTTGACTTATGATTGATTAGGATTTTGATGATTTTGTTAATTTGATTTGATTATTTTAATGTGACTTCAAAATTGACACCTTGTTTTTTTTTTTTTGGATATTCGGATTCTACGTGCCTTGAAACTTTTTTGCGCCTAATTTGTCCTGCGATCCAAGCAAAATAGTGCAATTATGAAATGTATCCCCTGGTTGTTGCACTCAATTTTCCGTATTTGAGTTGAGGTTTGAGGGAAAGAAACACCAGACGTCTATCCACATACAGGATATTACAGTTTTTTTTTTTTTTTTCATCATTAAGGCTATTTCTGGATCAGCAGCTATTATTTAAGAGCAGACAAGTTCAACCGATTTTCTGTGGGTATTAGGGAAAATTTGGCAAGAAGAATTGGCGAGGAGAAAACAAAGTTATCGGGTAGCTGCAGTAGGGTTCTTGACAATATCGGCTTGATTTTCGAGCCGTCCATATTAATAGTTACTAATTTTTCACACCTGCTTGTCCACCTGAGAACATGACCTGAAAATTTCATCGATTTTTCTTGGTGTTATGACGGTTTTCGTCACTTTCTGGCCGCAGACACTTTTTCAGAAAGTGTTTTCAAGTCTATATTCAGAATGCTTACTGCTAAAACACGTCAACCAAATTCACCCTCCATTCCGGCTGTAGCTTTTTGAAAATGTCGATACTTCCATGTTAAATAGTTCTATTTAGTAAACGAAGAAGTAAAAAATATTTCCTTCCTAGAAGCTTCCTAAAAAGAAAAAGAATCATTTTATGTCTCTTCAGCCTAGGCATCAGGCTTAAACTTTATCTTCCAAAACGATGATGCGAACTTTTGGTATCAATGACTGGAGAGTGTATGTTATTGGCGTTTTTACTTCCATGTTTACGTAGTAAAGAGAAGTATTGGGATCTTCGGAGAAGTCAAGTTCTGGACGTATG
Organism: Tupiocoris notatus; assembly: GCA_037159825.1. NCBI lineage: Eukaryota > Metazoa > Arthropoda > Insecta > Hemiptera > Miridae > Tupiocoris > Tupiocoris notatus. The sequence goes on from JASJUZ010000580.1 coordinate 142,455, forward strand.
TGAATTTGGAAAAACATTTCACAGTGCTACACTTTCTGAAAAAGTGTCTGTGCGTCGGTTGTATGTTCGTCTGTGCGTTTTTCGGTGTATCTGTGGTCAAAAGTGACGAAAGATAATCTCTCTCTCTCATTTGTTTTTCTCTCCGTGAAAAATAAATGAAATTCAATGGCAATTTGGGATTATATTGCCCCAGAGTATGCGTAGAATCAGCCTTTATTGGATTTTGGATAACACAGAGTGCTGATTACTGTTCTGATTTTTACCGTCTCTAAGAGTCATTTTTTCAACGTTCAAGGTTCTAAATCGTTCTTTATCGCAAGTAAGGTGACGCTCGATTTTTATCGATTTTCCCACGTTATGAGCTATTTTCGCTCTTTCACAAGTTTTTTTTTTTTTTTTTATTTTTTTTTTATTGATCACAATCCATAGACCATTGAGTGGTAGATTTTAAGTAACAGCTAGAAACCCTTCACGTCTACGTTCGAAACTACATGCAAAGGACAAAAAATACTCTTCTCTAATATAGCACTCTACTGAAACTAGAGGAGGGACATCGATATTTGGAAAATGGCAATTCGAATGGCCTTTGTCTAAATTCTATGAATTATCGATTTTCCCACGTTATGAGCTGTTTTCGCTCTTTCACAAGTGTGTAAATCGTAGGATCCAATTTTTTCAAACCATTCCTTCTTTTTTTTGGTTACTTGTAGCAGGTAACTTTAACAGTCATATATTATCTAATATTGACCTCAATCCATAGATCATTAAATGGTAGATTTTACAAAGTAACAGAAACCCTTCACGTCCACGTCATGCAAAAGACAAATACTCTTCTCTAATATAGCACTCCAACAATTGGATCTAGCGAACAATAAACTTCATCTTTATTCATCCCAGTGCGAATTCGTTCTGGTAGTCTGCATTCGATCAAAAGCTGTCGACGAGTATTGTTGAATTTCATCCTCTCTATAATAACGGATTGTCACAATTGAATTAAGGGATCAGTATCGACTGAGAAGTTAACCAATAAAGCTGGACCAAAGTTGTCCTTTTGCTCGTCTACACAAGAAAGGATCATCAGGGCTGAGTGGGCAAGTCCGAATCTTGAAACTAGAGGAGGGACGTTGATATTTGGAAAATGGCAATCGAAGCACGCCTTTGTCTAAATTCTGTGAAGGAGCTATGAAGAGCGATAAACCCCGTATCAACCCATCAGAGATATCCGTCAAGTATAGAACGTTGTCTTAAGTTATTAATAAAGAAAAATTATGTACATGTCCATGAAAAAATCGCAGTGCTTATATTTATTACGTGAACCAGGAAGTAAATATACACCAGTAGAAAAGTGTTAGTACAATATGAATAACTCAATTTAAATGAAGGTGGATTTTTACTTCAACTGTGAAATAATTATAAGTATTCTAATCGCCCGAATATTCTGACTCGCAACGGAATTAAATTTGGACAATTTTCAAAATCCATATCCAGAGGCGGTATTTGAACAATGTGGTATTCGGATCGCTTTTTTACATTTTTACATTTTACATTTTACATTTTACATTTTACATTTTACATTTACATAACCGAATGATGGCTCAAAAGGCCCGAGAACAGTAAAACTCGGGATTTCTAACGGAGTTTTCTCGTTTGAAAAATGGTTTTCGAACCACAGCTGTGTATTGAGACTGATCTTGTGACGTCTGCATTTTTTTTTTTTTTTCTGTTTCGCGCTACTTTTCGATCACGCTTCTCGTCACCTTGACAATCCCTCCATCATTTTATTTAATTTTCATTTAATTTTATTTTATTTTTTTTGTTATTTTGATTCTACACGGAAAATTGTGTTTTAGGTACCTATGTATAATAATTATTGACGATCACATTCGGAATAAAGAAAGGATGCAAATTCCCTATTCTGTTCAATATTCGTTATATCTCCGTGGAAAACAAATCAACTCCGATGAAATTCTTAGAAAGTAGAAAACCGCACAGGCCTACATTATTTCGGGAGCTGGACCTCTCGTGCCATCTGCCATTATGAACGTATCCCTTGGTTGTTTAGTAACCATGAAAATGTATTCACATTTTAACCCCCTCCTCTTGCAATAAAGTGATTTTCCACAGTCCCTCACGAAACACTTGTTGTTATCACCTTGTTAAAACTATTTCAATTCAAAATATTCCATACAATCCGCTAGAAATGATTTTCACTGTCCATTTGCCACATACCCGCCTTAACTGAAGTACTTTGAGGTCTGTAAACACCAATTTTCGATGGTTATGTATTCGAATCGAACAATAATCGAAAGAACGAAAGTTCGTTATGTTTTTAAGGTGGTCGCATCAAAACGAAGAAAATCATGATCAATTCAGAAATTTTTCGTTCTATTTTCAGAGCGTTTTTCCTCGGTATAAAAGAGAAAAATAGGCTCGGTCGGCGTGTGATAAAATATAAACTTCTTCATGCGTCGATGGGGCAATGAACAGGCTCAATAAGGTGTGACTAGGTCAGGACAAGGACAGAGAGTCGAGTGGGTCGCCGGTCGTGGATTCATCCCAAGGCATTCGATCATGTGCTGTCACTGCATCGCTCAGCTCATTTATCTGACCGATAAGATCGGAGAACAGGTTCTCGCATGCGACAGCGTTCAGCTTAGCCGATCCCACTATGTTAGACTGAATAAATAATGGAATAGGTGGCAAGGGAGGATGGACGATCTCAGCCTGAGCCAGACGCGATGGCTTCCAAGGGATCCGTTATTTGGTTAGCCTTTTCCTGCCCCTCCAGCCGTACCGTTTGTCGTGGTACACCAATGGCAGCAACACTAAAGGGAGCTACCCAACTCTCTGTCTCTGAACCGCACCGATTCTGTCACTCGGACATTAATCAAGGAACGAGTACCAACAGATGTTAGTTTACATGCCCATTCAAGCCGATCATGTCGGCTAGACCGACGACAATTGAATCTAATGGAATCACTAATTAGAAGAGATCGAGGAGTGTTGTTTTACTTCACTAGACAAATACCTACCTCGCCAACAGAGACAAATGTGTAGCCCCTAAGGTGCTCACTCTGATTCTACCTGGTTCCAAACGTTAACGAAAAATGAAAGAAATATCCGCGAAGCTTGTAGAATCGAATAATCAAGACTATTATTATAGCCTACGATAGACAATGCGTAATAAAGAGGAAGAGGGGCGAAAATTCACCCCTCCGATGAACTCAATTAGAGTCGTGATTGAATCTTTTCGTGAATATGCTAACCCGAGAAATCGTTGCTTATATCTAATATAAGGTCCCCATTTCACGCTCAGCATAAATGCAACCAAAAAAAAAAAATTGATGAGCTCTTCACTCAAATATTTGATAGGTTGAAGGCGAATCTTCTGAAAACTGGAGCGTTTTCCTTGCGGGGGAATCGAAAAATATAAATTACACAAATAGGCAAAACTGAAATGATGAAATGGTGAAATGAGACTCTTCTAGCAAGAAACACAAGAATATAATAAAAACTCTGCAAATGATTGTCCAGTGGTTTATTATTCCTTCGCTTCAATAATGATTTAAGAAGACTATCCATTTTTGATCGTAATTATTCCGAACATTTGTGAACGTTCCCACCGAAAAACAGATTGATGGTAACTTTAGGGGAAAACTCCGTAGCAACTATTGTAATTTTAATTATTTTTATTTTTCTTAATTTCCTAATTAAAAGCTAAACTTATTGCCGAACGATACAGCTGGAGAGAGTGTTTTACGACCATTCCAATGAGTAGAGAAACCCAAAAAAAAATCCAAGAACTCTCGAGTAATACCCTCATGTCGAATTTCTGAAAAGTTCCAAAATTCGACACAAATGCTGCGATAACTCGAGAACCAATAAATCTATCTACCCCGCGATGGTCTCATTCGATTCAGCGTCCAAAAATCTATAGAATTTGATACCAAATACACATTTTTCTGGAAAACCCTGGAAAGTATGAATTTTCTCCCCCTCAAAAACCCCCCAAAAATACCCTTGCAATTGAGCTAGCAATGGTGGTTCAAGAATTGGGCCGTCGTAGGATCGATATTGATTTTTGGTGAAAATGTCAAGAATTATTATAATTTGGCCGGAAAAGTAGTGTTGACGGCGTACGGCGGACAGATTTATTGGATATTCGGATTCTACATGCCTTGAAACGTGAAACATCAAATTTTGAGGGAGGTTACATTTTTTATTTATTTATTTTTTTTTTTTTTGGTGGGGGGATTACAATGGTTTACTATAGATGATAATAAACCAAAACGCTCGTGCAAAATAACGGACGGTCCCAATACTTCCATCTGAAAAAATGAAAGTACGATACTGTCAGAATAATTCGTCATACTTTTCTTTTGGTGTAGAGAAGCTTAAGATCCTACCCGATAAGAGGGAAGCAAAATACTCAGTCGAAGGCACGGCGCGTGATTCAAATTTGAGGAATTCCCATAAATCGAGCTATGCGAAGACTTCGAGCTGATCTGCTACTCGAAATACGAGCGGACATTTCGAATTCGAAAACAACAGACTGAAAGACAAACAAACGGAGAAGTAATCGAAATATTCAGAAGTTCGCGAAACGTAAAATGAAAGTGGAATCTTTAACTTAGCATCAAGGACGAAAACAAAGCATCCGCACAAGGCCGGAAGTGAGAAATTCGAACTGTTTCCAGTATCGACAAGCTGCGAAAATGTGACTCCGCTTTTGTTCCGCTGCGAGTCGAGTTTCTCATTTATCCTGAAAAATGTCAAGAAGTTCCAACAACTTATTTTCTTTCGTGACGTTAATTTCGTTAGTAGAACCGAGTCCGAGGCGGATTTGAGAACGGCATCGTTCATTTATTCTACTCAACAAACGTTGACTGATGGGCTCGAGGGGACACCGCATAAATTGAATTTACATGTCGCCATAATGAAGTGGCAGTCGTTCGGTTTCAAACGAGGGCGCTATATTTCCATCAAAACAGCATGTGCGTACAGTTGATAGCAGAAATGTTACCCATTTATCGCTCCATCGAAAACATTCTTTCCTACTTTTGTTCCTCGTCTACTGAAAATTATTTCACCGAAGTAGGTTTTTACGTTTACGCGTCCGCAAGGGCTGTTGTTCCCTCGTTTGTTCGTGCTAGAATTATCGAAGGTATAAATTCAAAAAAATACCGTCACAATCAATGTTAGCTCTGGAACGGAAAATCTGTAAGCAGAACATTTTGAAAAGAAGGACAAACATTTTTCAGCTCGCTAGAACGGTTTCAGGGCCTCACACATATTTTTTTCTGTCATAGAAACGAAATGACAGCAGTAATTCAAACACTTATTTCGAAGTGGTACTTCCGCGCAAGATTTCTACTACAAGATTTTACTTTGAATCGCTGTACATGCTGCAAGTGTGCGGTGAAGGATAAAACTATATTTCAGTCCTCGGTATCGAACCCAACAGGAGTTTCAGCTAGGGACAATGTATGGGTACAGTAACTGCCCAGATACTCTCGCAGTGCCCTACCGACCATGTTACGTTAGCCTTGCTCACCCACCTGCTTGCAAGGTGAATTATGTGAGGCCAATAATGGCTTGACCAGCCGGTCTACAGAGCCTTTGCACCCTCCTTCCACATCTCTATCCATTCTGCGCGAATTTTCCAGAAACTGGTCGTTACATAATAGGTAAGAGGCTTGGAGTATAGAAGCAGCCTAATGCCAAAATATTTCAATCATCATATGCGGAAGAAAGGTTGATTTCCGGAAGGAAGGTAGATTTTGGTTTATTATAATAAACCATTGTAATCGCCCAAGAAAAACAATTGCTAACCCCCTCAAAATTTGATGTTTTACGTTTCAAGGCATGTAAAATCCGAATATCCAATAAAAAAAATTCTGTCCGTCCGCCGTACGCCGGTAGCAGTTTTCCGGCCACACTGTAAGAGCTAAAAATTTGAAATTTTCACCAAAAATCAATCTCGGTCCTACGACGGCCCAATTCTTGAACCAACTTGCTATCTCAATTTTAAGGGTATTTTTGGGGGGTTTTGAGGGGGAGAAAATTCATATTTTCCAAGGTTTTCAGAAAATGTGTACGTGGTATCAATTTATATAGATTTTTGGACGCTGAATCGAATGAGACCATCGCCAGGTCGATAGCTTTATTGGTTCTCGAGTTATCGCAGCTTTTGTGCCGAATTTGGGAGATTTTCAGAAATTTGACATGAGGGTATAACTCGAGAGTTCTTGGAGCTATAAAAATCGTTCTATACTCATTGGAATGGTCGTCAAACTCTCTCCAGCTGGATCGTTAGGCAATAAGTTTAGCTTTTAAATAGGAAATTAAGAAAAATAAAAATGATTAAAATTAAAATAGTTGCTACGGAGTTTTCCCCTATAGTTACCATCTGTTTTTCGGTGGGAATGTTCACAAATGATCGGAATATTTAAAATGACAAATGGATAGTCTTCTTAAATCAATATTGAAGCGAAATAATAATAAACCACTGTACAATCATTTGCAGATTTTTCATTTACTCATCGATGGGGCCAAGTGCCACGGCTTAGTTGGCGTATAGTACCACTATATTTCTAGACCTACCGCGTCGAAAAGCGATTTTTGAAACCTGTAAAAACCAAAATAGTAAATTTTTAAAACATCAATTATGATTTAAGAAGACCATCGACGAGTGATAGTAACCAAACCAAACATTTGTAAACTCTTCAAAAAGTGGCCATCTAACAATGTATTCTAACGGCCCTGTAAATGCAAACTTCTCAGCAAAAATCGAAATATTGAATATTTAGATTTTTCTGAAAACCAGCTTATCACATAACGATATAGCGAGGAGACCAAAACGAGCATGAAAAGATGTAGATCGCTTTAAAAATACTCGAGTAACATCGCGCCAAATTTCGCTATTTTGAGGGAGTTAGAACATTATTTTTCTTGGGTGATTGTAATGGTTTATTATTGAATAATAAACCAAAAAGGAAAAGAAAATTCTGTCCGTCCCCCGTCAACTCATTTCTAAGGAAACTATAATATAGCTAAATTCTTGAACTATTCTTTGAAAATCATCATTGGACTGACAATTCAAACCGCCATCTCAGTTTCAAAGGTATTTTCGGGGGTTTGAAGGGATAACATTTTCACTTTCCAAGGTTTTTGAAACACGGGTTTGTTTGATATAGATTTATATATTTTTTCGACGCTGAATCGAAAGGAATCAGAACGGAGTCAATGGCCTGTATAATTCTCAAATTATCATAGTTTTTTTTTTTTTTTTTTTTTGAAATTGTGAAATTTTTGAAATGTTGAGATATTTGGCTACAATGTATAGCTCGATCATTCGTGGAGCTATAAAAATCGTTCTATACTTGGAAAGCTCTCCAAACACTCACTTCAGCTCTATCGTTCGGCTATTAATTATTCTACAAATTAAATTGATGGGAAAGTAGAAATATTTTAAATTACGATGTTGGCAAGGACTGCACCCTAAGTTACCAAAATGTTTGTATGGTTGTTTGATATGTTGGTGGATGGTTTCCAAATCATGATGAAAGCAAAGGCATAATAAACCACTGTACGATCATTTGCTGCGTTTTTCCATTCATCGCCGCTCGCCGATCTCCCACTACTTTCCCCTCGATTTGCCTTTTTCCTTTCCGTCTATTTTTTCCTGGGTACTTAAACGTTGTTCGCTTCCTAATATTTTTATCCCAGAGGTTACTATGATAATTTTTTCAGTTTAAAAGATGACATTATTTCAATATTTTAAGTTTTACTATTTATTTACTATACTATTATTTACAATATTTTACATTTATTAAGGCTACTTACGAATTTACTAAGTCGTCACAAAATTGAGATAGCGATTGGTCTGAAGAATTGCGATAGATCGCCGAACGAGAAATGATGATCGGTAGATTATAGATTAATTTCAATACATGGACGGACATTGGTTTTTATTAAATATGCGGATTCTCCAGCCTTGAAAACTGAATCGACAAATTTTGAGTGAGGGGCTGAGAAATCTTGCCTTTTTCTTTAGCGATTACAATGGTTCATTAGTGAACTTAACAAAACAACGTGAAACACTAATATCTCGCAGACACACACAGTCACTAATCCGGAAGTGTCTCTAAGGGCCTGTGTATCAATCGTGGATGGAGCCGAGATAAAATAGATTCAGAGTTACCGAGCAGTTTTCTCGCCAATGAGTGTACGAAAAACCACGTAGTAGCAGTTTATCTTGGCTTTATCTACGATTGATAAACTCTAAGTGTAGCACGAAGTTGCTTCCGCATTGTTTCCGAACTTTGTACTTCCATTTACAACGAACAATGGAAGTAAAATATATACATCCTGTTTTCCTTTCCTAATGAGAGAATACGACATTGATCATTCTATAAATCTTATTGACCAGATGTGCGACCCAAGGCTGTAATTTCTTTGAAAAAATTTTCCTCCTTTTCGGATACTACTTCATGTCCTAATTAAAAGCTAAACTTATTGTCTAACGATACAGCTGGAGAGAGTGTTTAACGACCATTCCAATGAGTATAGAACGATTTTTATAGCTCCAAGGACTCTCGAGTTATACCCTCATGTCGAATTTCTGAAAATCACCCAAAAATCTCCCAAATTCAGCACAAAAGCTGCAATAACTCGAGAACCAATAAAGCTGTCGACCCTGCGATGATCTCATTCGATTCAGCGTCCAAAAATCTATATAATTTTATATCAATTACATATTTTTCGTAAGAACCCTGGATAATACGAATTTTCTCCCACTCAAAACCCCCCAAAAATACCCTTGAAATTGAGCTAGCAATGTGGTTCAAGAATTGGGCCGTCGTAGGGCCGAGATTGATTTTTGTGAAAATTTCAAGAATTTAGCTATTATAGTTTGGCCGGAAAAGTGTTAACGGCGTACGGCGGACAGAAAGAATTTTTTTATTGAATATTTAGATTCTACATGCCTTGAAAAGTAAAACATCACATTTTGAGGTGGTTGGAAAATTTTTTTTCTTGGGCGATTACAATGGTTTATTATTGAATAATAAACCAAAAAGAGTGAGCAAATGATTATAGATAATAGCAACCAACACTATTGGCGCAAAACTATGGATATGAATATTCATATTTGAATGGCGGTCTTTCAATTACAACCGACCCCTTGAGTAAAGGAGATCGGGGTCACGATTTCATTACTGGACGAACAGTTAAAACAAGCAGACGGTCACAAGGAAGAGTTTCGACGTGCGAGATTATCTCTTCTCTGAACAAGTTTAACGTGAGCATGATAAGAGACGTAAGAAGGAAAGCATTTTCTCCCGTCCTCTTCTTTATACTGTTCTGCCGGAGCGAGGACATTTTTAGAAACCTAATTTGGATCCTCATTTCCCATCCTTATACGCGTTGGCATTTCCTCTTGAAGAGCGCCAGAGCAACTATAAACTCGAAATAGCCGTTGGATTTCTAAATTAAGAGTTCCCACGAGGGAAGACCATCTCTCGATCTTCTATCTCATTCGACAGAACATAAAATGCCTTCTTTTAGGAGACAATAAAAACAAAAGCGCTGACGTTTTAATTCTCGTGAATTGTGTTCGCGACATCTTTTGGTAGATACCGCTAGAAAAAAATAGTCATGCAGAATGGCTTAATAATTTTGAAATATTTGAAAAAGTATGTGACCGATACAAGCCGAGGATCGATACGAGTGGCAATATTTTTATCGAATCTCAACTATAGATAGTGGTCAAATATCGAGTAGGTTAAGGAGTTCTAGTTTCGATTGTAGTGATATAATATATTACTATATATTATAATATATCGTAACCAAACAATGGAGAGAAACATTCTTAATTCACTGACCTAATCCCTACGTTTGTCTACTTTGTGCTTCGCTTAAACTACGCCTCATGAAAGCTCAAATCTAATTCGACCGAAACTTGGAAGCTCTTGACTAAAATATTTTATGGATTGATGTCAAATCCTGTGAAAATTGACCGTTTTTCTTTCCAGGAGGACCGTCACAGTTGAAAAACGACCCAAAAAATTAAGGAAAATGGGAATAATGAGGGTCTACGGTGCATGAGCGTAGGATAAAAACGCTGTAAATTATTGTACAGTGGTTTATTACTCCTTGCTCCAATTATGATTTGAAATGACCTTCCCCATGGTTTAGTAACTAACCCAACCTTTGTGAAGGCCTCCGCCAAACAACTTATTGTTAGCTGTAACATAAAACCCTTGGTAATTTTTTTTTTTTTTTAATAGTACTTCTTTTAAAGTCAAATTCATCGCATAACGATACAGCTAAAAAGAGTGTTTTACGACCATTGCAAAGAGTAACGATTTTTTTTATAGCATGACAATTGATTGAGTCATACAATCTTGCCAAATATATCAACAATTTCACATAAAACCTTTAATAACTAGGGACTTAACTGTTGACCCCGTTATACTCTTGTGAACGTTTTTACTTAACAACATATTGGTGACTAAGGGCAAACACCTAGGCTACCTCTCTTTTGAATATATATTTTTTTAATTACTTGTTTCAAAGTTGAATTAGTTACCTAACTATACAGACAGTTAGAGAGTTTGACGAGCATTGACGATTTTCATAGCTCTACAACGATATTGAGAAAAAATAATTTATACATATTTTATCGTGAGCAAAATGCAGCTACTTATTGAGTTATAAACCACAGTCAAGCGCCATCTACTTACCGTAAGGAACATTTCAAGATCTTGGCCATTCATTCGTATGGCGTGCAAATAACCTCATAGAAAAAACGCTGCAAATGATTGTACAGTGGTTTATTATTATTTCGCTTCAATATTGATTTAAGAAGACCATCCATTTGTCATTTTAAATATTCCGAAAATTTGTGAACGTTCCCACCGAAAAACAGATGGTAACTATAGAAGAAAAATCCGTAGCAACTATTGTAATTTTAATAATTTTTATTTTTCTTAATTTCCTAATTAAAAACTAAACCTGTTGCCTAACGATACAGCTGGAGAGAGTGTTTAACGACCATTCCAATGAGTATAGAACGATTTTTATAGCTCCAAGAACTCTCGAGTTATACCCTCGTGTACAATTTCTGAAAATCTCCCAAATTTTTCACAAAAGCTGCGATAACTCGAGAACCAATAAAGCTATCGACCCGGCGATGGTCTCATTCGATTCAGCGTCCAAAAATCTATATAATTTGATACCACGTACACATTTTTCTGAAAAACGTTGGAAAATATGAATTTTCTCCCCCTCAAAACCCCCTAAAAATACCCTTAAAATTGAGCTAGCAAGTTGGTTCAAGAATTGGGTCGTCGTAGGACCGAGATTGATTTTTGGTGAAAATTTCAAATTTTTAGCTCTTACAGTTTGGCCGGAAAACTGCTAACGGCGTACGGCGGACGGACAGAAATTTTTTTATTGGATATTCGGATTCTACATGCCTTGAAACGTAAAACATCAAATTTTGAGGGGGGGTTAGAAATTTTTTTTTCTTGGGCGATTACAATGGTTTATTATTGAATAATAAACCAAAAACTTTGAACTTAGCAGCTCGGAAGAAATAACTGATTCCTCAAAAACCCAGCAATTGCTTATTTTGTGACTTCAGTTGAAGAGCACAGTTTAAAAATTTCATAGAGCCCTATAATTTTCCTCGGATGACAACTTTCGAAGGCGGACAAAGTGTTTCAAGTATAGTGCTATGAAAAATTTTTCCAAATTCATCCCCGTTCTGGATTCTAATTTTCATTTTTAGCGCGAACGTGCAAGTAAAAACATCCTCATCAATCCGTGAGAATAATAGAGGATGATCCAATGGAGTTGCTCGGAGAAAGAGCGTCCATCCGACGCGACGGCTCATCGCTGCTGAAGTATTCAAGAAGCGACCCCCGGGGTTGATTTATTTTCTCCTTGCACGAGAAATAAGCACAACATTAGCGTCAAGATCGATGTGCTCCGGGGTAATAAATACACGTAGGAACAAGGCGAGAGGGAGAACGAAGTGCTTGTAGCTTCAACACTGGAGAAATTATAAATTGTAGCCGGGAACGGCTCCCGTAAGGAGGATATGATTCACGGCCTTTGGCTTCCATCGCGCGTAACTCATCATGGGCGAACGTAGAACGGTTGGAGAATCGTAAATGTAATATCGTCTGTGAATAAGCCGTTTCATCCTTTTCGTGCCCACCGTGAACCACCTTATAGCCCCGTCGGCTGAACGTTGAGAGTTTTAACGTTGAGTTGAACTGCCACAAAAAGGGGTTGAGTTAAAAGGAGCAGTAGCAGGGGACGGAACGGCGGCTAAGCAGAAAGGCATTTCCGCCTGTTACTGCCCGCTCGCCAAAGTGCTTCGTAGTCGAGCCCACGTGCTACGTACGGCTCGACCCTCGGGCGGCTTCAACTTCCTAGACATCCTTCCTCCTCCAACTTTCCTAGCACCGAACGTAGGACACAAAAATGTGTACGTTCATAGATCACGCTGAAACGATATCGATAACCGAATTCCCCTTTCGTGTTTGAATTGGGTAGTTACTTTACGTGTGTGTGAATAGAATTTTGTTGTTTGCAAATAATGAGCATATTTATACGTTCATTTCGATTCTGATACGTTCATTTCGAATGGAAACCATTCGCGTTCATAGATCACACAGTAGATCCATGTTTGCGTCGGTAACTGCTAATCAAATTATAATATCATGCAAGTGCAACTTTATTACTCTACAACTGTTATTGAACAGCTTGGAGAACCCACAAATAGAAAAACGTACCAATGAGGATAATAATGCGGAAGTTCAGTATCTGAACCTAACATAGCGATACAAGCCAAGTTTTGTAAAATGGTATCAATTCTACGAACCTCCAGCGTCAAAGATATTGATTTTTTCACGGCCTGTAAAATTCTAAATACTCAATAAACCGCATAAAGATATTGGGGTGGAAGTACGGTGTGTGATCCAATGGATACATAACAAGTTTTGTGAAATGGAGTCATTTTTAAAGCAAGTAGACCCACATAAACAAAAGTGTACGAATAAAATAACTGAAAATCCGAATTATGAGGAAGTACAGTGTGTGACGCCAATAATAAAATAATTACTTAAAGAAACAATCCTAGTCCCCCAGTTTAAATATAATAATTTTTGCCGCCTGAAAAAATCAAAATAGAGTCAATATGCGTACAACTAGGAAGTACTGTATGTGATTCAATCACCGTCGCAAACATTTCAAGTCCTTGAACGTTCAAATATATTGATTTTTTCAGCCTATAAAAATCGAGATTCAATATACGCACCAGTGAAATCGTGAAAAAAGCTCATTGTGGAGGTACGGTGTGTAACCCCAATAATAAAAATTTAGCGATATTCAGCTGTCATACAGAAACATCTAAAGTCCCCCAGCGTTCAAATCTATTCATGTTTGCGGTCTGTAAAAATAAAAATATAGCCGATATGCAAATAACGCGGAAGTACTGTATGTGATCCTTTTGATAAAAATCAGGCATCATTCAATCGCCGACCCTAACATTTCAAGTCCTTGAACGTTCAAATACATTGAGTTTTGCGGCCTGTAAAAACTCAAAATACGCACTAGCTAAATCGTGAAAAAGGCTCATAACGTGGAGGTACGGTGTGTGACCCCATATTTAAAAAAATCAAGCGGCATTTGCTTGCTATAACGAACATTTTAAGACCTCAAACGTTGAAAAATATTGACTCTTGCAGCCTGTAAAAATCATAATAGAAAAAAACTTTTAATGCCTACCTATGTCCCAAAATTCCTGCGTGTTATCTAAAATCCGGAAACGCTAATTTTGCACAATTACCGGGAAAACATTATTCTAAAATTTCATGGGGTTTCATTTATTTTTCACGGAGATATATTATGACGAATTTTTTGACGATATAGACGGACACACAGACACTGGTTCAGAAAGTGTTTCTGAGTATTATAGTTGAATGTATGAAACTTTCTTCCAAATTCACCTCAATTCTTAATTCGACTTTTCAGACGATCACAATAATACTTCTATTTACTACGTAAACGTGGAAGTAAAAAAAATATGTATATAAGCGACGCAGTCTTTCAAGATATTTGACAGAGAACCTTCTCGAAAAGGCACACATCGGATCCGCGTCGCTTACTCTAATCAAAGTTGAGAATACGTTTTCAATTTAATTTTGGAACTTGGAGGTACGATGGGAATTCAACGAGTTGTTGGAACTGAACGCATGGTGTTCTTGAAAAAGGATATCTGAGTTTAATTGAATGGCGAGCGTGCCTAGAATAACCATGTAACTTCACTTTAATCCCAACATGCGTTGTATAGATATGAATATAGCTGCACTATTCTCTTCATGCGAATTAAATTAGAATTATTGTTCTCGCTTTACAACTATAGAGTGCAGTATTCATGCGTGACATTTTTCAACCAGGAAAATAATGTATCGATTGATACATCTCACACAAACCCATCATATGTCGCGTATCATATCACAGGTGTTATTTTCTTTGATTTGTATTTCACTTTCATGTGCACATCGTAAATGGGAATATACTGATTCAAATCACCTTCGTTCCGTCCGAAAAATCGGGAACTTTTAGTAGTAGTATATTCAGTAACACTTTCTAAACTGTCTAAAGTGTCTCTTATACGCACACTGTGAGGTTTTTTTTTTTTTTTTTTTTTTTTTTTTTTTTTTTTTTTTTTTTTAATGACAGGGCGCAAAAATCCAAAATGAAAGCGAGTTCATAAATATTGGCATAAAAACATTCTGAAAAGGACTTTCTATTCCACCTCTCGATCGCCTACAGAATGGTCACTTTTTGGAGTCGACGCTTCTCGTAAATTCTTTCGTATAGCCGATAGAATCTGAATTCGCAAGAATATAATTTTCATGATACTTGAACTGAGCAAGCCAGAATTTCAGAGAGCCAATTTTCAACAAGCTCAATTTGACGATGACTATTTACGCCTTTACGTAAAAACCGTTCCACATTTGTCTATGCAAAGCAGATCGTTAGACTTCTGCTATTCGTAAGCGTTGAATAGATAGAAATATTCGAACTCATGTAGCCCTGAAGATGCCCGAACGGGCAAAATATCTAGGCAAATAAAAGGAACCCTGGAGTTGCCAAGTTTATCACCTGCGAAAAAATACGAATTTTTAATTTAATTTACCTGCTTGCCGACTCAAACAAGGAAGTACTGTGTGATTAATGCGCAGCACTGGTTTTTATATGTGTTGGAGATGCGACAGGAAGAATGGGTGGAAGAGACCTCTCAAATTATTTCATCGCTAGGAATAAGAAAAAAAATTCCAAAACGATTTCGGCAATTTTCAAGTCGAACTTCTAGTTTTCCTTCTTTCTAGTCAAATTCCTATTAATGGAAGGTAATGTTTCGAATAGAGCCCGTTTTGAGAGCTTTTATTAATTTTTTTAATGGAAGGTAATGTTTCGAATAGAGCTAGTTTTGAGAGTTTTGAGAGCAAACTGTCGTCATTTCAATTCATGGTTTTTGAGAGTCAGCGATGAATTTCAGAGATGACATTCGACTCATCTTTGGGCCAAAACGATTTCGGGAATTTTCAAGTCGAATTTCTAGTCTTTCTTCTATCTAGTCGAATTCCTATTACTACCTTCCTTATGTTTATTTCCTTTCAATGAAAGGAAAGCGCCTTGAACACGTCAGCCCCGAAATTCCGTCGTCAATTATATCTCTACTTATACACAAATAATATTAATCTAATGTTCCAAAATCGCCATAATCGATATTTCAATCGAACGATGCTTATGAATTGCTTTAAATCGTGTAATAATAAAACGATCTCAAGTGTTTCGAGTTTTGACCATTGATCATAGGTTGGGTGTATTTTCGAGTGTTCCCGCCAACGAGCAACAATTTCGACAGTCGATCGATAATTATTTAGAACGAGAGATGGGCAAGTTCATGATTAAGTGGACTTTTCCATTCCCCGCTCCATTCATTCTATATAATTATGAATACTTTTTTGGTAAATAAAGGTAAAAACCGCCGGTTAATCAGAAAATTAGGAACGGTTCTCTCTTTTGTTCACTGCATATACATCCTGCCTACTACTGACGATTCTCGTTGCTCATTGTGGACCACAATGAGCTGACGTAATTTTCATCGTCCTTTGAAGCAGTCGGTGTATTATTCCTAGCCTTTTACTGAGTGAATTAATCTAGCCTGTTGGCTTTCAGAAGCTGGTTTTTAAAACCCCCGGGCGAGCGGGCGCTCCTGAATAATTTTACTTTAAAAGGCCGGAGAAAAATCGTGCTGCCCATATAATACGACAGGATTAATTTGATTTTCAAACCAAACCCACGCAACTGATCCAGACTAGTATTCGATAATTATAACATTAATTAATACATGATAGAAAGACTTCAGAGGAGAACTCTCAAGAAAACCCTATTGTCCCGATTTAAATTAATGTCTTCAGAAACAGTCGGATTCACCACCGATCACACAGTTCTCACAGTTCGATAAGATTTTATGAGCGCATTTTGTTCATGGATAAATTCTTTAAACGAAAAAGTACAAGAATTAGTTCGTTGATCGATTTTAGCGGCCCGAAGTGAAAGTCGAAAATCCTTGGGTATACGATTGATTGAGAAACTGGGAATAGGTAATCAAATTTTGGTCATAGTGTCTTTCAATTGAGAGAACTTCATCGGCTGGAAAAGTCTTATTTTTTTAATTAGGCCTCTGTTCAAATTTTATTGCACTGTGATTATATTTTTATTATAATTATATTATATTTATATTATAATTATATTTTTATGTTATGTCCCCGCGGAGCTATTCGCGCTTGAAGAAAAGAGAAACAAGTTTTTGACATAAAGTGGAATATATCTCGAGAGCTATTATATTCGCTAGCCATTTTCTTATTTTTTATCGAATCTACATTAAATTTCCTTTATTTTCTTCCTATGCACCTAATCATTCCCATTTCGCGAACATGACGAAAAAAAATTCCAAAGTTGAAACTTCAAAAGTATGAAAATAGAAAAAAATTCAAAAATATTATCAATCGTTCGAATTCGATTATTTTCACTTTAAATTCGAATTCTACGTCTAATTTCCTGTAGGAATCATTAATTAATCAAATTTGAACAGGACTGTAAGTATTTGCAACGGAATTTTTAGTTGAAAAACGTAGGAGTGGCGTAGTATTAAACCTGGAAAAACTGATAGTTGTCGTGAAATTTCCGCCGTTTTGACGTCATATTCGGATTCAGCGTTAAATTTCCTATAAGAATAGCTTTAAAACGAAAATTTAATTTTTCACTATTAACGATGCCTGCGGAGCTCGGAATTTCGGCCGGCGAAAAACTCGATTTACGGAAAATAATTTCTCTGGCTCTGTTTAAATTTTTTTCACCAAATGTTTTGCTATGTACGTGTGTAAGGCGTTCAAATGAAGACTCCTGCATAATAAAACAATCGATATGCATTTATTTTGACCCCGAAAATCACGGTTAAAGTCCAATTTTCGAGCTTTCAAAAACCAATTTTTTTGGACCACTTGCAGATTTTTCCGAGAAATAAAAAAAATCACAAAAATACATCTTGGTAAGACACAACTTTCCTGAAAATTTCAGATTTTTATCTGTATTGAGAGAGGAGTAAAAAATCGTTAACTGTTCGGTTGAATGAAATCGCAGGGGTACCCCTTGGATTTTTCGCGAAAAATTTTTTGGAATAGATTTGGCTCAAATTCAGCATAATGATACTTGATGATGTGTATATCAATAACATATGGTTCATTCTTTGTTTCTTTCGCACTAAATAGATGAAACGAACGTTTAAAGTTGAAAAAAGTGATTTTTTCGTGTATAGTCCACTATTATTGTAGAATAACGCAATAACGGTTGAAAAATGGATAGGTACATTACATTAGGAAAATGTGGACAATTAAATTACCTATGTTTTGGTATATTCAAACATCTGAATTGACGACTTTTTGTTTGAGTTATCCACTGTGCAAGTTACAAATCTTGGAAAACTTAAAGTTGTTACATCTAATTCTGCTACAACTTTGCTCCAGTTGAAAAACCCAATACTTAATGATACAAAGTACAATACAATCCCCACCACCTACATACCAAATTATAGCAACAACTACTACCTACTATAACAACAACTATAGATTCCCACTCTCCATACACAAATAATAAACCACTACTACCTACCTAAACCTATACATATATGTCCTATTATACTATATACTATACACTATACACTAAACACTATACACTATACACTATACACTATACACTATACATTATACACTATACACTATACACTATACACTATACACTATACACTATACACTATACACTATACACTATACACTATACACTATACACTATTCACTATACACTATACACTATACACTATACACTATACACTATACACTATACACTATACACTATACAAGTATACACTATACACTATACAAGTATGCACTATACACTATACAAGTATACACTATACACTATACACTATTATACAAGTATACACTATACACTATACACTATTCACTATACACTATACACTATACACTATACACTATACACTATACACTATATACTATATACTATATATTGCAGTGAAAAGGACAACAACCCCACAAAATAATACCAAATTTTGGGCCTTGGAACGTAAACCATCAAATTTTGAGTGGGGGTTAGAAAAAAAATTTTCTTGGGCGATTACAATGGTTTATTATTGAATAATAAACCAAAAATTCTGTATGTCCGCCGTACGCCGTCAACTCATTTCCGGCCAAACTATAATAGCTACATTCTTGAAATTTTCATCAAAAATCAATCTCGGTCCTACTACGGCCCAATTCTTAAACCACATTGCTAGCTCGATTTTGAGGGTATTTTTGGGGGTTTTTGAGGGGGAGAAAATTCGTATTTTCGAAGGTTTTCAGAAAGATATGTGTGTATTTGGTATCAATTTCTATAGATTTTTGGACGCAGAATCGAATAAGACCATTGCGGGGTCGATAGCTTTATTGGTTCTCGAGTTATCGCAACTTTTGTGTCGTATTTGGGAGATTTTCAGAAATATGACATGAGGGTATAACTCGAGAGAGTTCTTGGGGCTATAAAAATCGTTCTATACTCATTGCAATGGTCGTCAAACACTCTCCAGTTGTACGGTAGGGCAAACAATTTAGCTTTTAATTAGGAAATTAAGAAAAAAATGATTAAAATTACAGTAGTTGCTACGGAGTTTTCCCCTATAATTACTATCTGTTTTTCGGCGGCAACGTTCACAAATGTTCGGAATAATTACAATCACAAATGGATAGTCTTCTTAGATCATTATTGAAGCTAAGGAAACTACTGCACATTCATTTGCAGCGTTTTTATTCTTATCGACCCGAGTATACTACCTAGTATATAAATATCATGCGCATAACCGTTTAATTTCATCGTGCCGCTGTCAAAATATTAACACAAACAACGAAAAACGGCATTGTTAGAAAGATCTCTGGCCTAGCAGAAACAAGGAACGAGGAGTTAGTAACGCTAAAATTAATTAGATAAAAGAGCCAGAGGTCAGTCCTCGCTTCCGCTAGCTTTGCAGGAAGCCTAAATCCCTCCCCCGCCTCCGGTGTGCAGGGGCCGGGAGGACCTGGTTCCTGAGCTCTTCGTGTTTTCAGTCCCTGGTCTCCCTGTGAAGTGCAGTAAATTTACATGAGGCGATAACACGGCTCTTTGGGGCTACCTACGGATACGAAGGGATCTTTGAGACGCAAATAAAAGTAAACATTGATTTAGCGGTTACGTTCTCTGTTTAGCTTTCCTCATTTCCATATACGGGGTGTGAGGGTACGACTTCAACATAGACAAGCGGTCCATTGTACGTTCCAAAACCAACAGAAAGACAGTGGAAATGATTTTTTTCAAACGAGAACTTGCCATGGAAATTTTCGGGTTTTTATGTCTGATAATATCACTGTGAATCCATCCATTAAAGAGTGTCACAGTATTTCAGTTAGTCGTTGAGAATAAGACAGACTGATATTGTAATAATGGGGAGTTTACAGATTTTGTACGCTGGATATGATCATCAATAGCATGATAGAGATCAGCTGACGTAGACCACGTGGTAGCTCCTTTAGGTTTGAGCCATTTTCAAACTCATCGTGTTTGCGATTGAAGCTTTCGATGAAGATTTAGCTCATCAAGATGTTTTTTTTTTTTTTAGTTTGGTCCCCTTCCTTACCCTAAGTTTTCCCAACCGATGATCTCCATATTGGACGCAGTTCAAATGGACGGCGCTGTGGAAATACCGCCTTAGTAATGATATTTTGAAAATGTAGTTTTCAGAACCAGAACGGGGATCCAAACGGGTTTTTTTAGATTTAGAAATTTCAGAATCGAGTTCTAATTTGTCTTGTTGAGAGAAGTAATTCATACGATTTCAGTGTCCATCATTCGACTGTAAAATAAAAATTCTATATGAGCAGAAAAATCCTGATTGGATGCCGCAATTACCCACCAAGCGCCAGCAGGACAATTATTTGCGAATATCTACTAAGCGATTTTAAAAATCGGCAGTTGAATGTGTTCAAACAGTTGTCAATCAATTTTAACGGAATCGTAATTAATATTTTAACATTTTTTTTCTATTTCAACGAATTGTCATTAGAATTTGACCTGAAAACAATATTCGGACGAGGATAATTAGAAGAGAGGGGAAAACTAATTTGCTTTGAAAAATAGAAGATTGACTTCCAGTCTGGATCTTCCTTTTATTTCAATTAGCTAAGTGCGTGTAGTTAAGCTAAGTGCAAGTAGTTAAGTACGTTAAGTAGTTAAGGTACATGTGTGTCACTCTTAACTGTCTAGACTGCTCAAGGTCATGTCCGTAAATGTAAGCTTCACAATATTGCCGCAATTTTACTTCAGCAGAATTACTGTCAGGAATCCGATTGAGAAAAGTGCATAAGATATTGGCCCACAAGATTGCGCTAAATCTTGCATCATCTCTTCAGAAATACTGAACGCTTGAACGATCTCAACGACATATCTACTATCATCAAATATGAAATTTAATAAACGAACAACAATCCTTGATAATATTAACATTGATTCATCGCGCATTCTATATTATCAGTCGTGACGCTTTATGAACATCGAGCTCATAACAAAAGTAAATGGCTCCTTTCGCCAGATGAGGGGACGAATCAATCGTTGGCAACGTTCGCCTTCCTCTCTCGCCAACCATTAACCGTCAAAGAGCCCTTGAACATCGATTTTACCAAGAGACAATGAATGAGGAATCCTTCCCCCACACGATGTCTCTTATCATTTTAATCGATACTAGTATAGAAGCCTTTTTGTGGTCTCATCCCACTTTTGTGAGGCGAAAGTTGAAGATGAATCGCTGTAAGTAGACGCCTCGATGAAAAGTGAAAATTGGCACCTGAGACCAGAGAATTCACACGTTTGAATCCGACTGGTGGGGAGGGAGAGTTTTGGAGGCAATTGGCGTGAAAAGTTTTTTGCAAGATAGATTTATGTCAGCTATAAATTTTCACGTGTCCGAGGAATTCGCTAATTTCATAAAATACGGGCTCATGAACCTCTTACATAGTTTGGTTGAATATTTTGCTACATCGGCATTGGTATTGCGCGCATATGAGCGGACTGACCCCAAAGGTTTACTCAATTAAAAAATGAACCATTGAAATTAGCTACTTTACATCTATTTTACGTTAGTGAATTTTAAGTAATCCGAGCGTGGAATAAAATGTCAGGAAAGTGGCAGAAGTGCTGGTCACAGGTGAAAATGATACTTGGAACCTATTCGCCGCTAGCTTTGCCTCCGGCAATTTGCAAGTCAATTACAACATTGTATGGACTTTCCAATTGATGGAACGGTCAGTTGATGGGAAACCCCTCAACCGGTCTATCATAAATACTTGATAGTTCATATGCAACCTTTTGACTTGACAATATGATTTCCAACCGCATAAAAGTTAATGAGTTCAGAATTTAAAAACGCTGCAATCGTACAGTGGTTCTTTTGCTTCAATAGTGATGTAAGAAGATATTTTTGCGTTTTTGATTTGATAAAATGGTAAGCCATTATTTAAAAACAAAATTTGAATTAGGTTGAATGAAGGCTTCTCATTATAGGTTATATTTTCCCTTTCCACATCATATATTACTATAATATTTAACATGTTTTGTATAAAAAAATGCTGCAAATGATATTGTACAGTGGTTTATCATTTTTTTGCTTCAATTATGATTTAAGGAAATCATCTATTTGAAATTGTAACCATTCAGAACTTTTGTGAACGTGTCCACCGAAAGAACAGATTGCAACTAGTAATTTCAATCATTCTTGTTTTTCTTAATTTTCAAATTAAAAGCTAAATTTTTCGTTTAACGGTACAGCTGAAGAGAGTGTTTGACGTCCATTCCAACTAGTATAAAACGATTTTCATAGCTCCAAGAACCTCATGCCAAATTTCTGAAAACCTCGAAAATTCTACAGGAAGGCTGCTATAACTCGAGAACCATTAAAGCTATCACTCCGCGATCAACTGATTCAATTCAGCGTCCAAAAATCGATAGAAATTGATTCCGTATACACATTTTTCTTAAAAATTTCGAAAATACTAATTTTCTCTCCCTCTAACACCCCACCCCCACCCCAAACACCCCTAAAAATAGGATAGAGATTTGGTTGAAGAGCGGAGACATTTATCAGAGCAAGACTGATTTTTTACTTCCATGTGTACGTAGTAAATGGAAGTATTGAGATCGTCTGAAAAGTCGAATTCGGAACCGAGGTCCTGATGGAAGAAATTTTCATATTAGTATACTCAGAAACACTTTCTGAACAAGTGTCTGTGTGTCTGTGTGTCCGTCTGTCCGTCTGTCTGTGGTCACAAACTGACATAAATCGCCATATCTCCCTGAAAAATGGATGAAACCCCATGAAATTTTCAGGGAATGTTTTCCCAGTGATTGTGCAAAATTAGGTTTTTCCGGATTTTGAATTACACACAGTAATTCCGAGATATAAGCGTTCAAAGTTTTTTCTTTTTCGATTTTTACAGGCTATGAGAGTAAATATTTTTCTACGTTTGAGGGCTTGAAATGTCGGTTATGGCAAGCAGAAAACACTAGATTTTTTGTATAGTGGGTCACATACAATGCCTCCACGTTATGAGCGTTTTTCACGATTTCACAAGTGCATGGTTTGTAATTTGATTTTTACAGGCCGCAAAACTCAATGTATTTGAACGTTCAAGGTCTTAAAATGATGGGGTCGACGATTGAATGATGCCTGATTTTTATCAAATGGGTCACATGCAGTACATCCGCGTTATTTGCACATTTGCTACATTTTGATTTTTATAGACCACAAAAATGGATATATTTGAACGCTGGAGGACTTAAAATTTTTCTATATGACAGTTGAATATCGCTTGATTTTTATTATTGGGTTCACATGCAGTACCTCCTCGTAAAACGCATTTTCAGTTATTTTATTTGTATTTTTTGGGTCTCTTTGCTTTAAATATGACCAACTTTGACCTCGTTCACAAAACTTGTTTTGCATAGTTTGGATAACACACAGTACTTCCGCATTATGCCTTTTTTTAACTTTTGAGATTTAATAGACCGCAAGAGTGAATATACATTAGACTTTGAATTTCCTATATGACAGCCTAATATTGCTTGATTTTTATTATTGGGGTCACCTGCAGTACTTCCTCGTAAAACCATTTTCAGTTATTTTATTAAGCGTTATTGTACTTTTAGGGTCTCTTTGCTATAAATATGACCAACTTTGACCTCGTTCACAAAACTTGTTTTGTATGGTTTGGGTAACACACAGTACTTCCGCTTTATGCCATTTTTTAACTTTTGAGATTTTAATAGACCGCAAGAGTGAATATACATTGGACTTTAAATTTTCTATATGACAGCTGAATATTGCTTGTTTTTTATTATTGGGGTCACCTGCAGTACTTCCTCGCAAAACGCATTTTCAGTTACTGTACTTTTTAGGGCTCTTTGCTATATTTCTGACCAACTCTGACCACGTTCACAGAACTTGTTTTGTATAGTTTGGATAACACACAGTACTTCTGCCTTATGCCGTTTTTTTGCATTAGAGATTTTTATAGACCACAAGAGTGAATATACTTTAGACTTCAAATTTTTCTTTATGACAGTTGAATTTTGCTTGATTTTTATTATCGGGGTCACGTGCAGTACTTCCTCGTTAAACGCGATTCAGTTATTTCATTCTAGCGCTCTTGTAACTTTCGGGTCTCTGCTTTAAATGTGACCAACAACGATCATGTTTTGTTTTGTTTTGATCACATACTGTACTTCCGCCCTACGCCGTTTATCGCTGTTGAGCTTTTTACAGGGTGCAAAAATCAATACGTTTGACGCTAAAGGTATTAATATTTGTAATGGCGAGTGAATGACGCCTGATCTTTACCGCTAGGGGTCACGTTTCGGCCTTCGTACGATTTTCTCGATTTTATAATTGGTTATACCAGTTACCGACTCAAACATGGAAGTACTGTGTGATCAATGCACACCACTGGTTTGTGAAAATGTCAATAATTTAGCTTTTGTACTTTCGTCAGGTAAGTGTTGACGGGTACAGTGGACTGATAAAAAAAATTTTTATTGGATATTCGGATTTTGCATGTCTCGAAGCGAAAAAAATCAAATTTTGAGGGTCTTGACTTTTTTTCTTGGCAATCACAACGGTTTTTTTTTTTTGTTAATTTTTTTTTTTAATTGAATAATCCACCAAAATCTAGGATTTCCTTCCACGCGGTATCCTGTTCTCAGTTAACTAAAACCGGTTTATTCCATTCGTAACCAACGTATTTCGTTTCAATCTGAACTGGCGACGACTTCTTGCGTCCCTTTGTAAATTACTTCTTTTTCCTTCTGTTCTTTGTCCGCTTTCTGTCTAAGGTGGCTGAGACTCATTCCGTTCGTACATTCCTATTGATTGGTTATTTTCAATTCCCTTTGTGTCCCATGTTTCTGTGCCAAAAGCTTTCACTGCGCATCAACCGCCCACGTCATGACTCTCAAAGGGCTTTTTTTATGATTTTGCCCCGAGCCTCGATTATCTTGATGGCGTTGCATAGGAAAACTGCCACCGTTTTTCCAATGAAAGAACCTGTTTCGATCAAATGGTATATTTGGCCGTATTGATTTTTCCGCTTTGCTACGTGGCATTAGGGCACAGACGGAAAATATTTTGCCGCTTAGAGATCATCTGGTTGTTTTCTTGAGATTCGGTACTGTTCAGCTTCTTATCATCCAGTTTCAGCGTCCATCGCTTCCATTCGTTCTTTCGATTATTCATTTCGTTTGTGATCAGGGCTAGCAAACATTTGACTGCCTCGAAATTACTTCGTATGTATCTGTAGAGATATCTGTTTTGAGATGACGGTTTTGACGTCGTACAGGTCAAAATATCACGTGAATTTAGGAACATGTTGAGAGCAGGCAGATCTCAAGTGGTAACATTCATCCACTCTATGCCGAATCGATTTTATTTCTTGATTTATCAATTTTTGTTACAGTAGTAGAGGGGTTGTGAGGGGGAGAAAAACCAGGCGGCTATTCGACTTATCACGTCGCCCTGAAGATGCCCGAATGGGCGAAAGTGCTCGGCCAGCTATTAAAAATCTGGAGAATAAGTCGCCTGGGTTTTCTCCCCCTCACAACCCCTCTACTACAACAAATGCGACGACAGCCAAACGAAGAAAATTTTTGTTACTATTTTTGTGTGGATAATATTTTTGTAGTTTTATATACGCCCGAATTCGAGGCAACGCACAATAGTGTGGATAGCGAGGGCAGGAAAGTACTCGATCCCCTTCGTCATACTGCATTTATCGGGGATCACCGATAGGAAAACTTCTAGACAACAACCTGGATTGAATACCGGTTAACTTTGGACCCAATCATCTCTCCTAATATTTGTATGGTGGAAATTGAAACTGAGGATACGTTTACACTTCAGATACCCTATCCATCCTCCCTAATACGACAGCAGAGTCGATAATCAGAGCGTGATCTTGTAGAGGCCAATGGAGAGTTTTAGTGACTTTCGCGTTTTTTGAAAACTTAAACGTGGGAGATTTGGTTACTTTGTTAAATCATATTATGTCTCATAGGTCACAACAATCCGCCATCCACAAGGCGGTAACCATAAGAAACGTATTATTTAATTAAGTTTTCAAAAAATGCAAAATGCACCAAAACTCTCCAATAACTAAATATAAAGTGGCTCGGATCCTATATCAATTTACTAATGTTTTTCGCCTTAACGAAAAACTAAACGTTGTAGTTTTGTCGCATCGATCATTCTTCTGTAATGGTGTACGAAGCCCTGATGATGCCCGAAGGGGCGAAAGTGCTAGGCAGGCTGATAATAAAAAAACAGGAGAACAAGTCACCTTGGTTTTCTCCCCCTCAACCCCAACAACGAAAAACTAAACGCATATAAGGGCTGAGAAATGCGGTGCAATCTTTTGAAGGCTGGTGAATCCAAATCATATGGTGGTCTCCCCATACTCGACCACCGTGTTAAAAATTAAAAATTTAAAACACCAAAAAAAAAAGAAAAAAAAATCCAAATCATATTCCAAACTCCTTGAATTCCTCAGTAGACGGAAACTGAACTTCATCGTCCACTAATCTACAAGTTGTTCATATTATTCATACAACCTGAGTGTCAACACTGATTTGCCAACAAATATAAATAAAATATAAATTTCAATGAAATGGTGAGACGATGAATGATGAGATATCGAGATGAAAAGAAATGAAATGCATTGCCATGAGGATGCAGACAGAAGTACAGAATGAAGAGGAGTCTCCAAAGCCTCTGAAGTCGTTTTCCCACCTGCCTCGCCCTCCATTTTGATTCAAACTTCCTCGTATTGATTATAACGAAACCTACTCATCCGACTGTAGGAGATTATAATAAGAACAGAGTGAATAAAAAATGTCATGAGCTGCCTCAAAGTGTTAATGGTTGAGAAAAACTTTTCACCCTTGCATAACGATGTCGCTCGGGGATTTTGTTCAGGCCGTCATCACGAGCGGGAAGTCTGACGGAAGGGCGACAGCTGAGGCAGCGAATGCTGTGTTGAGCCCGTACCTCTCCTCTGAAAGCCCTCATATACCATAGGGTTAGTTGAAGCTTCCCTCATGTCGAGTAGAATAAATCGTGTTAGGTATCCGAGTTTAAAGCTCAGGTTTCATCGGTTCCATTGTTGAATGCGAAGTTATAAATTGTCAACACATTTTTTTTGCCCATACTTCTCAAGTTGCCATACCAACAAAATGGGTACATTCAGATCACACAGTACTTCTTCCACGTTTGGGTTGGCGAAGAAACTATATCAAATTATAAAATAAAAATAGAATAAAAAATGCTGTTAGGGTGGTCTGCGAGTTATAGGTTCTACTTCTTGAATCCCTTTGTTGAGGTAAAGACTTCGTAACGACGCAATTCTTCTCGTACTTTTTTAAGGAGGATTGAAAAACAAACAACAAACAAACAAACAAACAAACAAACACACAAACACACAAACAACACACAAACAACACACACAACAAACAACAAACACAAACAAACAACAAACACAACAAACAAACAAACAAACGACAAATGACAAATTGTGACAAATGACAAAACAACAACAACAACAAACAAAACAATCAATCAATCAATCAATCATCAATCATTTGTCAATTGTGACAAATTTGACAACAACAACAACAAACAAAACAATCAATCAATCAATCAATCAATCAATCATCAATCATTTGTCAATTGTGACAAATTTGACATTTTTCGCGCAAACGTGCGCAATTGACATTTCTTTAGATTTTTCATTCCTTACATTTTTCCCTTTGTTTTTGCTACGAAAAAATTATGTAATGAAGTCGGTTAAAAATTAGACCCTTCGCTCGATTTTTTTGGCCGCTTGCAACGTACCCAATAACAGAGCGAAAAATGATGACATTCCATTTTCTACCCTTCACGTTTCACCAAACTCATGTCTTCGATTCTCCCCTCATATCATCTTCATTCATGCGTGGTTTAATCATTTTTGAATAACGCAAAAAGTATTAAAAAAATGGAGTTAGTCCAAATCGTTTACCCCCACAATTAGAGGTATTACAGGGGTGGAGCCTGAACTCGTGGATCTATCTGTATAGAAGCCACATACATGTGAAGCTGTTATTGAAAAATGCAACTGTTGAAAAAAATTTCAAGCAGACTTAGAGTTAGCCTTTACATTGAGTAACCAGACATGAAATGTGAATTTTTATTATTTCAATCTAATGAAAGGACTTCATCTCTCGCTCAGTTTAAATTCAACCAAAATCTAAATTGGTAAGCTCTTCACTCATACATTGAATTGATTTAAGGTACCAAAATCCTGCGAAAATTTAACTATTTCTCAAGCCAGGAAACCCAAAAATAAAAAACGCATAAAAAATAAAAAGAAATGCGACTGCTAAGAAAGTACGGTAATTTTTTTTTTTTTTTTGAAGAAATAACTTTTATTCAAAGATACTTGTTCAGAAAGTGTTTCTTAGTATTTTATTACCAATTAAAGTTGTTACAAATTCATCTCCATTCCGAATCAAATTTTCGGACATCCCGAAAGCATGGATTACCATTACCTCGTAAACATGGAAGTTAAAATTTATCTAGCGCATTTTAATTTCATCAGTCGATCGCAGTTGCGCTCTGTTATTTCCAATTTCAGCTGAGATGTGCCCAATCACGTGCGCTTATGATGTTGAATCATCGGAAAATGATTGCATCACCTGCCGTCGCTAATGAACTTGATCCGACTGGTGCCTACGTAAGAAACTTCCTTCCTCCGATCCATACAAAGAAACGAACCGAAAATCTAGACGTGGCAAATTGAGTGGAAATCAGAAAAGACAGTAGAGGCCTTCCGCCTTCGTTCCGAGTTCCCGGCCCCTACGATAAAGAATCCAAGGCGACGATTTCCGTGCTTCATTTGTTCTCAAAGAGCAACTCGTCCTTCGCCTACTCTCAATGGAAACCTTCGAAAACAATAAGTGTCACCGACCGAAACCGTGGAAGAATAATCCTTCTAAATTGGATTTACACGATTATTAGAGACGTGAACGTCATGTGAATTACCAATTTCAAAACGCTAGAAATTATTGTATAGTATTTTATTATTCCTTCGCTTCAATAATGATTGAGGAAGATTATCCATTTGTGAAGGAAATTACCCCAAACATTTGTGAACGTTCCCACCGAAAAACATATCGGTAACTATAGTGGAAAACTCCGTAGCAACTATTGTAATTTTAATCATTTTGGTTTATTATTCGATAATAAACCATTGTACTCGCCCAAGAAAAAAATTTTATAACCCCCCCTCAAAATTTGATGTTTTACGTTTCAAGGCATGTGGAATCCGAATATCCAATAAAAAAAAATCTGTCTGTCCGCCGTACGCCGTACTCCGTACGCCGTCAACACTTTTCCGGCCAAACCATAACAGCTAAATTCTTGAAATTTTCACCAAAAATCAATCTCGGTCCTACGACGGCCCAATTCTTGAACCAACTTGCTAGCTCTATTTTAAGGGTATTTTTGGGGGATTTTTAAGGGGGAGAAAATTCAGACTTTCCACGGTTTTTCAGAAAAATGTGTACGTGGTATCAAATTATATAGATTTTTGGACGCTGAATCGAATGAGACCATCGCGGGGTCGATAGCTCCATTGGTTCTCGAGTTATCGCAGCTTTTGTGCCGAATTTGGGAGATTTTCAGAAATTTGACATGAGGGTATAACTCGAGAGTTCTTGGAGCTATAAAAATCGTTCTATACTCATTGGAATGGTTGTCAAACACTCTCTCCAGCTGTAGGGTAACGCAAAAATTTAGCTTTTAATTAGGAAATTAAGTAAAATAAAAATGATTAAAATTACAATAGTTGCTACGGAGTTTTCCCCTATAGTTACCATCTGTTTTTCGGTGGGATTGTTCAGAAATGTTCGAAATAATTACTATCACAAATGGATAGTCTTCCTAAATCATTATTGAAGCGAAGGAATAATAAACCACTGTACAATAATTTACAGCGTTTTTAAATTTTAATTAAATATCCATGATTACATATTTGCCGATAATCGACGCGAACAGCTGGATGAAAACGGGAGATAGTTGAAAATATCCGTAATGCTACTGCAGTGGCTGAACGATAGGAAAAATCGGTGCGGAATAGTCGGGAAAAGATTTGGAAACGTGAGTTTCCCTGGGCTGTTTCACAGGAAGACAAAGCGATAGGAAGGGTAGAAAGTTAGTGAAGAGATTGGAGATTGTTAGTGTAGGAGGGGTCAGTTTTAATCAGTGGCCAAGCGGAAAGAGAATGTATTA
The DNA here is from genome assembly GCA_037159825.1 of Tupiocoris notatus. Lineage (NCBI taxonomy): Eukaryota > Metazoa > Arthropoda > Insecta > Hemiptera > Miridae > Tupiocoris > Tupiocoris notatus. The sequence goes on from JASJUZ010000580.1 coordinate 172,993, forward strand.
GTGCGTATACCTGTGAACGAACGGGTAGAGATTCGTTGGAGGTAGGAGTAATTGGGGGAGAAGGAGGAGAGGAATCTGGTCCGTCGAAGCAGAACCGCCTTAGAGAAATAGAGATGGCGAATGAAGGAGAGGTGCTCCTAGAAATCCACTTACAAACTCGCTTTGTAATTCAAATAAACGCAACTTTGCCTTCAACAAGTTATCACTAACGGTCGAGTGGAACATTGTAGAGTAACTACGAGTTGCAATGAAGACCATCCGTTCATTCAAAGGTCATCCACAGGCGATGAACAATTTGACGGTGATCACAGCAACATCTGTATCAACTTGTACATGCAAATATCGCGCTAATCAGTTAACGTATGGAAATGTGACGATAATCTGAAACCGCCAAACACAAATGGAAATCGCCGGTAGCCGCAATATCGACACGACTAAACTATTCAATTCACACTTTGGAGATGGCAATGTGCATATGGTAACGTATATGTTGGAATAATATTTGCAAACCGCCGCCAGGGAAAGGGACAGTTAATGCCGCAATCATCTTCAATTAAGAAACCTTTTTTTTTTTTTTTGAGAAGAAGGATGGTATTACGATGCCGCTACTACTCGTAAACAACAATTTTACTTGAAGTCATTTTGACCGAATTGAATATCATACTCGCCTTAAGACAGACACGATGAATATTTACACGTGTTTAGAAAATAATGTAATGTTTTCGAGTATGGTACTCAAGTATACAACGATAATAGTACATTTTCATGAAAAAGATCCGTTCGGCAAAGTATTCGAGTAGTAGAATTTGAAGGAATTAAAGAATTTAATTTTTGACGAATTAATCATCGAATACTCGTACTTCCAAACACTAGGTACCACCCTTTACACGCTCTCTTTACTTTGAATATCTAGGTTCATGTTATCTTTACATACAACAAGGATGTAACCCATCCCATAACATACAATTCCAAAATAGTGCTTATACAACACAGCAAAGTATCTTGGAATGACAATTGATGCTAAATTAAAATGGAAAGAGCGCATCAAAGTCAAGAAAAAACAGCTCAATTTAAATTACAGGAAAATGTACTGGCTACTCGAAAGACACTCAGAATTAGAAATTCGAATTTAGATACTCGAGACTCGCCGAATTAATTCACGACAGGCACTGCTATATCAGCAAGAAGGGGAAAACAAAACGAAGATGACGATTCCGTTGATAGTTTTATGCACTTTATTTAAAAGAAAAATTAATTAAATTAAACATGTTTAACGAACTTGGATTCTAGGTCACATATTTCAGACGTATTATTTTAATGGTACTTTGCAGTAATATCAAAGTTATTATAACCAGCATTAAGTTATCATGTTTTATTAGTTAGTTAGTTAGTTATATATGTTAGTATTTATTTTGTCTGTGTTAAAAAATTATATTCATTCACGAATTTAAAATACAGACGTAAAAAAGAAGTAAAAGAAGTGTTACCAACAACGCCAAAATTATTTAACTAACTTCCCATACAAACTTATTTAGTAATACTCTTTTTAGGCGATCTCAGGTTGAACGAAAAGTTCTTCACCCCACCAAGAAATATTTAGGTTAAACGAGGTTTTACTATACTTGTATGCATCCCAGTGGAAATATGACGATTCTGAGAAGCGAATCGTATTTTTCGAAAGCTATGGAACGATATTGAATTGATGATACCTTCCTGCTCACTTATTCATCGCTCGCGGAAAGATGAGCTGAAATATCCAGAAGCGAATTGATGCGCTCAAGCAAGCGAAGTACATTCAGTTACGTGCGCGGATTTGTGCTGATGCCAACAAGCAAGTGGTTGGTATTCAGGTACTAAGTAGGTGGTATGGAGTGATATCTAGCGAAATGTGCGTTTTCTCGTAGCAGCTCCACGAGCCCGATGAATTACGTTACTCGAGTAACGTATGATATTCATGAAGGGATTTCCTCAGTAGCGCCGACTTTTGTACCTGTATCGATTTGAATTTCTTCTTCCGTCGTTTGTGTCTCCAGCACATACGGATGCACGCTTGGCTTCACGGCTGTCAGCCGATGTGAATTCCCTTCCCGTGTCCGGGTCGTGCAAGTTTAATGAGCTACGGCTCTATAAGTGCATTGTACATGATAAACTGAAAATCCTTTTACAACCATCGGGGCACCATCAAGCAGAGACGAATGACTCGCGGATGCTTCTCCCATTCGTATGTTCATTCGTATGTTCGTATGTTCTCGTCAGGCGCTTGTAATAATCTGTACATTACGAGCTAGTTGGCCGCTGAAATAAAGAGGAGTCACTTCTATTTGGAAAGTTTCTCAAATATACGTAAACTAGGTTTACGTAAAATAGATTGTGACAGGGGTGGATTCAGGAGAAACCTTTTTCAAATTTATGATAGGTACGTTTGTAAATATATCATTTCGGTCATCGAATTGGCACGACGGAGAAAAAAATACTTAAATTCGTCGATCCTAATATATTTACTAATATCTCTACACTCGTTGGAATGGCCATCAAACACTCTCTTCAACTGCGCCGTTAGGCAAAAAGTTTAGCTTTTAATTTGGAAACAAAAAAAAAATAATAATAAAAAAAAATAATAGGTAATAAAATAAAAATAAAAACGCTGCAAATGATTGTACAGTGGTTTATTATTCCTTCACTTCAATAATAATTTCAGAATACTATCCATTTATGATAGTAATTATTCAGAACATGTGTAAACGTTTCAACCGAAAAACAGATCGGTAACTATCGGGGAAAACTCCGTAGCAACTATTGTAATTTTAATCATTTTTCTTTTTCTTAATTTCCTAATTAAAAGCTAAACTTATTGCCTAACGATACAGCTGGAGAGAATGATTGACGACCATTCCAATGAGTATAGAACGATTTTATAGCTACAAGAACTCTCGAGTTATACCCTCATGTCAAATTTCTGAAAATCTCCCAAATTCGATACAAAGCTGTGATAACTCGAGAACCAATAAAGCTATCGACCCGGCGATGGTCTCATTCGATTCAGCGTCCAAAAATCTATATAATTTGATACACGTACACATTTTTCTGAAAAACCGTGGAAAGTCTGAATTTTCTCCCCCTTAAAAATCCCCCAAAAATACCCTTAAAATAGAGCTAGCAAGTTGGTTCAAGAATTGGGCCGTCGTAGGACCGAAATTGATTTTTGGTGAAAATTTCAAGAATGTAGCTATTATATTTTGGCCGGAAAACTGCTAACGGCGTACGGCGGACAGACAGAATTGTTTGGTTTATTATTCAATAATAAACCATTGTAATCGCCCAAGAAAAAAAATTTTATAACCCCCCCTCAAAATTTGATGTTTTACGTTTCAAGGCATATAGAATCCGAATATCCAATAAAAAAAATTCTGTCCGTCCGCCGTACGCCGTTAGCAGTTTTCCGGCCAAACTGTAAGAGCTAAAAATTTGAAATTTTCACCAAAAATCAATCTCGGTCCTACGACGGCCCAATTCTTAAACCAACTTGCTAGCTCAATTTTAAGGGTATTTTTGGGGGGTTTTGAGGGGGAGAAAATTCATATTTTCGAAGGTTTTTCAGAAAAATGTGAACGTGGTATCAATTTATATAGATTTTTGGACGCTGAATCGAATGAGACCATCGCCGGGTCGATAGCTTTATTGGTTCTCGAGGTATCGTAGCTTTTGTGCCGAATTTGGGAGATTTTCAGAAATTTGACATGAGGGTATAACTCGAGAGTTCTTGGAGCTATAAAAAACGTTCTATACTCATTGGAATGGTCGTCAAACACTCTCTCTAGCTGTATCGTTAGGCAATAAGTTTAGCTATTAATTAGGAAATTAAGAAAAATAAAAATGATTAAAATTACAATAGTTGCTACGGAGTTTTCCCCTATAGTTACCATCTGTTTTTCGGTGGGAACGTTCACAAATGTTCGGAATATTTAAAATGACAAATGGATAGTCTTCTTAAATCAATATTGAAGCGAAATAATAATAAACCACTGTACAATCATTTGCAGCGTTTTTTACTTTCAACCGAAAATCTGTTCGAAGCTGTCCTTTTCTTGCGTTTCCCGAAGGCTTATCTCCGAGTTGAAACAAGAGAGAAACTTGTGTCTTGCATCGCATCCGTTTCCTGGAGCCGCCATTATCGCAGCACATGTCTGCCTGACGCTCTTCGGTATCGGACGAGTTTTTGATATCTTCAGCCGTCGTTCCGCAACTGCGGTGCCACGTATCGCACGCTTTTGCAGTTCTAAGCACAGCAGTACTATAATTTTGAAAGCTAAGGCAAAATGGTAAGGCCCGTATCAGTAACTTCTCGTCATGCTTGCTCTTGAAAGTAGGAGCAGATTTGACCGAGGATGCAGGCGTTGCGACGGAAGAAAAAAGTTGGACGGTCCTTTTTGGTAAACTTTTGGGTATAAAAGTTTACATGGAACGAGCGAGAAAGTTACGAGTGAAAGTAGCGAGCCGATGGACAGCAGTTTTTCCTTCTGAGTCACCATTTGCCGGCCAAGGCCAGTGTTTCAGGCTATATCCTTCCAATAAGCGAATAATTTTCCGTGAAAGTTGTGCGCAAGTATTTGGCTAAAAAAGAATACATTTTTTTGATGCTGTATAAACCATTGCAATGTCAATGTTTCTTACGAATTGTGTGTGCACATTACACGCTCGAAATTGAAAATTTATAATATCAGATATAATTATTTTTAGAGGTTTTTCCATTATATAATTCTATCGCACACGCAGGGAAATTTCGCAGAATCCGTTCATACTCACCCTGCAGTTGTCACCTACGCGTCGTATCGATAAAAAACGTTAAAATCATATTAATAATAAGCAGAATAACAAACTTGACTTCAAAAATATTTTATCAAAAACAATGTAAACTAATAAACATCTAATTAATAACGAACAGTTACACAAATAAACATGATAAATGTAATTTAATAGACATTTCCTCCTTGCAGTAACTTGAATCAGTAACTCCGCTAATCCATCCTTTTCCCAAACTGTATCTAAACTTTTGAAGCCCCGCCAAAGACGTTGGCTCTACTGTTTGAACCGATCAATTTAGGACTCTATAAAATCCTCGGATATTACAAATAAAAATGAAAAAAAAACCGATCAATTTTCGGGCCTAAACCATCTCAATTTATCGAGGAAAAATTCAACCTGTTTTGAACTCGATTCCGTCCGCGACAGGGCCTTGATTATTTGAAAACACAGAAAACCAATGGTATAACACAAGTACAACGAAATGAGAAATCAACGATCTATGGCCACGTTCAAGTTGGTAGACTAACTTTTAAATGAGTCGTGACATTCGAAATGGAAAAAATATTGTAAGATATTAAATTCTTATTATCATAACAGTACTAAACACAGTTTGTTATCGCGAGCATACGAGATAGCTGCTACTCATCGTAGCCTTTTCTTAATAACAATTTTTTATTTCCATGTTTACGTAGTCAATGGAAGTATTGAATGGTTGTATTGGTAGATTTATTTGTTTGAAATGTAATTTTTTTTCTGTGCATTGTGGAAGAGAGGCCTATAAATGCCTAATAATGTACAGATTTATAATAAACATATTCTATTCTATTTCAATATGTTAGAACGGATGTATCGTGCGTTATCCTCCACGACTGATTGTGAACATATATTCGGGGCACACTTCCTGAAAATTTCATCGACTTAGTTTGGTAATGGCGACTTTTCTCACTTTTTGACCAGACACAGTCGCTCAGAAACGTATTCAGACTACTTATTTATTTTCTGAACGATGTGTTCCCGAGTACACACACCGAACAGAACCTTTTTTACTTAGAAAAAATTTCCGAATTCCACTTTTCCGACGATAGCAAAACTACCTACGTACACGCAGGAGTAAAATCAGCATTAATAAACATGGTTATGTGGGATTATCGTTTTCATAACTTTTCGAACAATGAATGGTTTGAGACTATTTTGAACTCGATAGATTTTACTGTCAACGATCATTTTTGTGAGCGATTTTTGATCGTGGATCGAGCAAATAATGGAGATTGGAGAACAATTCGACTTATATAAATAATATAATATAATAATAATATAATAATAATAATAATAATAATAATAATAATATAATATAATTTTCGATAAATGTCGTTTTATAGAATGAAAATAATATGAAATTACGATATTTGTTCGCAATCCGTCACTTATAAGTATGTTGTTTGTGTAAAACGTTCATTACTGCTAATACTAGGGTTAAACAGAATATTATTACTGAACGTGTACGTTTTACTTCGTTTCATGATTAGGAGCACATGTTGATTGTGAAGCGATACATTTTCTGAACGATGCGGCTGTCGTTCCGCCATACAGCCCTGTTGGCTGCGAAAATGGGGAAACTAACTAGATATGGGCGGAAGACAATTTCCATCGTTAGCTGATAATGAGTAGCTTATTAGCCTGCACTCGGGGCCAAGCTCTAATTACGGGTAATTGATCCCGGCTGTCTGCTCGAAGATAAGCGGAAAGGAAGTTCCTCCCATGGAAAGTTTCAACCGAACGCTGTTGCGTTCAGCGTTAGAGAATAGCGGCAGATTCATCCCTAACCATGAGACATAAATTATTGTTCGCATTTTGATATTTCTAGTCCGCAAAAATCGATGTAGCCTGTTCAAGTTCTCAAAGTTTTTGTTGACCAGCAATGGGGAAGACGCCTATTTTTTATTTTCGTCCTAAATTCTGCTATCTGGTGTGAGCCGAAGAGGGAATGGCCAATTTTTCATGAAAATTGTGAGTTTCCGCGGAGAAAATCGCTAAGGAAAATCAGCTGTTTGAATAAACCCGGAGATGTAACTCCAACCGATTGAAGTAACTCCCTAGAGCGCTCTGCAGTCGGCTGAAAGACAGACAAGAACAACAAGACGGTCGTTAAGACTGGAGTCATGCTAAATCGAGTAAATGACGCTAACTTCACTGCTACTTGTTATATGGTTTTAATCGTCGAGTTAGTACCGCCCGAAATACCTCGTAAAGCAAATAAATTGCTGAGGGGGGTTTGGTAATCTCACAGCAACCTCAAATTATTGCTCCCAATGTTAGTTTATTCTTCCGAAGATACAAGCGCTAGTATCGGTATTCACGTTCAACGGACTAGTTATGACGTAATAACTATTCATTTTTCGTTCAAAATCATCGGTTTTCATTAACGATTTTCTCGGCGGAAACTAACAATTTTCATGAAAAATTGGTCATTCCGTCTTCAGCTGACACCAAATAGCAGAATTCAGGCCATTAGGAACGAAAATAAAAAATAGGCGTCTTCCCCATTGACGTTTGATTTTTATCATTAGTCTCACAAGCCGGAGTTATTTGGTTGAAGAGCACACCGATTCTGATTTTTGTTGAATTGAAACTGGTCATGAATCAGACTCTTGAACTTAATAGATTGTATTGTAATAAATGGCGTCTCACGTGAATATTCGAGGAGTGTATGAAAATTTGTATCATAGCACACTATGAAACAAGTGTCTTTAGTCTGCCCACTTTAACGTGACCTTTATATGAATTCTTGATTTCATGGTTAGATATTCCTGTTGGCTAACTCAAACATGGAAGTCCTGTGCGATCTGTTGACGCCTTTTTTACGTTTTGGTATATTATTTCAATAATAAACCATTATAACTGCTCAAGAAAATATTTATAACCCCCTTTTCATGGCATGCGAAATTCAAATATTGAATAAAACAAACGTTGTCCGTCGACCGCGCCGTTTTTTCAGTAAAATCTATAAAAATGGCATTTTCTGGAACTGATTTCTAGAAAGCAGGAAATGGTCTCAATTTCATTCAAATTCAAAATAATTTTTTTCAATTTTTCAATTTTTTCCGACATCTAAGCTGAGAAGTTTTTTTTTTTTTTTGCAAAGAGATGGTTCAAACACAAAAAATTTTATAATGGAATACAATATCGAAAATATTTCGGAATAAACGTTGTAGTGATTTAACGCTGATTTCAAAAAGAACCAGAGCTTTGAAATTCGGTTAACTGTTGAGCAGTCCAGAGCAATCGCTCTTTCTCGATAATACGAGAAACTCGTATCAGACGCCCGCAAGATGACCAATTAAATCGCTTTACATTTAAAAAAAATGCGTGATACGGTTTCAATTGTCTGAATCACTTCTCTCGGCACTATTTAGCGAGCACGCAACCAATAGTGTTCTAAATCAAGTGGCCAACAGTTATGAGGCCATCGTTTTTGCATTAATCTTCGACGGTATCTATCTCTGGGCATTCGTAGAGCAGTCGGCTGACATTAAACTGCTTCAGAAAGCATACTCTTCGGATGCTCGTTTATGTCGGGAGTAACAGGTTGCCCCGTAACTCTATTGGGTTAGCCTCTCGAAAAATACTACTGGTCTGGCTCATCGATATTACGAATTGCCTTTGGTCGAAATACTGCGGCCAGTTTTACTGACGTTTTAACGAGCCGATTACGACTAATAAACCATCAGAATCGACAATCGCTTTGAAAAATATCCATGGATTGAGGGGAAGTAAATGAGGTGACTCATTCTTTGTGCTTCCATTGGGTACTGCCCAAGGTCTTTCGCTCTTTTGATGGGGAAGACGCCTATTTTTTGTTTTCGTTCCTAATGGCCTGAATTCTGTTATTTGGTGTCAGCTGAAGACGGAATGACCAATTTTTTATGAAAATTGTGAGTTTCCGCGGAGAAAATCGCTAATGAAAACCGATGACTTTGAACGAAAAATGAATAGTTATTACGTCATAACTAGTCCGTTGAACGTGAATATCGATACTAGCGCTTGTATCTTCGGAGAATAAACTAACATTGGGAGCAATAATTTGAGGTTGCTGTGAGATTACCAAACCCCCTCAGCAATTTATTTGCTTTACGAGGCATTTTGGGCGGTACTAACTCGATGAATAAAAAAATATAACAAGTAGCAGTGAAGTTAGCGTCGCTTACTCGATTTAGCATGACTCCAGTCTTAAGACCGTCTTGTTGTTGTTGTCTGTCTCTCAGCCGACTGCAGAGCGCTCTAGGGAGTCACTTCAATCGGTTAGAGTTACTCCGGGTTTATTCAAACCGCTGATTTTCCTTAGCAATTTTCTCCGCGGAAACTCACAATTTTCATGAAAAATTGGCCATTCCCTCTTCGGCTGACACCAAATAGCAGCATTCAGGCCATTAGGAACGAAAATAAAAAAAATATGCGTCTTCCCCATTATCCTCAAAGCGATGTCGCGTTGTCCTGTCTCATCCATGTTATTCTTGTTACATCTAAAAGGTCCAGACTGCGTATAGTGGCTGCTTAAACCTAATTTTTCGAAATGGGTGAATCCTCAACGGTTAAGGACGTCAGATTGACGGCGATTGATGTGCGACGTTTATTCATGTAAACTCTCTTTCATCATTCTGTACAAATTAACAATACATTTTCGTGCAGCCGACCGTAGGCAAAAAAAAATTTAATCATTAATTTATAAATAATGAAACAAAAACTAATTGAAGAAATAATAATAGTAAAAGTAAAATATATCCTTAGTAGAACTATAATATTCATCTTCATTTTAGAATTTGATAAATGTACATAAGTATAGGCTTGCATTTTTTTTTAACTGTTTTCCGGTTTCGCTACATCAAATAAATTTACATCTTCGTCGTATATTTTGATAGATTGCAGTAAATATGATTTATTAAATAAAATAGTCTAATGATCTCGTGTTCGAATAATGGTTGATACAGAGTGAATCTTTTATAGAAATTAATATTCATTGTACCATCGTACAGGTATGCCGGTTTTTTTTAAATTTTTCACCGTTTTTTTTTTTTTTTTTTTTTTTTTTGTTTTCACTCTAGCATGTAATATATAATATGGGCGTCAAGTCGTGATCGAAACACGAAGCGAATTACTGAAGTTCGACTTTTTTGAAGGGTATACATCTTTTTGTTCGCTGGTTAGACCGCAGTACACTATAGTCGAGCGGAACCGAGGCAGGGAACTGAAAGCGATTGAGCCAATTTAGCTCACGTGCTGGCCGAAATCGATTGCTGGTCTTCGTAATTGGTATAGGCTTTCATTCATTTTCTTACCATAAAGGGAGATTATACTCGGTTAGCTGAGCCTAGTTACCGAACATGATTGAGCCGAGTCGGTGAAATTAGGTATGCTGAATACGTGGAAAAAATGTGTGTGAGCTAACGACAAATAACAATGGGACAATCGACTAACAAGTGCGAGATTGTGCAAAAGATCTCTCGTTCAAGAAATCAAAGCACTGCATTTGTGTAGGAGGAACCGAAAAGGGGTTTCGAAAACGAAAAGCATTACGGACGTTTGAACTAGTGTCAAACTCGCTCATAGACGAAACGGCACAAGTTCTAAGAGAAGGTTTAAAACCTAAAATCTGCCCGAAATCAGGTCGGCGATCAAGTTTAGTTGTCATCCTAGACAACCTTTGCATACGGAAACCTCTCCAACTTGAGCGGTTTATTTCTCTTGGGCACGCTCAGGATCAGAGCAACACCACTTCAACGGTCGATACGACTCGAGCTCTTGAGGAGGAGATCCATTAATTTTGCCCTTGGAAACTATTCCTTTTGATCTTCTATTGTCGAAAACGGGTCAACATTTGTGAAATGTTCAGCTTTGGAGCGTTAACGCTCGACTCGACGCATTTAGCCTCATGATGAGAATATTGCTATGTCAGTTGTAAACGGCACAATCGGTTAGAAGGTTTTACGACAAAAAAATCCTAAAGACGATATAAATTGAACCGGTCCAATAAATCGTGGCACGAAAAATCTGAGGACAAATGTAACGGTTTATAATGATAAAGCAAGTCAAGTGTGAATAAGACGTGCGGTGTTAGTCTCAGTTTATTTAAATCCACCTATCAATTTACTATGCAGCGATTATCGGCATCAGCTGTTATCGTGATAACGCGATTAGCTCATCTAAATCATGCTTATTATATCAAACTATCTGCAAGTGGGTGAGTGCTATCATTCCCAAACCGAGAAGAGTCCGACTTACACCCAACGTTGTATGGTTTTTTAGCAAAGAAAAATGTAACTTCCAGAAAATTCTAGCAGAATTCTAGTATCCAATTTTAAACAGCTGCAAACTATTGTTAACACAACACCTTCGAATGAAGGAAATTGAAGGAATTCACTTTCCCTGAATAATTCATTAAAACCATCGTTGCCGTCCTCCGCCAATGAATTTTTTGGGAGGTTTTGAGGGGGAGAAAATGCGTATTTTCCATGGTTTTAGGAAATATGTGTATTTGGTATCAATTTCTGAAGATTTTTGGACGCTGAATCGAATGAGACCATCGCGGGGTCAATAGCTTTATTGGTTCTTGAGTTATCGCAGCTTTAGTGTCGAATTTGGGAGATGAATAAAAACGCTGCAAATGATTGTACAGTGGTTTATTATTCCTTCGCTTCAATAATGATTTGAGAAGACTATCCATTTGTGATTTCAATAATTCCGATCATTTGTGAACCTTCCTATTCAAAAGCTAAACTCATTGCCTAATGATACAGCTGGAGAGAGTGTTTTACGACCATTCCAATGAGTATAGAACGATTTTTATAGCTCCAAAAACTCTCCCGAGTTATACCTTCATGTCATATTTCTGAAAATCTCCTAAATTCGACACAAAAGTTGAGATAACTCGAGAACCAATCGACCCCGCAATGGTCTTATTCGATTCAGCGTCCAAAAATCTATATAATTTGATTTTTTCTGAAATTTATCTTAAAAACCCTCGAAAATATTAATTTTCTCCCCCTAAAAACCCCTCAAAAATACCGTTAAAATTGGGCTAGCAATGTGGTTCAAGAATTGGGCCGTCGTAGGACCAATATTGATTATCGGTGAAAATTACAAGAATTTAGCAATTATAGTTTGCCCAAAAAAGTGTTGACGGCGTACGGCGGACAGACAGAATTTTTTCTTATTGGATATTCGGATTCTACATGCCTTGAAACGTAAAACCTCAAATTTTGAGGGGGTTAGAAATTTTTTTTCTCGGGCGATTACAATGGTTTATTATTGAATTATAAACCAAAAAAAGGAACAATTTACATAATTTGCCCTGGAGTTGATAAACGTCATTAATATTGTGGCAATGCTTGTGCAATAAACAATCCCCTGTGCCCGCCATGGAAGGTATCGCGTAGCCCTTGACATGCCATCAATGGCAGGTCACGATTCATCACCCGCCTCCCTCTTCAGCCGACATTAACGCCTCCAGCAAATATATTATTCATAATGTGATTAATACTCCTATATAGTGATTAATACTCACGAACGGTTTGTAATATGTAAAACAGTTCTGTGTTGGTACATTTTGAACATGACGTGTGAAGATCGCATCAATACCGGTGTTATTTTGAGCGAAAGAGATAACTCAATATGAAATTAGTTTCAGTATGTTCAACGGTTCCTTCAGTAATATGAACTTCACACGTTTATGCCGTCATTAACAACAATGGAATTTATATAGCTTATAATGAGTAAATAGCTGAACACTTAAAGTTTTACGGTCATCGGATATTGAGATAAAAGAAAAAATTTTCCCTAAAATTATCTTCCTAATTATTATTGTTGTTAATTTCAAAGAGATATTGGTTTGAATCATACCTTCTTCGGTCTTCAATAATCACTTCAGATTTAGCTGAATCGTGTTCTTAATGAAAGCAACAAGAGCAACAAGCACCACCAGTTAGAATAGATGAAATATATTAAATATTCAGTATCAAAACCAACAGCGAAACGCTTCGTATACGTATACAACAGCACAAGCAGAAAGCAGAGAGTAGAGTGTGACAGGCTGGCTAGATAGTTCACAGATCATCTTTTACAGTACAGAAAACAGGCTGCCACACAGGGCTGGTAAACCAAGCTCATGAAAATAGAACATGTTGTATATATCAGAAGTACATGATTCTATGTGAACGATTTATATAATATTCACAACAATTCTGGATTTCTATATAACTTATTTTACACAACATTATTTGTTCACATTCCCCTTTGGGAACTAGTACCTTCCAATTCCAACTAGGTACAGCGCCGTCTAGGAGCATTGTAGAGAAACCTAATCATTTTCTCAACAATTGTTGATACTTCATGAATAAAAATAAAAATGGACAGGATTTGGTACAATTTATAACGGAATGCTATATCGATAAACTACTCAACAACTTACACTTTACATGTACTTATGTTTCAGGTTATAATTCGTACGCATACAACGACACCACTCACACGGATCGGGAGACAGACGAAATCTTGAGTGTCGGCTATGAAGATGGTAAATGGAGCAAGCCATATTACGACTGCGGCGGCGGCAATATCTGGATGTTGACCTACACGGTGCCTTTTTTCGGATACAGTAACGGCACCTACTTTTTCAAGTATGAACCCTCTGTTTACTTTGCCACTGTTTCTTTCTATATTGCGAAAGATCTCATCCATTTAGTTTCAAAAAAGAAGAAAATATCGTCAACGTTGAAGCTTTAAGGGTATTTGTCATTCCTCCGACATTCTATTACAAGTTTCGTTCATTCGTATTCATCAGTGCTCAGGCGTATTCGTTCCTCAAAAAGGACGAATAGATTCCATTCGTTTATTCATCGGGTTTCCAATTTATATCATACCGCTTTTCAGCGAGGAAGCTGTGAGCTCACCGATTGAAAATCGCCATTTTTCCCGTCAGAAGTTTATTTCGGTTGATTGCGACTTGATTTTATCAGCTAATAGTCGACCGATAACTTTGATCAGTTACTCTGCTATCAATATTCGCACAATCAATCATTCAGCCCAATTTCAATACAATTCACCGTTCATAAATTTATATTTTGACCGCAAATGAATGCGGAAATCATTTCTGAAAGTACAAATAATATAAGCCCAAACGGATTGCGAGAAATCTTTCCCTCAAACCCAGTTGTGATGAACTTGTATGTTTTACAGGGGCACAAGCGGTATCGACATAGATTTGAGAAGAGTAGACATCGATCAATGTCCACTGCCAGCTGGTAGCACCCAGCTCAATATATTCGCTGCTTCGGACAAGTGCAAGAAAAGGACAACCCAGGTAGGTCTATCGCATCAATTACTGCGGTGGTTTTGATTCATGTAATTTTGCGGCTAACCCTACATGTGATCAGGATAGAGCTGTAAAGTCGTCTGCGGAAAGAAAGATGTCTGTTCGTTGATGAATAACAGAGACATGTATCTGCCTGGTTTCATTTCTCACTCGACTCCGTAAGATTATGCGCATTCTACTGAGAAAACTAAAAAAACGTTATTTTCTGGACACTATCGGAATCCATGAGGTCGATCTGAAATCATGAGATGTACTCGTATAATGGTTTAAACAGTTTCTCACTACCTACTTTAAAAGTGCTGTACTTGATTTGGGAGTGTTCATCCGTGTCCTCATATATATCTTTGTCAAAAGGCTAAGTGGAACAAGTTTTTTTCATGTGAAACATTGGCATTTATCCGTGTCCTAAGATAACGGTGTGTAAAACTTAGACGGCATATTCAACAAAAGTATTGTCTGAGCGTATGGTTCTGACCCAAAGAATCTGTGTCCAAAGCTGAAAAGACGATTGTTTTACACAGCTGGACAGTTGAGGACACGGATAATCGAGGACACGAATATTCGGGTTGCGAAACATTTCAGACACCGTTACACTCATTCACGTGCGAGCGTATATTTGCCGTATTTCATCGTTTGCTGTAATATAACCGTGTCTTCAAATATACAGGAGTTCAATATTCGGGTTTTGTACTGTTTTATATTCGTGTCCTCAGTTATCCGTGTTCTAAGCGCTAACTAGATAGCCGACCAGTCTTTGTCGAATTGTTAAATTTTAGCTTAGCAATCAAAACTTGGTAAAATGCAAACAAACCAAAATCGATAAGCATTTTTATCTAAATCACGGGGTTTCATTCGCGGGACGTAACCCGCTAAAACGGGACTCTTGTTTGCCCTGCAGACCCAAAAGTATCAAAACTCACACATTTCAAAAACTACTAAACCATCAAAATCATTCGTTTGGTTGTCGTCGCATCTATTGTAGTAGAGGGGTTGTGAGGGGGAGAAAAACCAGGCGACTTATTCTCCAGATTTTTAATGGCTGGCCGAGCACTTTCGCCCATTCGGGCATCTTCAGGGCGACCTATGTACATATCAGTGTTGTTAGCATGGAGGTACAGTATTACTATTATTTATAGAGCTCTTTTTTACATTTTGGTACTTATTACTCACGTGGAACCATGAGGTCCACAGCCAAGTCGGCACAGTTTAATTATACTTAAGGGTTACATCGTCTGCCTGGCTCCCCCTGTGTCCTGGAATAGTAGTTGGAAAATTTAAAAATCTAAGCCTAATAATTTGGATAATATTAAAGGTAATTGGCTTCTACTTACATTTTTTGAACAATTAGTGCTGAAGGGACATTAAAAATACTTAAATTTAAATAAAAACTGAAAATAATTTGTGAACATAAATACATAGGAACATGGGTTGACTAGATACTGATATGATGGTGATAAACATACAGTTATGTCGGTTCTATATCCCAGGCAGACATAATACAATCACTAAAGCTAATGGACTAGTTGGACTGACTAGGGTTGGCATAATTATTTATTTTGATACTTAAATTACGTTATCACAGTTGACAAATGGTAGGAATAATTACTTTTTACAAAATATAGAATATAAATAAATAAATTGTCAGGTAGATTAAAAAATATATATCTATGTCAAAAAATATACTCTGTGAAATGTTTTTAAAGACTATAATAAGTATAAAAAGATAGATTTTAAATAATTTAACAAGAAGATATAAATATATTGTTTTAATTAGCTTTAGTGCTCGGGCGAAAGTGCTCGGCCAGCCATTAAAAATCTGGAGAATAAGTCGCCTGGTTTTTCTCCCCCTCACAACCCCTTTACATCAAAATCATTGTTCATCCACACGCTGTACCAATAATCTCAAAACCAAATGCAAAGCCCAGCTATCGAATTATTGACTTTAACCGCGTGTGGAAATCAAAACAGAAAATACATTCAACACTTGGTTCCAAGAGATATCTGACTATTCCGGGTTGACCGAACTAACATCGTCTGATTTTGCACACTTCCGAAATGTTTCGTCATATATTTCCTTGGGTTTTACAAAAATGAGACAAACTTTGTTGGTTTTTTTTTTTTTTTTTTAGAAAAAAGAGATAATTTTTGAAAAATTGGACTGATTATAATATTTTCCAAATTCACCTTCGCAACGAACTCGACACGATTGCAATACTTCATTTTACGACACAAACGTACATGTGAAAACAAGTAGATGGCTTATAGCAGCTCTTCACTTATTCGCGTTCAGCAGTGGAATACTATAAATTATTTTTAGCGTCCGTCTCTTGCGTAATTCCAACGAAAACATTATTTACTTCAACAAAATATCGGTTGTTCCAGTGCGTCCCTATTGGCGGATTGGGGTTTCGCCGAGGGAGCTATAAATGCGTATGCAAACGAGGTTTCTACTTTCCTGACACGAAGGCTCGCCATCGATATTACAATGGCACTCAGATCGAGGAGGAATATGAAAAACTCATGTTGGTAAGTAACCGTAATTAAGGTCGGGTAAAATTGTATTAGTGGGAAAATAGATTACAGTTTTTCAACACACATTCGAGTATGATATGGAGGCCAATGATCGCATTTAATCTCACAGATTTGAATAATGTAATATTAGATGACGAGAGATTGTTACTTCCATGTTTACGTAGTAAATGGAAGTATTGAGATCGTCTGAAAAGTCGAATTCGGAACCGAGGTCCTGATGGAAGAAATTTTCATAGTAGTATACTCAGAAACACTTTCTGAACAAGTGTCTGTGTGTCTGTGTGTCTGTGTGTCTGTGTGTCTGTGTGTCTGTGTGTCTGTGTGTCTGTCTGTCCGTCTGTCCGTCTGTCCGTCTGTCTGTGGTCACAAACTGACATAAATCGCCATATCTCCCTGAAAAATGGATGAAACCCCATGAAATTTTCAGGGAATGTTTTCCCAGTGATTATGCAAAATTAGGTTTTTCCGGATTTTGAATTACACACAGTACTTCCGAGATATAAGCGTTCAAAGTTTTTTCTGTTTCGATTTTTACAGGCTATGAGAGTCAATATTTTTCTACGTTTGAGGGCTTGAAATGTCGGTTATGGCAAGCAGAAAACACTAGATTTTTTGTATAGTGGGTCACATACAATGCCTCCACGTTATGAGCGTTTTTCACGATTTCTCAAGTGCATGTTTTGTATTTTGATTTTTACAGGCCGCAAAACTCAATGTATTTGAATGTTTGAGGTCTTAAAATGTTGGGGTTGGCGATTGAATGATGCCTGATTTTTATCAAATGGGTCACATGCAGTACATCCGCGTTATTTGCACATTTGCTACATTTTGATTTTTATAGACCACAAAAATGAATATATTTGAACGCTGGAGGACTTAAAATTTTTCTATATGACAGTTGAATATCGCTTGATTTTTATTATTGGGGTCACATGCAGTACCTCCTCGTAAAACGCATTTTCAGTTGTTTAATTTGTATTTTTTGGGTTTCTTTGCTTTAAATATGACCAACTTTGACCTCGTTCACAAAACTTGTTTTGCGTAGTTTGGATAACACACAGTACTTCCGCATTATGCCTTTCTTTAACTTTTGAGATTTAATAGACTGCAAGAGTGAATATACATTAGACTTTGAATTTCCTATATGACAGCCTAATATTGCTTGACTTTTATTATTGGGGTCACCTGCAGTACTTCCTCGTAAAACCATTTTCAGTTATTTTAGTAAGCGTTATTGTACTTTTAGGGTCTCTTTGCTATAAATATGACCAACTTTGACGTCGTTCATAAAACTTGTTTTGTATGGTTTGGGTAACACACAGTACTTCCGCTTTATGCCATTTTTTAACTTTTGAGATTTTAATAGACCGCAAGAGTGAATATACATTAGACTTCAAATTTTCTATATGACAGCTGAATATTGCTTGTTTTTTATTATTGGGGTCACCTGCAGTACTTCGTCGCAAAACGCATTTTCAGTTACTGTACTTTTTGGGGCTCTTTGCTATATATTTGACCAACTCTGACCACGTTCACAGAACTTGTTTTGTATAGTTTGGATAACACACAGTACTTCCGCCTTATGCCGTTTTTTTGCATTAGATATTTTTATAGACGACAAGAGTGAATATACTTTAGACTTTAAATTTTTCTTTATAACAGTTGAATTTTGCTTGATTTTTATTATCGGGGTCACATGCAGTACTTCCTCGTTAAACGCGATTTCAGTTATTTTATTCTAGCGCTCTTGTAAATTTCGGGTCTCTGCTTTAAATGTGACCAACAACGATCATGTTTTGTTTTGATCACATACCGTACTTCCGCCCTACGCCGTTTATCGCTGTTGAGCTTTTTACAGGGTGCAAAAATCAATACATTTGACGCTAGAGGTATTAAATATTTGTAATGGCGAGTGAATGACGCCTGATCTTTACCGCTAGGGTCACGTTTCGGCCTTTGTACGATTTTCTCGATTTTATAATTGGTTATACCAGTTACCGACTCAAACATGGAAGTACTGTGTGATCTATGCACACCACTGGTTTTTGCTCTTTTTTATCGTCGTTTGTTGTTACCTTGCCATCCTTTGGGAAAACTGAGAGCCCAATTAACGTCGACAGCTTTCTCTTTGTATGAATAAAATCTCTTGGCGTTTTTAATTAGTTTATGCCAACGTGTGTACCTCACATCTTGTACAGAGCTTTATACGCAACGAACGATATCAATCCAATAACCACCTCAGTTATACCCGATCACTGATTCGCATCAATGATTTTTACCGAGTTTTACGAGCTTCTATAGAATTCAAAGTTGAACGCTTTCGCAAAACCTAACACGTTAATTTTTTTTAAACTAATCCGGCTATTTTAATTGTACGGGCTTATGATCATTATAATTAATAATAATTATTATGGATAATTATACTTGATATTGTAATTTGATATTTTAATATTTTTATTTTTATTTTTGATATTTTGTTTTGGTGTTGACATTTTAATATATTTGTAATTGATATTGATTGATAATTGTACTTGATATCGTTGAATTTACTGTCGAACACCTCAATTTCATCGCGTATAGTATACACAGTTCTTTCACCATTTGAAATCTCCCCAGTAACTGCTGACGATCAACATTACTGTACTTAATTAATGACCATCCAAGGGCGTGGCGATGACCCTTTTCGGTGAACATTGAAAAGGGTTGATTGAAAGAGAGCGTGAAGAGACATTCATTACAAAAAATACGTATATATTCGTTCCCTTGTATTTAATCTGCTCCGAGGGAGGGCCTGTGTCACACTTACCTATTTGATTGATCCGCGAGCAAGCATCACCTCCTGGACGTCAGGTTTCAATCCGGTCCACGCATTCGGCACCAGGGTTTATACGTTGTAATGAGAGCTTTCGCCCTTCATCTCTTCAGTTACGGTTCGGTCGCTGTCTCTATACTGTTATCTCTCTCTATTCGAGCGTTTTATCTTGTCTAAATTTCTACTTTCGTTTCACATTTCCATTCTTCTTTAGTCGTTATTTATTTCCTACTTCTATTTCAATTTCTATTTCCGTTATTATTATTACCTATGTAGTTATTCCTTTTCTATTGTTTCATTTCGTGAATATTTGTGCATTTTAAGGTATTTTATCGTATTTTTATTCATTATTTATTCCAAAATTTCCCCGCCATCTGTCGTACCTATTTAATCTTAATCATTTAACCGATTCTCATCATAATCTTCGTCTTACAGATATAGTCATACCTTTATTGTTATACCTATATCGTTATATAATACGCCATCATCAATATTATGGACTGGAAATCTATCAAACTCGGTTTTCAAGCTACCTTTCTACCTATATGCCCCAGTTGTAACTAGGTATACTGCAAGGATATTTATTAATTATAATTCAAAAAGTTCAACTCGTTTCCAAGGATGCTTACTTATTAATGAATATTCTTTAGAAGAAATGGCGCGGCGTATTCGGCGAACTTAAGACTCTTAATAATCGGTTTTATCGGCAGGTACCTATCGATAATTTATTTCATATTACTTTCTTCATCAGTAGATTTTGCTTAAGTATTAGAACTCAGAGTAAATCGTACAGCAAGCTTCACAGCAGATACTGTGGAGGAATATGATCAAAAGCTGAACTTTGATTACTAGCCTTGAAAGTTCTCAGAATGTTAACAAGCTTCTGCTATGAATAGCTGATTGAATAATGGATAACATAGAATAGTGCTGTTAGAGGCCCAAGTTCGTTGTAAATTAATTGAGTCAACCCAAGTTAATACCAAGTTAATAAATACAGCTGTAAATTCTAGTGCTTCAACTAGATATCGGATGGAGTTTACGCACATTAAATCTCAAGCTTATCAAGCCAGTGATTCGGATATTAGGGCGGAGGTGATATGTTTCGATGTGATCCGAGACGTTTTTAAAATATTTAGGAATCAATTCGATTCGACTGCTCCGCGAAATTATTAGTGGGAACTGACTAGGGGCTGAGCGAAATTATTTGTGTACGGAGAGTTGGAATCTATAGATATTATTATTAATAGTTGCTATAATTTGGTATTTAGGTGGAGGTGTTTTCATGTACTTTGTATCATAAAGTATTGGGTTTTTCAACTTGTGCAAAGTTGTAGCAGAATTAGACATGAAAACTTCAAGTTTTCCAAGATTTGTAACTTGCACAGTGGATAATTTGAACAAAAAGTCGTCAATTCAGATGTTTGAATATACCAAAAGATAGGTAATTTAACTGTCCACATTTTCCTAATGTAATGTACCTATCTATTTTCCAACCGTTTTTGCGTTATTCAACAATATTAGTAGACTATACACGAAAACATAACATTTTTCAACTTTAAACGTTATTTTCATCTATTTAGTGCGAAAGAAACAAAGAATGAACCATATATTATTGATATACACATCATCAACTATCATTATGCTGAATTTGAGCGAAATCTATTTCAAAAAATTTTTCACGAAAAATCCAAGGGGTACCCCTGCGATTTCTTTCAACTGAACAGTTAAAGAATTTTTACTCGTCTCTCAATACAGATAAAAATCTGAAATTTTCAGGAAAGTTGTGTCTTACCAAGATGTATTTTTGTGATTTTTTTTATTTCTCGGAAAAATCTGCAAGTGGTCCAAAAAAATTAGTTTTTGAAAGCTCGAAAATTGGACTTTAACCGTGATTTTCGGGGTCAAAATAAATGCGAATCGATTGTTTTATTATGCAGGAGTCTTCATTTGAACGCCTTACACACGTACATAGCAAAAAATTTGGTGAAAAAAATTTAAACAGCGCCACAGAAATTATTTTCCGTAAATCGAGTTTTTCGCCGGCCGAAATCCCGAGCTCCGCTGGCAACGGTAATAGTGAAAAATTAAATTTTCGTTTTAAAGCTATTCTTATAGGAAATTTAACGCTGAATCCGAATTTGACGTCAAAACGGCGGAAATTTCACGACAACTTTTAGTTTTTCGTATTTTTAGCATTACACTACTTGTATGTTTTCAACTTTAAAAATCCGTCGCAAATACCTACAGTTATTGTTCAAATTTGAGTAATTATTTATTCCTACAGGAAATTAGACTTAAAATTCGAATTTAAAGTGGAAACAATCGAATTCTAACAAATAATAATATTGTTTGAATTTTTCGGTTTTTCATACTTTTGTAGTTTGTATCTTTTTTCGTCACGTTCGCGAATTTTGAAAAAATAGGTACTGTGTAAGAAAGTTGTGGAAATTTAATTTAGAATCGATAAAAAATTATTTTTGGTGCAAAAACGTGTTTTGGGGTTTCTTCGAGCGCGAATAGCTCCGCGGGGACATTACATAAAAATATAATTAAATATACCAAATTGTAGGATTTTGCTAGCTCTTTCTCGCCTCTGAGTAATATACGTTTTATGACAAGTGAAATCTGTGTGGGGTGGTAGTATTTGTTATTTTCGGGTGTGATGGTAAGGCGAAGATATTAGGATATGTCAAGTGTCTACTTTCAACGGGGCAATATTCTTCATCAACTTCAAGACGGTTCTGTCGTACGTGCAATAGAATTTGAATTCTCCTTTTCGGACGATCTCATGTACCACGTGAACGTGTAAAAAGTAAAAATCGCCTAAAGCCTCTCAGGTTTATTATTTTATTCATTTTTCTTGGGAAAATGTCTAATTTTGTTTTATAGTAACGATTGCTGCGCAGCTATTTAATTCTTACTCTTTTCGTTGGGGTAAATAGTTGCCATTTGATGTACAAGTAAATTTCGTTACACGCCTTATCGATTGACTGTTTCTATGCTCTAGGGAGACGGAAGTGACTATAATAAAAGCGGCGTGTTCGAGTGCTTATCTTGCGCTGAGGGTTGCGAGGCTTGCGTTGATGAAAGCCCTTGCGTTGTATCGCTCAACTGGCTCCTTCGCACAGCCATACTGATACTTTCATGTCTACCAATCTGCTGCTTACCTTTCGTCCTGATATTCACGTGGAAGTACGCGAATATCAAGGTTAGTAAACGTCCGTTCCTTTTCTGACCCGATGGTGCGCTACAATTCATATGCAGTAAAATTACTAGAGCATAATTACTATAATTTAATTGTTTCTAAATAAATTTTAGATAGGTTCAGGTATGCTAACTATTAGTTATACTAGGAGGATAAGATCCCGTCCCCCTTCCTTTGTTGGAATTTACCCTATGCTTACATTCAACCTACCAGTTGATTTAATTGAATGCATTGAAATTCATTCTCGCCCTTAATTATTACCTAACATTCCAACCCCCCAAACTTCCTAACGAATTACGACTCGTATACCTTGAAACTTCGTGAATTAAACACTTTTCTCAGGCTAGTTAAATGGAAAAAGCTCCGCGGATGAAAATATTCAAATGCTCTTTCTTAGTTGGAAAAGCTAATCTCGTTTCAGCGAGCAAACATTCACTCAGCCTCTTGTAGCATTAAAATTGTCGCCCATTTTCTGACGAGTTTCCGAATCAGAACACGAAACCCTTCCAAACTCTACTCGTCTCCTGTTTGCGAATAAATTTTCAACATTTATGAACGCAGAAAAGGAGAGTTGGTAAGGGAAATCTGCAATTAGTTTATGTTTTGTGAACCTCACTACCAACCATTTTACGTCCACCGGGGCCTATATTTTTCACCAACTATATACATGCAATAGACTAGCTAATCAACCGATCGATTTTAGAGTAAGTGGTGGTTCACTAAATATTTGCATTTCCGCAATTACTGAGACTATCATAAACAACGGAATGGAATTTGATTATCAATTTAAATGTTTACATTGACTGGTACAAGTGCTGGTCATCTTTTTTTAGGAGACACAATGCGTTTGGCCTATGACAAGTAATTGTTTCATCCTAATCCATTTATCATAATCCTAATTCATTTATCATAATTTATCATAATACTATTGTTATGAGTATTTATATTTATTCACTCTGTACTATAAAAAGCGACTACATTACTGTCTCTTAATCGCACGAACGTGGTCGCGCGAACTCTTGAAGATCGGAAGGTCTCGCACATAATCGTTCCCCTGAGGATGCGGAAAGACGACACTCGGGGGATATGAAGGCTTTGTTCAACAGCAGATCCTTAATCCTTCGTTTCCAATTTAATGGAAGAGCGCTCCTCAGGCGATATGGCCAACGTTTTACAGCCTCAATGAGTGGCTTTTCAGCAGCTTCGTAACTACTAGACATCGCATTGGTTTCAATTGGAGATTTGTGTATGGTGTTCTTCTTTTCACAGGTGGTGAGAGCAGCCAGCCCAGTTCTTTTGAGAGTCATAACTCTGGGAGCATTTTTCATATACTGTACCGTAAGTCACTTCAACTATTGTAAAAATATTGTTACCTATTATTATTGGCTAGAATCATCTGAAGATTAGAGAAAGAAATTATTAGATATTGTAAAAAGAATAACAAGAAGGAAAGAAAGAATTTAAATGTTATAATATGATGGTTTTTCATCTCGAATTGAACTGATTCGAATAATAAGCGAAGACAATATGAAAAAACCGGATTGCCAGGAATTAATGAAGTTGGATTAATTTTAATTATTCTGTCGTGCGCAAAATATAGGAAATTATTTTGTCGGTTGGTCGTTATTTGTCCAAATCAACAACCTTTACTAAGCGAATAAAATGTCAGAACCCACAATATACCTACTATATCGTTACCAAGAGGAAAATGCCTAGGTAAAGGGATGATATTCGTATGAATTCCTCTGTCTGCTATACTTGAACGGTTCGCTCGTCTACCCATAGAGCGCTCTGCTCACATTCTGAACAAGTGTCTGTGCGTCGTTTGTCTGTCTGTGTGTCCGTCAGTCCTAGCGTTTTTTTGGCCGTCTCTATGTTTAAGGTCAAAAAGTGACAAACATCATCATATTTTCCGGGGGGAAAAGAAAAACAAAATTAACATTCTAATTCGATACAATATTTTCAGAAAGTGTTCTCCCTGAAAGAGTTCTCTGTTTCAGAAAGTGTAATAAGACGAGGTGATTGAATTTCGGATACTTATCACCAGTCGAGTATTGAAATATTCTTCCATGTCGATAATTATGTTTTTTGCAATCTAAAGAGTCAGTTTTTTCGATAGGATAAAGTCTTAAAATGTGCTTCATAGCAAGCAGATGACATTCGATTTTTATCTTTGGCTCACACGCCGTACTTCCATCATATGAGCTGTTTCTTGGGTATCTTAGGCTGGCTGCCAAATCTATATATTTGAACGCTTGCTGTTTTCCAATGTTCGTAACGACGAGTGAATGGCGTTTTACTCGGTTCGCTAATTGACGCTTTTTGAGTGACCTTGCTATAAAAATGATCCTATTTTACAAAACTTGACATGTATCGTTGTGTTAAGCTCACATACTGCACTTCCCCCTTATTATGATTCGTGCGTTTTTCTATTTTTGGGCTCTCCTAGCAAGTTTCCGTCCTTATTAGGAGCTTTCTCGATTTTATAATTGGGTATACCTGTGACTGACTCAAACATGGAAGTACTGCGTGACTCCACTGGATCCCATTAAAATGGTTGCCTAATAATTAAATATTGAATCGTAATGGCGCTAAAGTGAAGATAGATCTGCGAGAAATAATATTCGCCCTGCTTATGAGTATTCTAATATGGTCGGCGAAGTGTTACGAACGACTTTAGCCGAGTTTTATTATTAACAACCCTCGTGTGTCAATACATAATAAGTAAATACTAGTTTTTTTTTTTCGTTTCCTCAGACGTATTAGATACCACTTGAAACCAGCTTTACACCTTGAGACCACTTTGAAGTCGAATGAAACATGATAAATTAGCGGTAACAGCCCTTGAAAAATATTTTAACGAGCAAGAATGCTTGATTTAGCTTGCGAAGTAAATGAATCAGATTACTCCTAAATGGAATTCTGAATCAATCTTTCTCGAAGCATTCAACTTGATAAAATGAGAAAAGCTGTGGAAATATAGAGACTTTCTGCAGCAATAATGAGCGACTTGAGGACCCGGTTCAGCAATTACGGTTTAATTAAGCGGAGCAACATTGTTAAAGATGTGAGGTTCACAGCCATCCTCTTTATAATGGCACCTCGTTATCGTTGCACGAGCGGCCGTTCCCGTATATTGCCTCTAAAGCTGAGAAAAATATCACGAATTGCAGTTCATCTTCGGAAAAAATTAACACACTTGATAAAACGGTAGTTCCATCAATAGAAAAGCTAATATTGGACGCCCTGAACACAGAAGGCTTTTTTTTCTATGCAAGTCAATGTGATTAAGTAACAAGTTGGTAGGTAATTAGGCAACTCGGAATTTTTTTCAAAATTTTCTCTTCCTAGGGACCTAGATAATACTTTGCACATGTCTACATCCTATTTGGTATTCCAGAAACGCATAGATTGAAAGTCAGCAAATAAAACAGAAACGCCAACATTCATACAGTTTCCCGGAATGCGAGTTTACGTGCCCAGTGAGAGCCCGTAAATTCTAGCAAATTCAAATCCTATTAGTTTCTCTCAAATTAATTATAAAATGTCGGATTAAGCGAAACATGCGTTATTGGAGAGTTCATCATTTTTGCAGTCTGTAAAAATCAAAATATTGTCAATATGATAATGTCGCGGGAGTATTGTATGTGACCCTCGTGATAAAAACCAGGCTTCATTCAAATGCCGTCCCAAACATTTCAAGACCTTGAGCGTTCGAACATATTGATTTTTCTGGCCTGTAAGAATCAAAATACAAAAGACGCAACAGGGAAATCGTGAAAAAAGCTCATAGCGTGGAGGTACGGTGTGTGACCCAATATACAAAAAATCGAGCATCATCCGCTTGCCATTGTGATCATTTTAAGACCACAAACGTTGAAAAATAATTACTCTTATAGCTTGTAGAAATCGAAATAGAAAAAACCTTTAACGGTTATATCTCTGAATTACTGTGTGTTATCCTAAATTCAGAAATAGTTGATTTTGCACATTGACTAGGACAACATTCTCTGAAAATTTCATTGAGTTTCATTTATTATTCACGGAGATATGACGATTTGGTTCGTTTTTTTGGTCACTGACACACGGACATACGGAGACAGACGCACAGATGTTCAGAAAGTGTTTTTGAGTATTTAGGTATAGTACTGTGAAAATTTCTCACAATTTCACCTTCTATTCTGAATTCAGCTTTTCAGACGATCACAATACGTCCATTTACTACGTGTACATAGAAGTAAAAACATGAATTCAAAGCAATTTCTTTAAAAAATACGGCCTAAAAAATATCTACTTTTGGTTCAATCATTACCAAACTGCAGATTTGGAGTAAATTCGAGGTGGTATTTGCGATAAATTGAACATTTTCCTTATTAACTGCCATTTTTTAAAACCCGAAATGTTAAAAATTCTATAAGCCCCAGAAGAAAGTTATCATACGTTCGTGAAGTTTGAGTCAACAAAGAGAGAACGCTAGGCAACGTAGAGACGGACGTATGCTCGTGGCATATTTTCACCGACCTCTTCTGCGGTAGAAGAAAGATAAACTGAGGGATTATTATTTCGTTCGACCTATCCATTAAAAGGCCATCTACTCGGTATAATGAAACCAATTAGTGTTTTTATCCCGCTAATTTTCAAAGAAAATTTAACACGGAAAATTCTCCCTCTCGAGTAACGTCCTCGTGGTGGTGCGAGTTTGTTCACCGTCGTCGTTGTAAAGCCTCGATTTTATTTTGTTTCTCTTCCGTTCGTATAAAACGAGCGTATAATATTCCCGCCACTATTACTTTCATGATCTTCAGGTTCTTACCAGTAGGCATTTTAACGTATTTCTACTTACTCTGGTGGTTAAAATAAACGTAATTGAAGCAGCAACCTCGGGATCGGCTGTTGCCAACTTCTGGTCAAACCTAAGTCCAACGACAATCGATACAACTGTCCGATTGCTATGACTGATCAGCTCTCACCTGCCAATAAGAAACTTTGACATCATTTTGGCCATGACGAACGAACTGAACACTGAAGAATGAAATAATTGGATACCCGCATTTTCGTGTGTGGTGCGATTCGTAGTTAATTATGCACTTGTAGTTGCATAAGCGTTAGGTCTAGTTAGGGAAAGAAGAGACCGTGGATCGTGGAAGTTTTACTGGCGGGGAAATTCAACGCAACTTTTATCTGAACGGTAAAGAAACAAAAACGTTGAGGCCACAACAACGATGATGAACCAATCGCAATGAAAATCTTCAACATAACAAATAAAAAATAATAAATTATTGAATAATTAATAGGCTAAAAACAGGATCATTTCTCTCTTTTTTTTTTTTTTTTTTTTTTTTTTTTTAAACGCCGCAAATTAAAAAGAGGAATTACTAAGGAGGACTTCGTTGTTTTACTGGCCGAATCCCTATCAAACCAAACCTAAAAAAAGATTGTATTGGGTAGGTGAGGGGGAGAAGAACCAGGCGACATATTCTCCGATTTTTTATTTTCCGGCCGAGCACTTTCGCCCCTTCGGGCATCCTCAGGGCGATGTGGAACCATAGGTTACCACAGCCACCATGTGGAACCATAGGGCTGTGGTAACCTATGGTTCCACATCGCCCTGAGGATGCCCGAAGGGGCGAAAGTGCTCGGCCGGAAAATAAAAAATCGGAGAATATGTCGCCTGGTTCTTCTCCCCCTCACCTACCCAATACAATGAGAGATGCGACGACTCAACCAAGAAGGCTAAAAAAAGATCATTTCTCTGCATTTTTTTTTTTTTTTTTTTTTGGTATCTATACATTACAATAGGAACTAAACCTTTTGATTTTCCATTATTTTTTCAGACGATCGTCATGTACCCGAGGCCGAATATCGTCACGTGCACGGCGAGAGTGTGGCTGAGAGAAATCGGATTCTCTCTCACGTACGGGGCTCTTATGCTGAAAACTTGGAGGTATAGACCGTCTTGTTGTTCTTGTCTGTCTTTCAGCCGACTGCAGAGCGCTCTAGGGATTTACTTCAATCGGCTGGAGTTACATCTCCGGGTTTATTCAAACCGCTGATTTTCCTTAGCGATTTTCTCCGCGGAAACTCACAATTTTCATGAAAAATTGGTCATTCCCTCTTCGGCTGACACCAAATAGCAGAATTCAGGCCATTAGGAACGAAAATAAAAAATAGGCGTCTTCCCCATTATTTATTAGCTGGCCGAGCACTTTCGCCCATTCGGGCATCCTCGGGGCGACGTGGAGCCACAGCCCTATGGACCCTATGGCTCCACGTCGCCCTGAGGATGCCCGAATGGGCGAAAGTGCTCGGCCAGCTAATAAAGAATTGGAGAATGAGTCGCCTAGTTTTTCTCCACCTCACAACCCCCGGACATCAAGAAATTACCACTTTGATCCTATGATGTGAGGTTGGGAACAGATAAAACGCGTGCGAGGCACGAGTGAAGGCTGACCGCTGGAGGGAGCGAGACACCAAGACTGAAACACTGTTATCGCCAAAATAGAGAACGCTTTGATATAATCTTCTATTCTAATTTGGCCCTGTAGTTGTGCTGTGAGCCACACCGACTACGAATACACGTCGGTTCACACATGAAATTTTGGAGAAAACCACCGAAAACTTCCATCGTACATGTTCTCTGCCTGTTGCCTGCGGGGAGAACTGTAGACGTTTTGCACACCCTCTATAATAATCACGACTTCTTTACTGTGACTGTCACTCGCTCGACAGGGCGAAGGAGGGCCAAGGGAGCAAACCCGCCCTTCTGGAAACGTTTTGTAGGTGGAATAGGTTCCTGGTGGAGAAGGCTAGCCTGTAATGAGCGTGTCTGCAACTTTCATTAGCGCAAGTGCTGCCCGTTCTAGGCCCACAGGTAGCATCTAGCAGCGGTACCATCGCAGACCGGGAGGCGTCCTCAAGGGAGTTTTCAGTTGAAAATGGCTCCGCCGAGCCTAGGTGTGACACACTGATGAGGATTAGATCGCTCCACTTAACGGCAACTACGTACGAAAAAGCTGCTACATTTGAATACGATTTGACAATCTAAAATAAAAATATGACCTCCTACCCTTAGAAATATCTGCTCTTAGATCAGATAGTTTTTTTAGATGGCTAGTCAAATCTAGCCATCAAACATGGTAAATGTATCGATTCTAGCGGCTCGTGAGAAAATTTATGTGCCGATTTTCATCTTCGTTGAATTCATCCATTGAATTCATTTCATCTTCGTAAATTGAAGTTATTGAGGTAATTAAAGTATTTGGTCGCTAAATGTACTTCCAATTCTAAGCGTTCAGGGGTTTTCTTATTTTGCTCTTATCTAGAGACCGGCAGAAATCAATATATTTGATCGCTTAAGATTTTCAAATTATTGTTGTCAAGTGGTGAAAAACTTATGATAAAAAAATGTTTGTCGCATTTTCAGAATTTCCGTGATATTTCGAGTAAGATCGGCAAAAGCGGTGAAAATAACCGACATGGATTTGCTCAAGAGGCTTGGGATGATAGTGGCCGCATTTTCGGTCCTTCTGATCATCAGAACGTTGGTCGCACCGCCGAAAGTCATCATCGGAAAAACTGCGGATGACCTGAAAGCGTACTTGTGCCAAACGGATTGGTGGGACCACTCCTTCACTATACGTAATAAACTTGAATATAACCAGCCATATGGATCAGCCATTTTGGATGTATTTATCTGACGCCTTCGTTGTTTTCAACATTTTCAGGGGAAAATACCAATATTACGTTTTATTACGTTTTCTACCAAAAAGTGGAATATATCTCGAAAACAAAACATAATCGTTGTCCTTTTTTATTTTTAATCGATTCTAAATTAAATTTCCTTAATGTACTTGCACAAAAACTATTTTTTCAAAATTCGCGAAACTGACGGGAAAAAATCTAAAGTTGAAACTTCAAAAGTATGAAAATTGAAAAAATTTCATAAATTATTAATGGTCGTAAAAATTTTGTTTTCACTTTAAATTCAAATTCTATGTTGAAAAAAATGAAAACGTGTAGTACTGAAATTAGTAGGAACTAATAGTTGTCGTCAAATTTCCGCCAAATTGACGTCAAATTCCGACTCAGCGTTCAATTTCCTATAAGAATAACTTTCAAAATCACTTAAAAACAAACATTTAATTTTTCACCCTTACCGGTGAAAAACTCGATTTACGGAAAATAATTTCTGTGGCGCTGTTTAAATTTTTTTCACCAAATTTTTTGCCATGTACGTGTGTAAGGCGTTCAAATGAAGACTCCTGCATAATAAAACAGTTGATCCAAATTAATTTTGACCCCGAAAATCACGGTTAAAGTCCAACTTTTGAGCTTTTAAAAAC
The DNA here is from genome assembly GCA_037159825.1 of Tupiocoris notatus. Lineage (NCBI taxonomy): Eukaryota > Metazoa > Arthropoda > Insecta > Hemiptera > Miridae > Tupiocoris > Tupiocoris notatus. The sequence continues at coordinate 204,051 of JASJUZ010000580.1, forward strand.
TGATTTTTTTGGACCACTTGCAGATTTTTCCGAGAAATAAAAAAAATCACAAAAATACATCTTGGTAAGACACAACTTTCTTAAAAATTTCAGATTTTTATCTGTATTGAGAGACGAGTAAAAATTCTTTAACTGTTCGGTTGAAAGAAATCGCAGGGGTACCCCTTGGATTTTTTGCGAATACTTTTTTGAAATAGATTTCGCTCAAATTCAGCATAATGATAGTTGATGATGTGTACATCAATAATATATGGTTCATTCTTTGTTTATTTCGCACTAAATAGATGAAAATAACGTTTAAAGTTGAAAAAAGTGATTTTTTCGTGTATAGTCCACTATTATTGTAGAATAACGCAAAAACGGTTGAAAAATGGATAGGTACATTACATTGGGAAAATGTGGACAATTAAATTACCTACCTTTTGGTATATTCAAACATCTGAATGGACGACTTTTTGTCAAAATTATCCACTGTGCAAGTTACAAATCTTGGAAAACTTGAAGTTTTCATGTCTAATTCTGCTACAACTTTGCACAAGTTGAAAACCCCAATACTTCATGATACAAAGTACATTCAAAAACCACCACCTACGTACCAAATTATTGAAACTACTACTATAAAAACTACAGCCGAAATGTCTGAATGATTTTGCTTAAGGTATATTGCCATAAAAGCTTACGGTTTATGATGAATCCTTATGCTTATCTTGGTGACTCGCTGTTGATATTACGACCAACAGGCAGTACGAAGGAACTATAATAATGGCCTTAAGTCACGCTCATCTGACTGCATTTGAAATGAATCGGTTACCTTTTGTCTCAGGCATGTAACAGGTTCTTTTTTCATTTCCAGTCGAAGTATTGTTCCTGATCTGGGGTATTCGACTCTGCATTGTAGTAAGGAAAGCACCATCGGAATTCAACGAGAGTAAATTCATATCGATGGCGATCTACAACGAGTTTTTACTCTCTCTGTTCCTCAATATATCCATGTAATTATAATACCAATTATTGCAAACGAATTTTATGTGTTCACGATTAAAACCACCTGATAACTGCATGCAAATTACTAGAGATTAGTTGTTTGCATTTTCTGCAATTCGCTCGATAAATAATTTTAATTCTTAACTATGCGATAACTCTGTTTGCAGGTTGTTTCTTCAATCTCCAGCCAACCCAGATTTGCTATATATAATATTTTTCTGCCATACGCAGATGACTGTTACACTTCTACTTTGCTTCATATTTGGGAGCAAGGTGAGTTTGATACAATTTTATTTACTATTTTTATTTACAATTATTTTACCTATTTCTTTATTCTGGTACGGCTGCAAACATATTATTTACATCAACTAGTTTACCAATTGAAGTATTTTGATCGCCTCAAAAGTCGAATTCGGAATGAAGGTGACTTCGCAAAAACAGTTACATTCTACTATACTCTGAAACACTTCTTGAAAAGAAGGACTGTGTTCCTGCAGTCTAGGAATATAAAATCCCTTGAAATATTTTTACAAAAATCCGATCATACCTAACCCATTTGCTTCCATTTAATTTTAGATATTGTTCAAGCGTGGATGTACAAAATCTGAAGTTATTCCATTTTGAATAACTCACTTTATTTCTTCTATGTAAGCATGTCATAGTTTTTCCTATTTTGTTTTCTACTGGTCGCAAAAATGACACATTCAAACGATCAATTTTTTTTCCCAATTCCATGAAGTTTTTTCGATAAGTAGTCTACAGACATGGACGTGGCGGTGATGTCATTTTCTCGTACCTATTTATAATTTCATCCCGGTCCGCCGACATAATTATGGAGCTATAGTTTGAGCAAATAGTCAAATTAAATAAAAGAACGAGTGGCATAGCTTAAATGCAAGTTATTTGAATAAGTAATATAAAAAAAGTGAAACGAAATTAAAATTTTTTAGTAAATAATTTTAATAAGCGTTACGTCATGATTTTTGACCATTAAGCTCTAACATGGTGAGGGCGGTGTTCTTTGTGAACTGAAATGAATAACTGTAAGGAATTAGTGGAAATATGCGGATGGTAGCAACGACTCGGTTAATACGGCCGGCTGAATAGTTAGAGAAGGTTCCTCATACTGCTCATTCTGCATCGTAAATTGAGTAAAGTTGGAATCAAACGGGAAGCGACAATCGACCGGTGCCTCAGGCAGGTAGCTTAATTAATTCGACATTAACTGTTGCAGGCGTACCTCGTGTTCAAGGGGCTTGGTAAATCAGAAGATACATTATCAGCAGTGCCTAAGGTTCACATCACCAAATTTTTAAATAAACCAAGATCGGGCACGTCACAGTATGCGGTGTCAACGAATTCCTCGACAGCTGGTGTCGATCTCAAATTAACAGAACATGACATACAGGTATTTTTTATTTCATATTTTACCTTTCGAGTGCTCGTGGCTCAATCAGACCGCTACAGATGATTGTAGAGCGGTTTATTATTCCTTAGCTTCAATAACGATGTAAGAAGATCATCCCTTTGTGATAGTAAGGAGATATTGCTTTAACCGATGTTTTTCCACGGTGGCCGTGGGGAGTATATATGTTACTTTGTAAAATCAAACGCATCTAATGGTAACCGTCATATGGAACGTGGATTGCGGTCTCTATTAGAGACCTATGATTTTACAAAGTAACCAATACTCCCCACGGCCACTATACATTTGTGATATTAATTATTCCGAATACTTGTGAACGTTTCACCAAAAAACAGATTGGTAACTGTAAGATGAAACTCTGTAGTAATTATGGTAATTTTAATTATGTTTTATTTTTCTTAATTTTCAAATGAAAAGCTAAATTTTTCGCCTAAAGATACAGTTGAAGAGAGTGTTCGACTGGTATTCCAACGAGGGTAGAACGATTTTTCAAGTAGTCTAAGTAGTCATGAACTCTCATGCTCGTCGTATAAAACACTGCTTATAATGATCGATCGTCATCATACCAAATTTGAGCGGGATAAAATTGTTGACGATTTTCGAAAGTCATTGTTCCAATATTTCGGTCGACTGTCAAAACAAATAGAAATGTGAAATTCCAGGAAAATGCATTTCATAAAAATATATTGGGTGAATTTTTTCAAATTTTAATTTTGGAATTGAACTTGAATTTTCTGAGTTAGGTTGCTTATTTGTGCAAAATCCGACGTTATTGAATATTCAATGACACCCAGCACTCCGTTGATGTAAAAGTTCCATACTTCTTTCAATTGCGATATCAACAGGGCATAAAAATTAATTAATTAATTAGATCGCTCAAGGTTTTTTTCTCGCATTTCTTGTGATTTTTAGACTGAGCGAAAATTGGATTCTTTCTATAGCCAATAATCAACAAACTCACATGATGGTAATCTTCAAGTTCAAGTCAAGGACTCCGATTCAGTTGGATTGACTCCTTTACAACCTCCCGCAAATAATTACAGTCGATCTAATATCAGGTTTTAGAAATTAGTATGATTATTGGATTGCACAGGAATTAGGCGACCCCCTCCCCTTCCCCTGAAGAATTTGATTTTTCTTAGACCTCCACCGTGCGGGTTTTTAATGGGTTCAGCTCTATGAGTGATGATGAGAATTTCAGTTGCTGTTATTCGCACGAAATTTGTTGTTATTTACAATCATAATTACGAGATCACATATTTGGCGAGAATATAATTGCATCGACAAGTCGTCTGGCCTCTTCTGGAAGTAAGAAAATCATTTTCAGACTGTTGGAATGGAACCGCTGTTTCCCAAGCGTGGCTGGGATGGGTGGTACATGGCATCAGTAGAAAACAGGAGAACAAGTCGCCATGTTCTTCTCCCCCAGCAAAAAACCTACGTTTGCTTCAATTCTGGAATTATTTTCATTTTACTGAATCAATGTTATGTTCGTATAAATTCAGAGCTGTTTGACCACATTGTTGCCAGCTAGTCTCAAATAACTCATGATACTATAATATAATAATTATTACTGCTGTATCGGTAGAAGTCATAGGCTAATAAATAGGTTCCTATAATTTAATTTGAGTATATAGCCTGGGAGTTGACACTGCTACTGAAAAAATGGTTTGATTTTTTTAGGAGGAGTTCAAAAGACTGTATCTGCAATTGGAGCAGCTAAAAGAAAAGAACATGCGGCATGGGAACAGGCACCTAGCTGCTCGCATAAGTGCGATGCAGGAAGCTGGCCGCCTTCAGACGACTGATGAAATTGAGGAAACCGCCCTTGACAAGACTGATGAGTCATCTACCAGCAATTGCAACGAAAGTCAAAGCGATCAACAGGGCTCGGGTAGTAATCAGCCGTCAGCGTTGGGGGCTGTGATCAGAAGTGCCGCCAAGTACAGCAAACCTGACACGTCGCCAACTATACCCACCGATAGTAAAGCGAATGGCAACAGTTCCGACTCCGGGAAAGGAGATTCAAAGGTTGGAGGAGGCGAAACGACCAAAACTAGAGTGCCACCTCAAGTGCCGGCAAGAGGCGGCAACAAATCGATGTCGAAAATGCCAGTGCATCTCAACCTTGACGATTCGAACCGGTTCACTGAGGAAGTGACTGTGTAAATACCTACTAAGGATGTCTATAGACGAATTAATATCGTGTAAATAGTACTTGAACTTTCGAATTTTTTAACGAAATTTTTCGCAACCTGTTTTTCAAACTATTACGGGATCCAAGTACGAATTTAAAGGTAGTTTCTTCAAAACTCATGAATTCAGAAAGCTGAATCGTGTCGAGATCGTATCGCCAATTTCGGTCATGAACTATTCCCGATTTTTATATGCTTCCAACTTGTGTTGATGAAAGTTTTATACAAAGTTAGATCGACATTTAACTGTCGATTTATTAATCAATAAGGAAACCTCTGATACTCATTGATGGTAATGGCTTGAGTTCCTTACACAATTCCTTTGTAACTTTTGAAATCGCGGCACACTACCCGACAGCTACTTTTCCTAACAAAGTCAGAAATTTTACTTCTTTGGTATAAAACTGAAGCGTTCAGGAAAATATTTGGAACCTGCTGAGGGCTGATGCTTGGTCATTGGATTAATCAGAAAAAATCCTATATTGTCTCCCTTCAGGCTAATACGCTCGCCACTCACAGAATATGTACTTAGGTTCATATACGAGGTTTGTTAAGAAAAGTATCAAACTTTTGGTCGATACTCTAATATTTATCGACAAAGCGGTCCAAAACTTGAATCCACTTCCAAGAAGCCTCCTTGATGATACACACACTTCTCCCAGTGCTTCCGCGAAAAACACCTGGAACTCAGATTTTGGAATGGTGTGCAGCCGAACTATAACCTTCCACATGTCTTCTCTGACTGAAACCCGGTTCATTTCAGTGGCATTCTTAGCGTGGGACATAGTCAAATGTCACACAGAGCCATCTCTCCGTGTGACATTCAGAAAGACTGTTCACAGCATGGAATGGGCCAAAGGTGGTCATGAAGCCATGATTTTGCTACCCACAGATCTGATCGTTTGTGTTGCACGTACAGCAAAGGAGCTACAAGCTGGTACTCCTTTGTCTTGAGTTGAACTAGGAGTGCGTGAACACAGAAATGAAAGAGAACTGTTGAAATAACCTGGTTTTCTTACAAAGTTGCTAAGCGTTTTTTGGTCTTGGAGATGACGAATTACTGTGGAAGCTTGTTGAAACTTGCAAATGTTTTCCACTCGCTGCTCAACGTTAGAGTCTGCTAGGTGCAGCAACGTTAGAGTCTGTTCCGTTTAAAAGTTGATTAGGCAGATGACCGAACTACAGATCCTGCATGGTAGGTAAATGACGGTAAGAAATAACCTAAGCACTGTTTCGTTTTCATCAAGAGGTATCAACGTTATAACTGGTTACCTACTACCTAAATAGTTACATATCCTTGGCGACCAAGAGGAGGACGGGCCAGTGTTTCAATAGTAACTTTTTGTAGTGTACCTGCTTAGTCCTCCAATACCATGTATGTACGTTACTGACAAATCTGGGTAAATTTGATCATGTTGGATGGTTAAATGTTAATAGTAACACGTTTTTAGTCCATACAAATGTAATGTAAGGTATCTATTTGTTAAAAATGTGATGGACGTAGTAGGAGGGTCACCTCAATGCTCTTTCCAAAGTAACAAAGATGGATTTGCCCAAGTAAACTTTATCACAGAATGGATAGAAAACTTTGAATAGCACTGTGCCACCAAGCCTGGCCAGTTTGCTAACAGTAAAACCAAAAACAAGGGCAAGTCCAATTTTTGCGAAGGGCTCTGAACTCAGTAATGGAGCTCAATTATTGTAAATTCGTTTTAGTTGGGTTAATTCGTTATTGGGCTCACAGAAGTCCTTTCTGAAAGTATTCATGCCTAAGTCGGTTGTATGTCCCATGTTTCATCCCACTGCAGGATACAAAAAAATGTTGTTAAATTTCATTATTCTACTAGTTTATTTGAACAAATTGTTTGAAGAAAGAAAAAAACCATTATTTTTACTATATCTATATTTTCTAACTCTTCGTGAAAAAATATACGTGCCAACGTTGACAAAAACGCATAATTTGTTCGTTTAGATGTAGTTTTTGTCTTTGTGAATTGATGTGATGCTTAATGTGTTGTCAATAATCTCTGCTCGTTAAAAAGATGTATTTTGTGATGTTGAATGTTTTGCTGTTGTTATTATAATTCTACTTGAACGTTATTATTGTACAGAGATGGACTGTAGCATAATGATTTTCGTAATAATGGTGCTCGAAGGTTGTAATTGTTGCCAAGGACAAACCAACAATGGTTGTTCGATTATAACCGACATGTATATTTCAAATAATTCCAGCCATCTTGATATACGTTCACCAAAGGAGAGAATTGGCAATGAAAACGAAGAGGTACAAGAAGGTCGAGGAATGGAGAAAAACGGGTTAGTTGGGCAGTAAGGAGTAGTAGACAAATCAAATCATTATTTAAAGTCGTTCATTGCTACATAGATACATCACATCTTCGGCAACTCGATTATAATAAATGGATAGTAATGATGTATTCTTTTTACGGCTGACATAATAGATAGCGCAGCACTGGTACATAAGAGTTAAATAATCTCGGGCAAGCATGAAATGGATCATGAAAAATTGTGGCCTATACTTACCTTGTTCCTAACCTTGATCGCTTCAATTGAATACTAATGATAAAGCACTATCTTCTGCAACAGCTCAATCTTCAGCAGCCAGGAAGCAGAATTAATTATGCCAAATTGGTCGATGGGTACTGGATAAGTGGGAAGAAAGAATTTAGACGAAGCTGAATGAGCATAGGGTAGAAAACTTTCAATTGGACAATAGGAACATTGATTTTAAAAAATTGCTGACTACATTTTGGTCAGCATGTGACTTTATCATCTTCCAATTTTCTCCTTGAATAATTATTTGAGATGGTGCAATAGAATACGAACGTCATTGTGGTACTGGTCCTATGATAGATTATCCAAGCAGTTCCATAATTTGTGTTCCAAGAGATGTAGCAATAAAACTTGTTAGGCACCCAAAGAGCTTCGGCTCTTGTAGACGATTTCAAATCGCACAATACATGTGTTACAAGTTTGATAATGATTTGTAGATATCAACTAACGAAGTGAAATACTGTTTGAACGTCAGTTGATCGCGATGTCCTGTAAATGTACCATTTTCAACACAAGCATAGTATTAACTGGTTTCTTCCTCAAAAAAAAAATTTAAAAACTGAATTAAAAAATTGATGATTGATTGGTCGTCAGAGTTCAAGTTGTATAAAATTATTCATTCTAATTATCAACATCTTCACTGGATTTGGGATCTTCTTATGTTACTGGCATTGAATTCCGTGTTATTTTCTACAGCTTGAACATCACAAATAATTCTGTTTTCCACTATGCAAGTTGGTACTATCTGAAAAATTCTTGACACTAATTGTAAATTATTATGACTGTGCAGCCGTGTTTCAACACTGAGTAGTTGTACTTGATCACCGAATACGAAGGTATTTTTTCTTTCGAGCTTTAATTTATTTATTTACCAACTTTCACATTTCAATCATGTTATATGATCTAGCTTAAACGATGTATAATATTTCGAGCATTGATTATATTATGGCTGGGTGCAATGTCGGAAGTTACGAAACTGGCCCTGAAACAATATCCAAGACTATAACACTGTGATTCTGTTAAGTCTAACAGGTGTAGAAGAAACTCGGCTTTCAAATGAAGAACGGAGTTCTTAGTAATCATTCTGTTTACACATTCGGTACAGTTTTACTATGTTGCTTCCATTAACCATTCCACATGTTCCGCAAGGCTCTGCTCCAAGTTCTTCTGCATTAGCTTTTTTTTTTTTTCATTCTTTTCTTTTGGAAATTCATTTCGTTTTTAATATGATATCAATGGGGTAAGCATAGTCGCATCGAACAATTTAACCGATGAAAACTTGTCACTTTGTTCAATTATTCTCGGATTATCTTAGGTATCTAGGCTCTTTAAGCAGATTGTGATAATGTGGAGAACAAATTATGAATGTGAATTTTTAAAAACGTGTACACTTGGAGAAAAATAGATTTTAAGTGAGTGTAGAAACAAAGGTACTGTCAGCGTCAGATTTACACATCCAATAATACTATATTTTAGCCTTATAGGTCAAACAGGAGAAGAGTTGGCTCTACATTCACGAACAATATTATTAGCATGATATCCAACAGCCTCCCTCATTCAAAATAAAGGGGAGAGAGTACGAGCAAGTGCTGAGGTTCAATCTAACATTGAAAACTGGCGTTTTCCGACTTTAGTGTTCTGATTATTACTTTGTCGCCGAGCATGAACGACTTATCACATAAATTGATTTGGACTCGTTGGGATCAGAAAAAAAAACTTCATTCCATCCTCGCCAGTTCAGTCTGAAATCAAGACAGAACTTCGCCCTCAAAATACCGTCATTGACAAAAACGGCACTTAATGGATGCCAAGTTCAAGCAGATATAGGGGAAATCGAAATGATCTATAACTTGAGAAAGAATTGGATAAGGTATCCGGTAGAATTGCAGCACCATGCGTTCGTTCATTTAACTACGATTGAGTAACGGACCGATAAAACAAAATCCTTGGAAAAGGATGAACACAAAAACAATTTCTGCTTAAAGGTGCTGCATATTATCAGTAATACAAATTTGAGGTGGATGAAACAACTGACTTTTTCTCCATGATATAATCGGAAGAGTTCATGGATGAAAAATTATAAAGCCACAGCTAAACTTACAGGATTTGCCACTCGCACACTGAGTGATCGGCAAGTAGTAAGTGTCTAGGCTCTAGGCCCTTGGCAAGTCATGAATACTAGTCGAATTATGACTCTATTCTTCTGTTTGGTGAGTGAAAAGTGATCGAAAACCGTTTTTTTAAAGCTCCTTCTGAAGAAGTATGACTGTAATTAATCAGCTCGAATTAACCGGTTAACAAATAGTAGGTTGACAGTTTTCCAAATAAAATAAGAGTATACTGACTGTATCTTGTACTTTAAATTAAGGAACTTGAAATTCAAAATCTGAATTGAACAGCTTTTTGTCAGATGACATTGGTGTTTTATTTCAATTTTTATTATTCCTTGAGTGATGCTGAATCGGATCAGCATTCATCTGGTCAGCTTCATTAAGCTGATTGCACCACATCATGATTAGCTGAGGCTGTGGCTTTATAATTGAAAGGGTACTTGCAAGAAAATTATAAAATGGAGAACCATACTTAGTGAAACAACAATTAAATCAATCATTGGCGGGCAAGTGATCTTTAAAAAAATGTTTTTCTTAATTGATACCCTCCTTATATAATTGCGTAGAAAAAGAAGCGATCCGTACAGCAACAAAATACTGATGATGATGAGGAGATTCATGCTCACATTCACTTAATTTAACGGATTTTGTCAGAACGTTGACGTTGGTGCATTTTTTAACATGCAATACTGTCAATACGTATAATTATTAGTACCTAATTGAACAGATTTCAAGGTTATTGGAAACAAATAATGTCACTTGTGTCTGAGCAATAAAGTGCAGGACATGGCAGTATTAAAGCTTATGGCAATGAGAAATTGAAATTTGCTCAATGGTTAATTTACCTTACCATGCTCTCTATCTATGAATAATAAATCAAGCCATACTTAACTTGGATGTAAGTACCAGCAGATGATACATTTACGGATATTTAACCTGGCTTGGGAGAATATTATTGGTCAACAAAGTAACACTCGTCATTCAGCTAGATGTAGAAACCTGAAATCATTTCCAAAATAAAGCAATGCTTTTTGGGTGCAAGTCTCGACCGTTTAACTAGCAATGTGCTCAACAGACTATAAATTCGAGACCAGCCACCAAGGTGAACCATATGTTATCAATATCGAAATGCTTCACTTTTTCTGTACATAATTCAATGAAGACGACTTTCATGAACTGTAAATTATGTGCACATTTGTAAGACATTTTTCTGTGCGTTGATTAAATGTGATATTAGCATCATATAAATGTAAAGCCCTGTCGGCTTTGTGATTTCGGGAAACCAAGTCTAAAGCATTGTTGTGACACGAATAAAAAAAATCATTTGTCTTATCATTGATCGATCCTTGAACAATTTCTATAATTTCACACAATAGATGAATTAATTGGTTTAATTAATTAAATCAATAGAGCGGCTCATAAAATAGAGTGAAGTTACTGTACTCAAATGGTAATAGTATGCACATCTCATTATTGGATCAATCATCAACTGAGTTTACAACGACAGAAAAAAACATGGAGTACTAAACAAGGTGATCAGTGTTGAAATCTGATAGTTTCATGATAAGGTGAACAGACTATGCGATAGATCAAGTAATGGTAACTTCAGGAGCCCAAGTTATGTGATCTGATTAAGGTGAATACGGGAAGTGAGAATTTCCGTTACGAATTCTATCGAAACTCATACCGTGTATGAAAGATCAGTCGCAGTCTCATCTGCACAAAGTGTGATCGAGTAATGAGTTTGAAAATAATATTTACAATGCATTAGATTGGTGGTTTTTAGAAAGACCCCCATTTTTGGAAAGTTTTGTAGGAATTCAAGGCTACTTTCTTTAGCAGCTTATAGAAACAGAGAAGTTCACTTGAAACTACGTTTTCCTTTTTAGGGTTGGGGAAAGAAGAACCAATCAGCCACTCTTCACTTTATGCAGAACATTTTGCCAATACAATATCAGTCTCTTCAGCTAATGAGAAATGAAGAATGTGGAGCAGATGGAATTGATAAGGGGTAAAGAAGTCTGTTAAAGTGATAGAGATAGAGCATTGATGCAGACAGTGCAAAGATGATTCATCTGATCCTTATTTAATCTTGGAGACATTCGATACTAAACAGATTCCAATTGGAACGCCTACAGTCTACAATTGTTGGAAGATTTCAACATGTTCTTAATTCGTCCTTGAAAGTTTCAAGAAGAAAAAGAAATCGAGTAGTCGCACAACAGAGAGCATTCATCATGACCACGATGAGTGTATAGTGTAGTATGAAGTATATGAAGTTCATTGGTCGCTCAGTAGATAGAGCGTTAGACTCAGAACGCCATGGAATCCGGTTTTTTATTAGCAGAATTTATCTAACAATTGAAAGGTTCTAAACCCTCAAGCGACTAAAATTCTGCCACAGTAGCATATTTCAAATCAATCAAATCAATATTTTAAATTTATCTACTTTTTGTGCTCTTTTAAATCAAATCCCAGCAGAATATTGCACCAAGAAAGATTTATTGTTCCTAATAGCTTCAGCTTTTGCTTCGATTATGGCCATTTGAAAAGATCACTTGCAGCTATCATCAGCCCACGTTGTTTCTCATGCCGACATAACACATGAAATTCAAATAGGATTCACTTGGGAGAAGCTATAATTCTGACCAGTTTCTTCAATTAGGTTTCAACCGAAACTCAAGTCTCCTAGCAATCGCAGTATAATTCTTTCTTATTTTTGGAACAGGGAAATTAATTTTGTAAAACTTATACTCGCCAGTCTGATTTTTCATTTTTTTTAAATATTTTTTTTAAATTAAATATTTGGCATATAATACAAATAGTAGTAAAATTTGGTTACACCGTTGCACAGGTAGAAAAAAATTGTCTACAAAAGAACAACACACACGTTAACACAATCAGAAATACCAGCAATACTCATGGCATCTTCAACAACTTTTGGTGTTGACTGGATGCGATTGTATGACATAAATAACACAAAATGTTCATTAAAGCATTGTAAAATTGTACACGAATATAAAAATCGATTTGATAATACATGTACACTATATCGCAGAGTGTTTGCTTCTCTCTATTCTAAACGTCTACCATACAAGGAACATCTCTACTATTACTAAAAAAAAATCTCATGCGTATTCACCATGGCCGTATTCATTGGAAACATAAGTAAATAAGAAAATTCACCGTGTAAAAAGCCCTACAGGCTCCAAATTGCAACCAATTAGATGTAAAGTAATCTGAAACCAGTTAGATTTTGAAGCTGTGCAGTTATTGTGAGTCACGAATCTTAAAACAAATGGAATGCACTGGACAGCTCTTTTAGAAGACGATATGCAATCATCCGATAGCAACTTAAAAACTAACCCGCAGACACAGATCCCAATAAGGTAATGAATAATGTCACTCTAGGAGTGTGAGAAGGTGAGGGCCTACAGAAAATGCATTAAAGCTACTGAAATTAAAGACGTCCTACAAAACCAGCTATTTCAAGAGGAAATGCAATTAGCACCTACGTAATTTTTATATTTCAATTTGGTTTCAATCTCCTGAGTTTATTGATCATTGGAGGAATTATGACACCTAAAAAAAATTGCTCTCTATCCATGAAATTAGGTACCTAATTCGGTCAAGTCTTGGGGCTGGGTATGAGTAGTTTTAAAGTTTTAGGTTGATGGCCTAGGATGTATATTCTGCATCTAACGAGGTCGGCAGTTGGGAAAATCTCACACACCATTGCTCGTTATAAAGAATTATTACACATAAATACATGTTGGGAGGCGCCTCAATCCTTTCCCAGGACACACTGCATGACAATTGACTGATAACATTACTCCAGTCTCAGTCTCTATTGTGATAAACTAATATTGAGTGAAGTGGTGATAGAGTTGCCACTAGTTCATCCTCGTCCAAAAGATTCATACATATACACAATCTCTACATTCCATTTTTGGTTCAAACTAATTCCTCGACAACAATAGATTCATGCACCTAAAAAGTGACTCGTCGTCCCAGAGATATTTAGCTGTGTGAAAGGATGCAGACCCCAGGAGATGAACACCGACTCACACTAGCGGTGAAAACGGGAGGAACGCAGGATGTCTTGGATCACATTGACGTGAAGGTTCACGATGTGATCCCCAATTCATTGACAAACACATATAATCAAGCTCCATAACCAGCTTCTTTTCCCTACTGCTGACCACAACAGCAGCGGTATAATCATACTCGGTCATCAACCAACAAGTTTAAAGTCACCTAAACATTTTCGAAGTCAATGTTGATAAAGCAGGGGAGAAATTCGTTTAAAAAAACTCTGAACTAGAGAAAAACTGCAAAAAAAATCCAGATTCCACCATCAGGAAACTATCGATAGGAAATAGAATAAATCAATAGCCACGTTGCAAAAACCTGTACATGAATTTGAAAAAAAAAAAATTAGTAGAGCTAAAAAACTACATAACTTTGGTTCTTCTAACTCAAGATTTTGGGTGTAATATTTTCTGCTTGCCATTAAGGAATAATAAGAAGTCATAGGCAATTTTTCTCAGTTCCAGAATGTGCGTTTGGCTGGACATTACTAGAAAAATGCAAAATGTGCATTTTGGTAAAAAATTCACTAACAGGTTTTAGCTAAGTAGCTATCAAAATTTAACTTTCCAACCTATGCCAGCATTGCATTTGATTAGTTTACAACAGTAAAAACAGTAAATGTGGCCCGATTATAAACGAATTCAAAGAAAATTTTGGTTGACTTTGTTTTTCATCAACTCATATATCACAAGAAATATTTTTATACATAGCTAGTACGTAACGTTTCAGAAAATAGGAACAGAAAACACATATTTGCGTGATGCCAACAAAGCGGCCTCTAAACCTAGGTTGCCATTGCATTTTCACAACGTTAAATCATCATATCATCAAGAAACCAAAAGTTGTTCTTTCTTATTCTGAGCAAGGGAGATTTTAGCGTTGATAGATCATTACCAACCTGACAGTATAACGGTAGTAATGAGTGAACTGTCTCATGCGCACATTAACGTTTGCCACCGCAACTAACAAAAAATACCTACATAAAATAAGAGCCAATTAAGTAGGAAAGGGATGTCAACATGGTTTCAAATGGTTTAGAGCTGAGGAGGACTAGAAGTTGATGCAAGTTCAAGAAACTCATGGCTGATTCAAATGTGCTTAAGGTTTGATCCAAACCAACTAAAAGCATAAAATAATTTCTGCTTGGAAAATTGCATATTGCACATGCTTAATTGGTATGTTGGTGTATTTGCAGCATAAATAATCTCCGTGAGGTCCTCAAGCCATGTTAATAGGTTCTTGGGGACTCAGACCACATGGCTACTCAAGGTCTCCATCATCTTTGGCTCCCAGGTACATTTAATGCACAAGCAAATGCCTCGAGTTGAGCATATTCTCCTCATTTGTTCTAGGAATAAGAACTTTTCAGTGAAATTTATTTCTGGTAAAAAAAAAAAAATTATGAATGCAATCTTATCACAGGTAAGAATAATAAAAGTGCCAGAGTGAGAATAGGAAATCATAGGAGCTACCGCACACAGCATTACTTTGTAGCAATTTTTGGAAGCAAAAATAAGTATGAGTTTCAGTGAGAACACACACAATAACATGAACACTTTGCGGTCATGGGGTAAATGTTCTGATCTTTATTTATGATTTTTTTTTTATCTACTTATTCATATTCAAGCTACGGCACACTTATTTTTTAATTTTTTTTCTTATCAAGGAAAAAAATTGGGAGTTCTTAATCTTATTAATGAGAATTATCTTCACTGAAAAATTCTATTTTTTACGAGGTTTTGCCCAATCCTGCCAATACATAAATATCTCAGTTGAATTTCGCAACTCATTTACCATAAATTATACAGTAAACTACACGTCAAGTTCAAAAATAGTGGATGGTAAACACTGTCAAAAATTTACATCAGGAATAATTCCTAGAGTTGCCTTACCTATTCGACATGGCACTGGCAGGGTGACACGATCCCCCGACCGGTCTGTCATTTGGTACTTGCTTTGAGCTTGATGTTGCTAACTCAGAAAAGTTGACAGAACTAATCTAAATACGAACCAAGAATTTCCTATTGTACAGTGAAGGTCATTGAACGAACGAACCACCGGACTGGATGAATATAATGATTCCCCATATCAGGCTGGAAGTTTAAATGAGAAAATGTAGTGATAAAGCCCTTGACTTCATATAAAATCATACAGCCACCAGGAACTCTGTCATGACTTCATATTCAATCATGCAGATTGAAGGGGCTAGAAAATAAAATTTACACAAAAAAAATTGGATGGCTGTCAGGGTAAAATTTTAAACACACTTTTCATTGATGTTTGCCACTGACTGCCAAGCCCCAAGCTCGCATGCAACCTGCAGATATTGTATAGTGCAGGCGCAAATTTTATATGTCGCTAGGTTTTCTCACATCAGGCCCCAAGCGCAAAGATGGTCGTTTTGTACTTGTTTAACAAGGTATAGATAACAAAGTTGCAATTTTAAGATGGGAGGAGAGCAAATCATTTTCATAAACAAACAGTGATTAGCCCTGGAGTTGCCAAGTCCGCCAAGCCAAATACTTTCCATAATCAAACCAATCAATTTTAATTTCTGGCGCATCAGGAAAACCTATTTCAACAGCGTTATTGGCTCCTATTAATTTCTGAAATCCTGGTAGTATCTATCTATCGCATGGTACACATCCATGAACCGTCATAATCAACTCCTCCATCAACTCTCAGAACTGAGAACTGGTTAAAAAAATTTAAAAACCTGCCTTTCTTTAAAAAATAAAGAAAGGCAGTGCCGGATGCCAACAAGTATATGATCTGGAATGGAGAAATTAGGACTCAGAAATTATAGTACATACGATTCATAAAATTATGAACGAGGAAGTGTAGCATTGCAGTTGTCCCCTGTTCCTAATTCCAATTGTTTCAATAGTCTGAAGAGAGCGGCCGCCTCACGGATTCTGCTGAACTCGATGCAGAAGGCTTGAACTTCTATGAAGAGCTCCTGCAAGAAAATATTTATCTAACTCTGGTTTCCTCCAGTTATATCTCACTCCAGTTATATCTTAGGTCAATAGAAGCACAATTACACCACGCAGCTCTAAGGCCCACCACAGCCAAAACCTAGAGCACCTGGTACCAAGAGCACATGAGGGACGTAACTGGAGAATGAAGGAGTTTTTGGAACATTATTTTCCAACAAATTACCTGAACATTGATGATTTTGTTTCTGATGAGTGACTGCAGAAAAACACAGACTAACCGCACGAGCCGACTCTGCATATAACGATCTTTGATTGTTTCACAGGTTGATATACAATTGGATATGTAGAGATGAACGAACTCTGTCGGCAAATCAACTGTGGTAGTGAGCCTGAAAATTGAGCCCACTCATTTGAATCAGTTCAATTTTCAACGACTAGGGCATTCTGCTTTCTTGCAAATATCAACAGTCTACAACTATAAGGAATTGCGAGCTGGTGCTAATTTTATCCTTTTTTATGTTCTTGTACTTTTATATTAATTTGATTATATTGCAAGAAAAATGTTTGCCATTATTTATACCAGTAAAGAAAAAGATCCTTTTACCATAATGTTAGCCCATGTCACCAAAAAGAGAAACTCAAGTCTCAACGAATGTATACTTGTTCCAAGATGTTATTTCCTTGATAAATAGGAAACCTCATATTTACCTGTTAACAACTTCCATTGAATGCAAGGACATTTCCATATTAACCAAGACGCTAAAATACTCTGTGATGTGCGTGGACCGCATAAGCTTGAGCAAGACCTCGATTGCAATCATTGGATTACTCTCCACTAGATCAGGGAGCTAGAACAAATGACATAACCAGCATTCATCACATTAGTAATGATTTTTCACAAGCGGAAACCAAAATCAGCAACAGAATCCCAAAACAATAATTTCCATCTCGAACTGCTGGATTATCCACAAGGCACAATACACACATGCTGTGGAACGATTTTGAAAAAAGATATCTAACCTTGGCTGGAGTTAGATCGATGTGGTAGACTAGTTTAGGGTCTCGTTCTAGTTCGCCGAGAAGGTGCTGCTGTTGTTGCAAGGATAGAGTCCCCTTGAGAGCTTTATTTATCAATTTCTTAGCTTCGATGCAATTGCTATTTGGCATACACATAGTAAAATCATAGGCAAAGTCATGATTCTTCAACTCATCCAGTTCCAGCCATACCATCTGGAATTCATAACAAATTGTTGCATAAAAGTTAATTATTAATGGACAACACTTAGCATAGAAACTTAGTAATCACCAGAAATGAGTGTAAGTACAAGCATCAAGCCTAGTTTACTCATAGGTTTCTGTCCAACTCAATTCCAACATACGAATGGATCTGCTGACAATTACTCTCGTGAAACTAAGCATAAATATCACGTTGAGTCTACAGTCAATAATAAAATTACTACCAAAACAAAACCATTGTGTTTGGTGTATCCTATTTTTCTCCATTTAAATGTTTTTTTTAAAATGTATTAACTGTATATCAAGATCTCTGATCATCAAGGCCAAATACGGCAAAGGTGCATTGATACATAAACATGATAACTGAAAAGGGACACAAAAAAAATTCATCACAAAAACATCCGTGGTCCCTCAGCGGAAGGCAGCAATGATGTGGATAGCGCCTTAGACCACTAGGCTAATACGGCCACCAACTTATTTCAATGACATAAAATGTATTCAACGCAAAAAAGACAAAATAGTGATGTCTTACATTTTCATCCCCAGTCGAAAGCGGAGGCACCAATCTTATTGGGCCAGGTCTATAGGTTTGCAGCGCTGGCGGATCTGGATTCATCATAATATCTTTGGCTGTTGCTTTGAGCCCCTCGGTATCCTCAACACTGTTGCAGTTACTACAAAGTGAATAAGGAAGCGGAAGTTAGACAGAAAGCGTCTGTCAAGCCGATAGTTTGGCTTGATTTCTAGATACACCATCAAAGATTTGCAAAAGGAGAAATATATTACCTTGACGTGGATTCAGGGACGAGGCAGGAAATATGATTTCTTGAAATGACGAATCTTTCGTCCAGCCGATCATCTAAGAGCCGTTGAACATGACTGATGTCAGCCATCGGACCGAATTCTGAATTGATTATGTAACCGGGAGTTTTCTTCAGTAGCTGAATAGAATAATATAAAAAAAGAAAGTGACTTGAAGTATTAAAGACTAGATTGTATCCAAAACAGTGACTGGGTGCCATAAACTTACTTCCTTCACTTGGCTGGTGACGATTAAATGACTGAGAAAATATTTTTCAGAATCGCTGAGCTTTAGGTTTGGAGGGATGCTACTTTTTCTTGATCCGTCTGACTGAAGGGAAAATAGAAAAAGTTGAAACAGATTGCCCCGAGTATCGGTGCAAAAAAGAAAAATAGCAGTCACATTCTGCAAGGATAGGATAGGAAAGTCTTCAGCAGTCCTAAAACGGATAAAACCTATCCAAACCTAAAAAAAAGCTACTTTTAAATGTTTGAGTAGAAAATCAGAAATTCAGTACCATCCAACACAAACCATTCCATTAACTCGGGTGGTTCCAAAGCCATTTAAACTAAATAGCCCAAACAATTAATTTGTAAGGAAATCAATTCGGTAAATGTTTGATTGGCTTATACTAGAAAAAATATTTCAACCCTCATTCTGTTGATGTATGCACCTCTAGTCCAAAATCCTCTCTCTGTCTCTCTCTAGACCAAAATCATCAAGTCCCTTGTTAATACCAAATAATATTGAGCTGTTCCGAGCAAACAACTAGTCATTCTTTCTGCTCCAAGTACTTGAATTTATCTGTTAATTTTACGTTGTAGAGGAGAAAAAGTTGGCAACCTATCTCCATCATTTTCCTTTTAGTCATTAGTACCAAATGAACTCCATGCCTGAGAGGGCAAGAGAACTTGGCAAAATTAAATGAAAATACAAGGAAGACACGATAGCTTAATGTTTCTCCCCAGCCAACTCAACCGCAACTCAGTTAGACATTATTAAATGCTTCGCCAGCACCCCCCTCTGTTGAAATCGTCTGGGTAGCGTGAATACGAGCCTAACTACAACATACTGCTCGTCATGGTTGAGCTTCATAAAGGGTTAAGTAAGAAGAAAGGTGAAATATTTTTGTTGTCAAATAAGAGAATAGCTAATATTGTATTTATTTTGTTATGTATAATTTTGTGAAAATAAGTAAGAGGATAAAGAATAAATGTTAAGATTAAACTCCTTAATAATTTGAATTGAATGTTTTGAATTACATCAACACTTTTTTTTTTAAACGTTTGTTTCTACTTCATAGCAACATGAATGCGAAGTTGATCACTAAATTGTTTATGTACATTTGTGAATAACCTTAAATCTCAGTTATCGGGATAGTAACTGGTGAGGTGAATACACCAAAATGTGTCATCAATTCAGAGCTTTTGAACGAGTGGTGAACGATTTTTGTGGCATGGAAAATGAGGAAGTTACTTTTCCTTAGCAATGTCAGGTTGTAAGCGGAAATCATGAGAAATTTATCTTAAGCTTTTTTATAACGCTTTTCGAGTTTGTGTGCCATAAGTAAGACATTAAAAAAAAAAAGTCCATTGGCTGACCGCACTAGCAGTTCAGAACCCAAAATAGTATAGAAAATAAAGATATTGTCCACTTATTTTAAACGAGTTATATTGTTATATCAATTTTGAGGGTTTAGGCCATCATCAGTAACAATCTTACCACTGAAGTTCCAACAGTGAGGACACATCTCAAATAGTTCTGAGTGAAAGGAAGCTTGACTTTCATTTGCTAACAGTGAAGTAAAAGTAAAAAGGGGGCTTGACCCTTATAGGCCAACAGAAGTGATAGTAGTGACAGGAAGTGAAAGTACTAGGAAATTAAACTATTTTAGTCAATCTTCGAGAGGACACATAAAACAGAATCTGATAAAATTTCATGCCTGCATTGGCAATCTTACTAGATACTACTACTTAATACTTGTAACTTAGCACCTACTGGCAATTAAGATGTACTTTTTGACTTGAGGAGTAATTCATGCAAAATTGCATTAATGCCAAATATTGACCAGGGTAAAACGAGAATAAATAAATTTATTTGCTCAGTGCAGAAATGTGGAGCTGTAAGACTGAGTGATTGAGACTGAGCATTTCGAGTTGAATAGTTCAGTCAAGCTGAGCTTTTCAATCTCAAAATACCGAGTAGGTATTCATTTACCCCTAAAAACTCAAACAACTTACTGAATGCTATGGCTGTATTATACAAATGCCTTATCATTTCTATTTGATTTCAAGAACAAAAATATTTTGAATAGAAAGAAGGGTACCAACAATATCAATATTAGAGTGTATGGCTAGAAGCAGAAGAAAACAGCTAGACATTGAGGTGAGTTTTACTTTAAAGGTATTATCAAGATACCTGACAAACCCCAATGATGAAATTACTGAAGGGGTTATTCAGAAAAGGTTCGCCACGATACATTTCGATCATAAGAGTTAATGCCAGCAGCCTTTGTGATGGTGCACTGATGATATTGTGGTACAATAAGTTGTATATACAAACGCCAACTGGAAGAAAATTGATCAAGATCAAAGGAGTGTTGTACGAATTTTTGTGAAAATGACAATATCTCAACAATCAATATTCCATTACCTCGGAAATTGTACGCTTTAGGAAACAATGCAGCGATGCGGGTCAAGAAATTCTCGAATGTCTGCGATTCATTCGTTTCGTCATACAGTAAACTGAAAAATAAATGGAAATTATTGATATTGTCATTAAATGATCCAGCCATGGTACTCTCAGGGCTAATTTTAATTAAAAACCGGCCTACGGGTAAGTTGTAATTCATATTATATGCCCTTTCCAAATTTCAATTATTATTGTTCAAACAGTATAGAAAGCCTAACAATGGGGAACTAGCATCAATTTTTTTTAAATTCCAAATGAGATTATCAATAATTATTATGAATCCCCAAAGACACTATTTCCAACCTAAATCGAAATAAATTAAAAGAATAAAACATTGAAGTCGGAATCTTGGTGGGAGAAAAAAGCAGGATCAAAAGTAGCAAAACAGAGGTGATTTACTGACGTCACAAGCCCCGTCTTTAGGCACATAACAATTACTTCCATCCCTCCAACCACCCACCCAAAAGGCATGTGATGCCCTAACCCTAGAGCTAGAGAGCGGCTAGCGTAAACGCTGTGGTGGTATCTCACATCGGTTCAAGCCATGATCCAACTTCACCAAAAACCCTGATTTATACAGGTGCCTTAGGACTTAGGGCCCTCATTTTGTAATCCGCGTGACATTTACTTTAGACAAATTCCCAATTTTGGCACTCACACTAACAACATCAAACTACATGAACAACAATGGTTAATAAAACTTACGTCAACAATTTATCCACATCTTCAGGCGTTAGTGAAGCCATCCTTAAAAAACGTTGAGCTTTCTGTTCACAGCTCACTGAACAGTGTAATGGTAACTAAAACATCTACAAAGGAAAGAAATAGTATGACCGAATTATTCCAGTACAAAATGTGAGTTAAGTTAATAACCCTAATGCTTGTAATGAGTAAAGCTAAACAAAAATGAAAATTTCAAGCTGTTTAGAAAAGTCAGTACTATTTTTTTGAACTATTTGCATAATGAAGATAATATTACTATTATAATGCAAGTTATGGCCACAGACAAACAATAATCGTTACCGTTCCTACTCAACTTTTACATGCAACTGGGATAAAAGTAACAAAACTCAATCACAAAAAGTTGTTCCCTTGCAAAATTATCGAAAGATTTCTCAATGAAACATACCTCAAACACAATTTTAGACCAAAGAAAGGAGAAGAATGCGCCAAATTATGAATATTGCTCTCATTTCTTATGCTTTATTACTGTCTCAAACATTGAGTCTGAACTTCAAGGTGGCATCAACTTATGGGAAGTTACCAAGCTATGTAGTAAGCTAGTCATCGTCAGTCATTCACCAGCAGCATTAATATTTCTTCTACAGCCATTTGACAAAGACAACGCAAGGTGCTTGATAGTTTGGTCAAACAGAACTCATTTTAATATGCAACACCAAAAGGGATCAAGAAGCAACACTGCCGAGTCAATAACAGTCAGTTGGGCTAGATCGGCTACACTTCAGGAGAAGCAGACCTAATTTGCATTCACTTTTAAATAGCTTTTTGCCTTTTCTTCGTCTTTGCATTTTTGAAAACGGTTAGTTTCCTATTTTTCCTATTATTCTTTTTTCATTTTGTATCATAACAAGATATATGAAGTTAGTAATTTTCCATTCGTGAAAAAAAAAATGGTACGCTGTGCCAAAAAATCAGCTTTTGAATTCAAGGAAATTTGGAATTAACTGAGCTTTCCTTGGTCAAAACGTTACAAAATTTATTCATATTTAGTTCGAGTCTTCTCCAGGTTGAGGTATTTGCTGGTAACAAAAAGTTTTACAGAAACGGTTGGCAAATTTTTTACGGTTGACAATAATCAACATAATTATTTGGACGCTGAAGGTCGAATGTTTGTTAATGGCTAGGTTCTTGCATGATTTTATGAATCTATTGCATCACTAGCACTATCATCTATCAGGGATGATACAAAAAGTATATTAAATTTAAACGCTTAATTGACGTACACAAATGAAATATAATTAAAATGGGTTCTCATCTCAAATTGAGCTATCTGACATAATCAACGAAGACAAAATGACAAAAACTGATTGCAGGGTATGAAGGTAGAATTATTTAATAACCCGCCTTCCACAGAGCAGAGGAAATTATTTTGTCGGTTGGCCATCATTTGTTGTTTTCAACAACGTTCACAAAGCAAAAAATGTCAAGAGCCACAATTTATATTGTTAATTAAGAGGAAACTGACTGAATAACAGCGATATTCGTCTGAAATCCTCTTTTATACTTGAGCGGTTTGCTCGTATGCCCCTAGAGTGCTCTGCTCATTTCTAAACACGTGTCTGTGCGTCCGTTTGTTTGTCTGTCTATGTGTCCATCAGTCCCAGCGCTCGTCTGTCCATTTCAAGCAAATACAAATATCGCCATACACAATAGAAAAATATTCGAACTCAATGCAATATTTTCAGGAAATGTTCTCCCAGGGCAAACTAAGACAACTTGATCGAATTTTGGATACCAAACAGACAATTCTTTCATGATATACTGATTGGAAATTTTTCCATGTTGTTAATAGTGATTGGTCAAAGTCTTAAAATGTTATTCCTGGCAAGCAGATAACGTTTGACATTCTTCTATGGCTCACACAACTTACTTCCATGTTAAGCACTTTTTTAGTGGGTATCTTCTACTAGCTGCAATAATTAATATACTTCAATGCTTGAGGATTTTGGTAGTTTATAACAACTAGTGAATGACAACTCATTTCTTCTTCCGGGCTGGTTATACATTTTTGGTTGTACCTCTATAAAAATGATCCCATTTAACAAAACTTGGCTTGTATCATTGGGCGCAGATGTCGCACGTCCACGATATTAACCTAACTCGTGGGTGTTTCTATTATTGTGTCTTTTTCCGATAACAGCTGTAGTGCAATTGTATGAGTTTCTTGAATTTATAATTGGTTACACCTGTTACCGTCTCGAACATGAAAGTACCGTGTGATTCCACTGGTTTCTATTAAAATGATTGCCTAATAATTGAATATTAAATCGAAATGGTGCTAGAGTGAAGCTAGAACATTCAATATAAAATTAGAAAATAATTTGGATGAACCCAGTAACGAGCTAAAGTGACTCCCAAAAACCTCGGTTGCTGTTGTTAACTCTACTTTTGTGAAAAGATTGAACATTTGAAAAATACTCAGACCAGCGATGTATCAGTATACGCTATCCAAAAATTCAAGGGATAAAAATTAATCGCCCTTTTTTAAAAATTATTTGCGAAGAGAAACCTGTCAGATTTGAAGAACTCACGTCGCAATTCTGAAAATTCGTCCTACAATCGAGAAATTAATTTTGTAGGAAATTCGAGAGGAGAATCGCATAATGACTCGATACAAACGTTATTTTGTTGAGAAAAGTAGGAAATTTCGACTATTCCAACAAAATCAGGGATATTCTTCGAATAAAACTAGGAAACGCCGGAAAGAATAATATTTTGATTTTTTGGTTTATTATTCAATAATAAACCATTGTAATCGCCCAAGAAAAAAAAAATTCTAACCCCCCCTCAAAATTTGATGTTTTACGTTTCAAGGCATGTAGAATCCGAATATCCAATAAAAAAATTTCTGTCCGTCCGCCGTACGCCGTTAGCAGTTTTCCGGCCAAACTGTAAGAGCTAAAAATTTGAAATTTTCATCAAAAATCAATCTCGGTCCTACGACGGCCCAATTCTTGAACCAACTTGCTAGCTCAATTTTAAGGGTATTTTTGGGGGGTTTTGAGGGGGAGAAAATTCATATTTTCCAACATTTTTCAGAGAAATGTGTACGTGGTATCAAATTATATAGATTTTTGGACGCTGAATCGAATGAGACCATTGCCGGGTCGATAGCTTTATTGGTTCTCGAGTTATCGCAGCTTTTGTAAAAAATTTGGGAGATTTTCAGAAATTTGACACGAGGGTATAACTCGAGAGTTCTTGGAGCTATAAAAATCGTTCTATACTCATTGGAATGGTCGTTAAACACTCTCTCCAGCTGTATCGTTAGGCAACAGGTTTAGTTTTTAATTAGGAAATTAAGAAAAATAAAAATTATTAAAATTACAATAGTTGCTACGGATTTTTCTTCTATAGTTACCATCTGTTTTGCGGTGGGAACGTTCACAAATTTTCGGAATATTTAAAATGACAAATGGATGGTCTTCTTAAATCAATATTGAAGCGAAATAATAATAAACCACTGTACAATCATTTGCAGCGTTTTTTCCAGCCACCGACTAAGCAGGGGAAAATTTTTAATCGGTAACCAGAGCACAGGAATACACAGAGTCGCAAACTGCTGCAAATGTTCTATTTGATACGACTAGAGCTGAAAGATGCGGCAAGCGAGTTTGGTTTTCTTGTCAAACGAAAACACACTATTGCTCGATCGAATATAACTCACGCCACAGTCAAATTATCATAAGTTAAGGGGAAATTTCAAGAGAACGGATTCTGAACATGGCAATAGGTTTCCAAGGAACTGCCCTGATGACAGTTTTGTTACGAAAACGACTTAATCAGCGTCAAAGTAATAGGTACATTCTTACCTAGAGTTAACGAAGAGTACGAACCCACGGGGATGGTTAACTTCAAATCATTATCACAGAAATGTTAACTAAAATACTCAATTTGTACAAGTGCGGATGAAAATTATATACAAAACAAATCGACACGAAGACAAATGGTACAAAACATTGTTGATAGCAAAAAGTAAATTGTCTACCGGTGAAGTTTATCGTTGTCTGAAAAGAAAACCTTCTCGTCGGCGAGAAATGTCTTTTCTGGGAATTGTGTTGAGCACAAAACTATATTTTTAAAAGGCAAATCATGTGGAGAGTTTGTTGATTCGTTCTTACTCTGCTCCTCCGAGTTCATTTATATAAATTTTTATTATCTACGGCAGAAAACGTCTCGAAGATGTCCATTGTTAGGGACCAAGATGGAGCATTTTTCTCATCAAACACTAACCCCTCACCATGTAATTTCAAGTCCCACAATGATTCGGTTAACGTAAAATATTCTGAATTGAGATGCAAAAATTAATTACTCCCTCTTCCTTTGATGGTTTTAGCTAAGTGGAATTAATATTTTGAGGTGATATTTCGCGACCCTTACAATTATTTACAAATTGATAGTCGAGGGTTGCCATAATTTAAAAACAAAGGAATAAAATGAGGGGAAATGAAAGAGAAAAATTGTGTGTACGGTGTAGTAAGTTTATGTTCTATATTAAAATAATTCTACTCATTGTGCTCAACGAATTGAGTTCCTACGAGAGTTTGTTGATACTGATACAGTCAGGAAAACTTGATATTTTGCTCAATTATATTTCAACCATAGCCAAATCACACTAAATAGTTTTTAAACCAAACTTACGAAAATTGGAGGACATTTTTTTCAGCAATTTGACACTAAAGTATTAAAAACTTGCAAAAAAAAAGAAGAAAAAATTAATAAAAGATCATTTAATATCTACAGAATGGGTGAATGTAACTCTTAATGTACAGAGTCGTCATCTGCACCCAATAATGAACATGTCAAGATTTTGAACAGTCGAACACGTAAATAATACGGGAAATAGAAATTTGGCCACTTGAGGATTTTCGAAGCCATAAAAATCGCTCTATGCTCGTTGGAATGCTCGTCGAACACTCTCTTTAACTCTACCGTAAGGCGAAAAATACAGATTTTAATTAGGAAATTAAGAGAAATAAAATTTATTAACATTACCATTGTTCTTAAGAGGGGCCACCCGTGGTGTAGTGGTATGGAGCGTTAGTTCTCTACACGGTGGAGCCGGGTTCGAATCCGGCTAGGGTCAAACTCATATTTGGCCCGTCCCTTCGTCCTCCACACTCAGGGGGGTGAGGCAATGAGTAGCCATGAGCGAAATCGTCAGAATTAGTAAGTGCAGGATCGATGGTTATCTTCTGCTTCCCCTGTGGGAACGGCTGACGACGTCCACGACGGGAAAGTTTATTCCCAGTTGGACGAAAATCCAAGGTGAAACTCCTTGTTTACTTTACTTTTACTTTTACCATTGTTCTTGGTTGAGTCGTCGCATCACTCATTGTACTGGGTTGGTGAGGGGGAGAAGAACCAGGCGACATAATATTCTCCGATTTTTTATTTTCTGGCCGGGGCAATGGTAACCTATGGTTCCACATCGCCCTGAGGATGCTATGTCGCCTGGTTCTTCTCCCCCTCACCAACCCAGTACAATTACCATTGTTGCTACGCAATTTTCCCTTATAGTTACCAATCTGTTTTAGGTGGAAACGTTCACAATTTATCGTACTAGTTACAAATATCGTCATTATTGAAGCAAAGGAATAATAAACCTGTTTATAATCATTTGCAGCGTTTTTGGTTTATTACTAATAATAAACCATTGTAATCGCCCAAGGAAAAAAAATTTCTAACCCCCCTCAAAATTTGATGTTTTACGTTTCAAGGCATGTAGAATCCGAATATCCAATAAAAAAATTCTGTCCGTCCGCCGTACGCCGTTAGCAGTTTTTCGGCCAAACTGTAAGAGCAAAAAATTTGAAATTTTCACCAAAAATCAATCTCGGTCCAAGGACGGCCCAATTCTTGAACCAACTTGCTATCTCAATTTTAAGGGTATTTTTGGGGGGTTTTGAGGGGGAGAAAATTCATATTTTCCAAGGTTTTTCAGAAAAATGTGTACGTGGTATCAAATTATATAGATTTTTGGACGCTGAATCGAATGAGACCATCGCCGAGTCGATAGCTTTATTGGTTCTCGAGTTATCGCAACTTTTGTGCCGAATTTGGGAGATTTTTAGAAATTTGATATGAGGGTATAACTCGAGAGTTCTTGGAGCTATAAAAATCGTTCTATACTCATTGGAATGGTCGTCAAAATAAAAATGATTAAAATTACAATAGTAAGTTACTACGGAATTTTCCCTTATAGTTACCATCTGTTTTTCGGTGGGAACGTTCACAAATGTTTGGAATATTTAAAATGACAAATGGATAGTCTTCTTAAGTCAATATTGTAGCGAAATAATAATAAACCTGTTTACAATCATTTGCAGCGTTTTTTCATTTCCTTCTTCCCGAAATCAGGCCTTTGTGTTGCCGCGCGTCCATGGCAACCGAGCTAAAATCCGCCCATCTTGAAAGGTTATAGTTAACCCGATCGGAACCTCCGCGTCCCAGTTGTTTATTATTGAAAGAATGAGTGTTATTATGAATTCGACAAGAAACAACGGCAGCATCTCGAATTTAGCTCAATCAGCTGACGATATTGGTAAAGCTTTAATGATTTTATTGTTTTCTCTTCCTCGGAATCGCACTTGCTAGGTGTAGGCCAAACCCGAGTTATGTACCAAGGGTTGGCATTCGCTCGTGTCAATGCTCGCCTCTCTCAAGCTATTTGCCTTTTCGTGTTCGGTAGGAAGATTTAATCCACAATTGCCAGCGTCATTTCGTAAATACGGAGCTCGTTACGTCTACTTTCCTGCCGATAATAGCGGAGAACCGATTGGCCGTCATAAGCTTTCAAATGCAAGTTCTTCCATCGTCCAAATAATGAAAACGCGTCGCGATAAATTCGAGCCTCATTAGCTAACGATTACGCACGATAATTTTACCATTTTTAGTTTCTTCGTTGTTGGGGTAGAGGGGGAGAAAACCACGGCGACCTGTTCTCCTGTTGGTTTATTATCAATAATAAACCATTGTAATCGCCCAAGAAAAAAAATTTTATAACCCCCCCTCAAAATTTGATGTTTTACGTTTCAAGGCATGTAGAATCCGAATATCCAATAAAAAAAATTCTGTCTGTACGCCGTACGCCGTTAGCAGTTTTCCGGCCAAACTGTAAGAGCTAAAAATTTGAAATTTTCACCAAAAATCAATCTCGGTCCTACGACGGCCCAATTCTTGAACCAACTTGCTAGCTCAATTTTAAGGATATTTTCGGGGGGTTTTGAGGGGGAGAAAATTCATATTTTCCAAGGTTTTTCAGAAAAATGTGTACGTGGTATCAAATTATATAGATTTTTGGACGCTGAATCGAATGAGACCATCGCCGGGTCGATAGCTTTATTGGTTCTCGAGTTATCGCAGCTTTTGTGCCGAATTTGGGAGATTTTCAGAAATTTGACATGAGGGTATAACTCGAGAGTTCTTGGAGCTATAAAAATCGTTCTATACTCATTGGAATGGTCGTGAAACACTCTCTCCAGCTGTACCGTTAGGCAAAAAATTTAGTTTTTAATTAGGAAATTAAGAAAAATAAAAATGATTAAAATTACAATAGTTGCTACGGAGTTTTCCCCTATAGTTACAATCTGTTTTTCGGTGGGAACGTTCACAAATGTTCGGAATATTTAAAATGACAAATGGATAGTCTTCTTAAATCAATATTGAAGCGAAATAATAATAAACCACTGTACAATCATTTGCAGCGTTTTTTTTATTGCTTGGCAAGCTAATAAAAAAAATGTGAACAAGTCGCCATGTCTTTCTCCCCCTCAATCTCAACAGCGAAGAATGATCAATGCGACAAAAATACCAACGAACAAATGTAGATTGTATCTAAACAGGTACCTATATCAAGAGTAATTGTTTCTATGAAATGTAATGCAGTTCATTCTTACAGTGAGAGGTAAGTAAATAACAATTTCGAGAATCGAGACGACCTCTTCTCCATTTTTTTTTTCTTTTTATTACGCCGAGTACTTAAAAAAAAAAGAGAAAAAAAATGGAGAAGAGGTCGTCTCGTTACTCTCCCCCTCAACCTGCAGAAAGAAGGAATACGACCACCTGGAGAAGAAAAATTTCGAGATTGCATAGTGTTATCCCGTGGCAATAAATACGGTTTACTGATCCTGATACAATGGGTGTCATGGTAACCAGAGAAAATGCCCGAATGGGCGAAAGTGCTTGGCCGGCCAGCAATAAAAAACAGGAGAACAGGTCGCCGTGGTTTTCTCCCCCTCTACCCCAACAACGAAGAACGAAAAAAGCGACAAATCCACAACAAAAAAATATTTTTAGTTTGTCTCATTCGCATTCGCAGAAAATCCTTTTGGAATCGAGATGAAAACTTGTCAAAGTACTAATCTATGATTCTCGCCCAAGGATAGAGACCTCGTTCTCATGTTCTCTCACGTTAAGGCCGGGCTTGGCTGATATTGATCTAGTTTAATCCTGTTTCAAGATTTCCGTAGATATCTTGAAAAACAATCATTGTATTTCGTAGCCCGCTTTTAAGTTCATACGAATTTCTAGCCAGAGTAAATAACCGGTCGCTAGTGTTGAATTACATTAAAATTGTGCGAATAATTAGTGTACGAATCTTGCTGAAAATAACTAGTCTTTTCGAATGACACACTTAATCCTGTAACTGACCACTGACCTGGCTGACAAGACAAATGAGTGATCAAGGTAGTTGTCATAGATATTCCATGTCCATATATTTTTTTATAGATTGAGGGGATGTCTTGATAAGAAAAATTTAATTACTATAAATAAAGCCCTTGTGAAGTGTCATCAGTTTTGGTATTTTAGCATCGGGTGGTGCTTCCGTTTCTCTTCTGCTTCCGTTTCTGTTCTAAATCAGCTTTGCATTGTCCAAAAATCAATTCTCAAAGTAATCGCCAAAAAACCTCGCCGGTTCCTCACCTCTGACCTATTCAAAGCTGTCCAGCTTTTCTCAGTTCAACAACTGTATGTAAAAATAGCTATTGCTTTTTTTCACAAACACCCCGATTTCTTCGTGTATCCTAGACACAACAAATACCCAGCTCGCCTCAATTCTAAGGCGGCAGTACCAGCTCCCCAATCTCGTTTATGGTGTACCTCAAAGCATATCTATTTCAGTATGCCTATTATATTGCGGTTTCTCCCAGCCCATAGGAACATGCGTGGAAATTTTTTGCATGCCGTTTATAAAACTAGAATTTTTACATGGTCCTACAAATTGTTCTAATTTACTGACTAGTATTTATGTGTCATGATTTTGTTTGTTCTTTTGCTTTATAATTACTTTTATAATGATAGTATTTTATTTTTTATTATTATTTATTTATTTTATTTTATTTTTTTGTTTTTTCATTTGATTACTTTTCAGACATTTTCGAAAAAACAGTGTATTGAGTAAAACTAAGTACTTAATTACCTCAACTCCGCCGAACCGCACAGGGACGTACCCTATGGTTCTTGGGGTATATTCCATTGAATAAATATACTATAATTTTTCTTTTCTTGTGCCTTATTTACCATTATGGTATTTTTATTTTGTTTTTTGTAATTTCTTATATTTTTTTTTAATTGGAATAAACTTTCTTTTCATTCATTCATTCCATCTATTTCCTGTGCTACTTTGTATAATTGCTGATTAGTCTTATACGACGGTTGTGTGGGAGGCAAAAAACAGTGATGCGCATAGATCACAGAGTGTTTCCACGTTTGAGTCGGTAACAGGTATAAGCAATTATAAAATCACAAAACTCGTACTAGCGATAAATATCAGGCGTCATTCACTCGCGAATACAAACATTTTCAAACTTCAAGCGTGTAATAGATTGCTCTCCCTCTCTCTTCATTACTCGCAGCTAATAAGGAGTATTCTGACGATTTCAATTTTATTATTTACTATTTCTAGATGACAACTGTATTACCGAAGATGCTCTCATCAAGAAAGGCGTTATTGCTCCTGATGATGTCCTTAAGCTTAACAAGATAACGAAGAGTAAGTGCTTAAAAATATTTCCTCTCAAAAGAATGTAATTTTACTTACCAATTACGAATGGAAGTTGGTCAATTTTTTTGAGAATTCAGTATGTTCTTTAGTATCTCTATGGAAATAGCTAGGCTTGAAACAAGGGAAATTGGAATGAAGTAGCACAGCAACGAGCATACTTTTTCATACTTGAGTTCACAGCCAGATATAACAGTGTAGACATCTGTTGAGACAACTGCTCACATTCACTTTCACATTGGTTCCTATTTAGATGGAGCAGATAATGGTTTTGTATTCGGGTTGAACTTGGCGACATTCCTGAAGTTATATTTGATATGTGCTTATAAGCTAGCTTTGAATGTCTGTTGACTTAGGCTATTCACTGGTAGAATACAGCAATGATTTACCATGAGAGTGAGTAGTCTGCGTGCGGTGACAAAATATCAATAAATTTGACATAGTAGATTTTTTTGCAGTTCTTAATCGGTTAAATATTAATCTTTCAGGTTACCTATGCCCTCCTGAAGCTAATGTGTACGACATTGAATTCGTCAGATTCAAAATTCGAGATCTGGAATCAGGGACGGTGCTGTTTGAAATTTCAAAACAACCATCATCCAGTAAGTGAATGCATTTGTTAAAATTACTTATGCTTCAAATACAATTGACTAGCCATTTCAATGCCTCTTAGAATGTTCAACAATGTTTTGTAATTTTACAGTTTGTTCGTTCGACAAAACTTATCAAATTCCTAGATGGAGATTTCCCATTTTGAGTTGTACTCAAGATAGTTTTGATGTTTTCAGATCAAGACGATGGTAACATTCCATTGATCCAGTCATCAGGTATGCTCCTTGTTTTTTCTTGCGAAACCAGCTGTGGTTATTAACATTTGTTATTCATAATTTTGATCTGTCCTTTGGTTGTCTCATTTTGTTTTCCATACTTGGGTATGAGGAAACACCAGGCGACTCGTTCTCCATTTCTTTTATTTGGCGCCAAGCACTTTGGCACCTTTAGGCCTCATCAGGGCTTTGTAGAACCATTTGGTCCCCAGCTGGCCATAAAATTTCTTCACACTCCCTTGCAGTTTTCTCAGAAAAGCACCATTGCCATGTCAGGCCTCCATGGTTAGAAATCTTGATAGTTTAGTATCTGATTTTAATTACTTCATACCCAGTAATAGCAACTTTTCCATTAACAGTGTGACGTCTGAACTCTAGAGAGCGGACGCGTTAAAAGTAACTTTGAAGGGGAAAACACCGTACAATCAATTGTGAAGACTTAAAAAAAATGATAATGTGAAAAATATTAAAATTGTATCTGTTGCTCATCTGAAAATGTGAGAATTGACACTTCAGGAATGAGAATGGTGTAGCCCTCTATCACCATTTCTAATTATAGCTTCTACTGTTCGTTTTAAATCGTCGAATATAAAAATCACCACCTGGTTACATATTGTGATTAATATAATCATCTTTGTACATTTTTGTTTCAGGTGTTTTGGACAGTCTTGAGATGGAGAACAACGGTGATCCTGAGAGTGATCCTAACGCTGGCCGTTTTGTCAGATACCAGTTCACACCTCATTTTCTGAAACTTAAAACTGTAGGAGCAACGTAAGTTGAATTGAAAAGAGGTACTTGCATTACTATCCATTGAAGTGATGTACTGATTTTTTGTTAGCTATTAGTGTAAAAACTATTGTTGAGAAAATTAATGGCATTTTGTTTTCTTGTTGAATACTGTTTTTGCAGGGTGGAGTTTACAGTTGGAAACCAGCCTATTTCAAATTTCCGTATGATCGAAAGACATTATTTCAAAGAGAAGTTGCTCAAAAGCTTTGATTTCGAATTCGGCTTCTGCATACCTAATAGTTGCAACTCGTGCGAGCACATTTATCATTTTCCCAACCTTTCAAAATCGCTGGGTAAGTAATCTGCTGTCCGTCATAAGTTTTAATAATTAACCTTGGCTTTATTTACAAAATTGTAACATAGATGTCAGAATAATTTTTGGAACCTGTGAAATATTCAAATATTAATGGCTGATGTCACTGACTAAGTCAATAGGTCTCGTGAAG
Organism: Tupiocoris notatus; assembly: GCA_037159825.1. Taxonomy (NCBI): domain Eukaryota; kingdom Metazoa; phylum Arthropoda; class Insecta; order Hemiptera; family Miridae; genus Tupiocoris; species Tupiocoris notatus. Next base: position 237,907 of record JASJUZ010000580.1, read on the forward strand.
TGGCTAAACTATGTTTGTTGACGGTAACCTTCAAAATTTTCCTCGATTAGAAGAAAAGTGCCAATAAAATTATTGGTTCAATTTGAATGAAGGGATTTTTCAGCTGGTATTGAATTTTAAAAGAGGCTTCCAATAATTCGGATGGAAAATTGTGCTATAGGTAATTAGCAGGGGTGTGTGAAGCTTTGATCAATTCTTACAACTTCTACTCACCCAATGACTTTCTTTCGATTATATTTTCATAGAGCTCTAAACTAAACCCTTAACTGCCTTAAACATCGAACGTAGCAAAACCACTTTCATTGTGAAGGATATAGGACCTCAGGATATAGACACCAGGCATTCCAAACTTCAAGATTTGATCTACAACAATTTCTGTTCAAAGTAGTTGATTTTATTATGAAAATTCGGAAACGTTGATGAGTCATCAGTAGTAGATTCAATTCCTGAGGTTATCCATTGGTACCATTGGTGTTAACTTTGTGTAGCCTGTCAGCAGACTCAATCTCCTTGCCTGGATGGTGCTAGCAATAAAATATGAAGTTGATCCAACTCTCTAGCTCTTGAATTTTGTATAATATAGTTCAAAATCATAGCTGGTCCTGCTTGTGCTACTATATTCATAGTAAAGACAAATTATACTTGCTCCTTGTAGCCAAACATTAATAGTTATACTTATTTGATCATTGTGGATTCTTATGTGGTCACATTTTGTTGTTACAGTTGCAGAAATGATCAACAATCCATTCGAAACCCGGTCGGACAGTTTTTATTTTGTCAACGGCCAGCTGATCATGCACAACAAAGCTGATTATTCTTACAATGGCAGCTCAAGCAACTGAAATGTACAATAATAATATAAACTGCTGCTACTGTGTTAAATGGGCGAGTTTGTCAGCTCGACTTATAGTAGGTTCTTATGTGCACTACTGAGGTTATAATATGATATCAATGATAGACTACGGTATCGAAATAATACTTCTTAAAATGATCTTTGACTTTATTGTGTGTACGGATAGGTTTCTACAATGATTTTGCCTTATTTTTATTTTTGTATAAGTAAACGACGCTATTCAACTTTGAAACTTTTAATGTTCCTCTCTGAAATGTGTTATTATTCTAAGTTTGTACATTCGGTAGCCGTCATATGTTACCTAATCTCGTTTCTGACAATTATTGTTCATTGGTGATCTAATGGTTGTCTAATGTTTATTAATAAATTACCAAATTTTATTGCTCTCCTTCATTTCCCTATAGCCTCCATTTTGCTAACCAAAGCCTCACTTCTATTGCTCTTGAGTGAATCCTGAGTGCTGCAATAGCTGTGAAGTATAGTATGTAGCAGTTCCTCCAGGATCTTGCTATGCCCCCAGTTCGATGGAAGATCAGATCAAAGAGAGAAGTACACCCTGGAGTGCCTTGGGCAGAGAAATTACCAGCGTGCGTTGATCGTTTGTTGTTCATAATTCCCTGCGTCGCATTCACAAAGTTTATAAATCGTTTGAGGGTCACTCCTTGAAATTGTGGCAGTCATTGCCTCGCACTCATCCACAACCGAATTTAAGTAGACAACCACAATAGTTTTTTATAAATTCAATCTGGTGCGAACTATTTAGTTCTTAAACGTTTGATATGGTCAAGTGGCATTGCAACTGGAATGGGAGATGTGGAGGGTTGTTCAGGCTGACAGCAGGGTAATTGAGCTAGGGTCTCAATTTTTGTTACAGCATCATCCTTTTTCCTCTCTTGGCAGTTCCGTTTTAATCAGGGTGTTCTTAGTGGTTGAAGGTAAGCGGATCAGCTTTGATGGGAGCACGCATACATGTTGACGATTTGCTGCATGCTAAACAGACTACCTGGCAATACGCGAGCATTAAACTAAGAAAAAAATATTTTCTTTTCCTGGTTTACATAAATTCTTGAGATTCGCTTGGGCCATCAAATCTTTGACAATCAAACATAGGAAAGCCAGAATTTAAAAAGTCAGGCTACACTTATGGAAGTCTTACTTAAGGAAGTGCGAAATAAAGACAGGAAAACTTATATAGTCAGACCTCCTCAAGTTTGACCATTTTCAGTGTGACACTCCTCTTCCCCCATCAGAAGTTTGGCTTCCTTTACTCCAACGTTCTTAAAAGTGACGTCTCTAAAGGCTCTAAGAGCAAAAACGTGCATGAGGATTGATAGCCAGCGGTATGCAAATTCTAGTTGAAAATGCGATGGCGGTAAAGAATTCCTTGCAGTCCTTGCACAGAAGAAAAAAAAAAACGCTTCAAATTATTCAACAGCTCTTTTGCTTCAATCATAATTTAACATGCATCTACTTATGATTGTAACAACCCCGAACAAGAGATTGGTATCTATAAGGGAAAACTCCCAAGCAAATATAGTCATTTAAAATATTTTTATTCGTCTTAATTATCTAAAAAAAAGTTGAATTATTCCCCAAACAATACAGCTCAAGATAGCGTTTCACGAGCATTCCATCAAGTATATGAGAATTTTTAAAGCACCATGAATTCACAAGTTATAAAATCATATATCACATTTTTCAAAATCACGAAAGTTCCACACAAAAGCTGCGACAACTTGAAAACCTCCGCTGCAGACTCGATCAATAGAAAAAATCCGCCGTTGAGGATACCGTTTATAAAAATAATATAATTTAAGTTTCGCTCTAGCTTTCAATGGGAATTGACTTTTGTATAATTTTGGTGCTCTGTACAATATACACCTATGTTTCCCTAAACGTTGGAAAATACGAATTCCCTCCCCATCTGAGTTCCCTCAAATATCTAAAAAATCGAGGTAGCAATTGGACTAAAAAATTGAGCAATTGTCAGACCAAGAATGATTCTTGGTTCGAATTTCAGAGAATGAATTTCATGAATTTACCTATTATACTTCCGTCACTGAAGTGTTGACGGCGTACGACTGACGGTCAGAAATGTTTGGTATATTATTCATTAATAAACCTCAGAAATTTCTCAACAAAACTTTGTCTAAAAACGCTGCAAATGATTGTACAGTGGTTTATTATTCCTTCGCTTCAATAATGATTTAAGAAGACTATCCATTTGAGATAGTAATTATTCCGAACATTTGTGAACGTTCTCACCGAAAAACAGATTGGTAACTATAGGGGAAAACCCCGTAGCAACTATTGTAATTTTAATTATTTTTATTTTTCTTAATTTTCAAATTTTTAGCTAAATTAGACGGCTATATTTCGAATGCATTGTGTTATCCAAAACTCAATGAAAACTATTTTAGCTCATTCACTTGGAGAACGTTTTTTGAAGATTTCATTAATTTTTCGCAGAGACATGACGATTTTTGTAACTTCACGACCAACGACACACTTATTGTTCAGAAAGTGTAACCTGTAGAAAAATTCATATACAAAGCTTCTGCTGTAAAGCGCACGGCGAAAACTCAGTCAATTAATCAATTCCCCCCTGACCGCACAGTAATTGTATTACTATGGTCAGGGGTAATTCCATTGTATGTGAAGTGTTCAATTTTTTTTTTTTTTTTGTTTGTATATTTATGGAATAAATCTTCTTTTCATTTTCATTTCATTAATTAATCAAACCAATCAATTAATGTAATCAATTCACTCAATTAATGCAATCAATTACTTCAATCAAATCAATTAATTTTAATCAATTCAATTAATCGAAATTCAATTAATCAATTAATTAAAATCAATCAATTCATCATTAATTGGTCAATTAATTTTTCATGCGGTTTTGATTTACTTACCGGGCTGGTGAATCGAAGATTGATCGCCATCGGTGAAGACAAGACGCGGAAAGGTCGTAAGGTGAAAAAATAACGACAGGAAAGAGGACGATCATGATTTTGTACAAACTGTATTCCAATTTTAATAATAAAGTAATGAAATACATTTCTTTCTGCTGTCGTCATGCGAATAATAGATTTCAACAACCCAACGTAGTACAAATGGTCTCAGAATTGTCTTATTTCTAGTTTTTATAGGAAAAATACAAAAGGCCATTCTTTTGTACAGAAAACTACATAACATTTATAGAAAAATAGAATCGCTGTGGACAAATATTGTTTCATCGATTAGGAATTGCTATGTATTGTCAATGGGCGAACTTTGAAGATGGTTTAACAGTCCTTGCAGAAAAGGCTTTCGATTTATTAAAATATCTGTATCCGTTGGCGCTCGTTTAACAAATATTTATTGAACTCACAGATTACTTCCATGTTTGAGATCTTGCAGAGGTGTAACTTACTTCATTATTTATAAAGATCGTAATAGTCGTAACATAATATCGAGTGTAATACATAGTTTCGGTTTGAACAGTTGTTGTAGGTACTGCTGAAATATTTTTGCGGCTGCTCGACATTTTCGAGGCGATAGCCGTTAACAAAAATTATTATCGAGTACGTACAGGTATCATTTTGATTATTATAGGTCCTTGTGAAGTTTCGTCTATTTTACTATTCATCTATTTGATGTTGTCTATTCGCCCAGTAACTCATTCGATTTATTTCGTCGACAGTACAAAATTATGCGTTAAATATCTTTAGATCCGCCGTAGCGTTTTGGCTGAGAAACGTTTTCTTCTTTTCTTGCGTTTCGTCTAAAAAAATACTGTTACGAGTTACGGATCGGCGCGAAGATCGCCCAAAACGGTTTGTGACAAAATTAAAACATTTTGAAAAAATACTTCCAAAGGATCTGACAAAAATTACTTTAGAAATATAGATACCTATATATTATTATATATAATATATTGTGTGTGTATCCTGTGTGTGAGTGCGTGTGTGTGTGTATGTTTTGTATCCTGTGTGTGTGTGCGTGTGGGTGTGTATTTTGTGTCGTATGGTTGTACAAGTTTTTATACATCGCCGGAGTTGTTTCCGTTTCTTTACTCTCAAAATTTATTATCATCATTTTTTTTTTTTTAATTCCAAAATTTTCAATCTTGCCTTAGAAACTAAGAATTTCAAGAATACGGTATCTTTATTTATATACACACACTGGGCCAAAAAAAATGTTGTCGATAAAATTCATTTTCTGTAACAAATCGAATGATTATTCGGATTTATTTGCGTCTCATGATTCTTTCCTTTCTATGAACGGACAATGATGGGCGAATATGTGCAGCTGTGGAAATTAAACGGAAGACTTCGTTCAAAGCGCTCTCAATGCCTTGGAGAGGACTATAAGTTACTAATTCGGTTGTGCGACCGACCGGAATGAACTACCGCCATTCCGAAGGTGATTCGGGTAGGAACACAAAATTTTCTGACGCCTTTAAACGATATCAGCGGGTCAGATTTAACACCTGGCTAATTATGATTTTATTCCTCCTTAACACCAACAGGTGAGAATAAAATACAATCAATTACGACTCTGTCCACTGGGGATATTTTTATCAATGCTTTTTTACACCCCGACGCTTTCGAATTTTCCTCAAGCCCGAGCAACTTGTCTTAAAAAAAAAATATATTAAAAAAATACGCCGAGCAGTGTCTAGGTTTTTCTTTTATTTCTTACTCTAATGTATTTTAGGTGGCCGTACAAAAAAAAAGTAGCGCTATTTTTCCGCGGACGAGAAAAAATGCGAAAAATTAACTTCGAGAGGATTTTCGGCGAAACCAAATAACGGCGCGTTTGACGTGAGATTTCATGCGGTATGAAATGAAAGGGGATAGAATTCACCGTGTTTTATGAATACTCGGGAGTTCTTTCTACCGCCAGCTGTTGGAAGAGAGCCGCAAAAAAAGAAAAAAGGAGATCGCGATTTTTATAGACGCTGTCAACCGAACGTCAAATACGCGGTACTTTTAGAATTCAAAGATAAAATCTCAACACCTTTCATTCCGATGGTTTCTTTCATTTCCCCCCAAGAAATTACGATTTTCAACGGAGCACGTAACGTTTTCCACTTTTAACCAATCGAACTTGAATTCACCTTAGTTGAAATTCGGTTTCGCGCAAATTTTGCGAGTGCGAAAATTCACTAGCTGAATTTTTCGTCAAAGCATTAATGATGTTGTATTTTTATTTGTAGCTATTTATTATTGCGTATTAAGTTGAAATCGTTCATCATGAATTTTTTTACCAAAACCGTTACCTACTGTAGCAATTAAAAAAAATTACCAATACTTGTGTTACTCAGCATTGCTAGTTAGGCATACTGCAATTACAGCTGTGTACTTACGTGAATCAAATAATATGCCGAGCGTCAAGTGCATCGATTTTATCTTCCCATTCTATAGGACGGTGATTTTTGCCAAAAATGAGCCAACATAATGTTGAATATGATGATATCATCGTTTATGTTAAGTTCGTAAATTTAGCACTTAATTGCTCGTACCAAATAAATAAATAAATAAATATGTTACAATTAACTCGCTTGTACAAAAAATGAGATCTATTTTCGGGCCGGTTCGATAAAATACGCACGGAGCGGAAAAAATACGACGGTTTCTGGAGAAAATTTTCGAACACGCTAAAATAAAAACAGCGAACACTGTAGAATTGAATGTGATATTTAAATCAATTTGGAGGCGAAATTAGAAGCAGCTGGTTCATGTAAGCGTTCTAAAACAAGTAATACAAAAAAATGCGATGGCTCGTTTAAAAAAAAGCTAACCGACGAAAAAAACAGAGAGAAGATTATATTAAAAGTGGGTAAAATCCTCAAGACTAATCGAAATCCGATCGTCAGCATTTTCCCGCTATCCGATGGAGTTTTGAGTGCCAAATTTTTTGTTGTTTTTACTCAAAAAACTCGGAAGTAATTTCTACTTAAAGAAAAACCACCTTCGATAATATTGGTATTTATTCGAGAAAAAATATCTTCCTTATGCACCAAAAGTTAAAAGAAAACCACATTTTTCTCATCTCGAGCTAGACAATTTTCAGTTTGAAATGTTTTCGAGATTTCATTTTTTTCAAAAGAATTATTGAAGCCTTTCGCGTTCAGGGTTTCATCTTAGCTAACTGAAAGTCTTTGCATCAGCGGAAAAACCTGTGATGACAATGATACGATAAAGAGTAGATGAAGAGTTAATAATTCTATCTAAAATAAAAATCGGAGGCTCAGATAATGCTAGAATGCGATGGGATTCGGCCAAAATATATCACTCACTACGTAATATATAATTTAGTTTATTCGACGTTTCGGTAACGAACGATTCCCAATTTCAGGATGTACGTGAGAACGAAATATCTTTATGAAATATCTTTACCGATGGTAATCGTCTAAGTAGAGCTAAGAAAACTAAAAAAAAAAAACAAAAAAAAAATAATAAAATCGTAAATACTATACTAATACTATTTTCGTTGTTTACTTCTGCGATTACCAGTCGTGTGGCTGAGATTAATTTCAATATTTTCTGGTTCATAATTTTATAGTTTCTACTGTTTTCAGTTGGTTGTTTTGGAAAATACTGTCAAGCGAGCATCAGATTTTATTTTATTTTCTTAGCTCTTAGCTCCACTAAACGATTATCATTGGCAAAGATATTTACGTTAGTGTGATTTCGTTCTTGCGTGCAGATCCTGAAATTAGGAAGGTTTTCGTTCCTAAAACGTCGAATAAACTAAATTATATATTTCATAGTGAGTGAGATATTTTGGCCGAATCCCGACTATCGCGTGATAAAGTATCTAAAATTTACGTTAATTAGGTGCATTACAAATAAATTTAAATGCAAATAGACGGAGATTTTATTGCATGGTTAAAAGTGGAAAATTCAGGTCATTTTCGAAACGATTGTTCGACAAAAATATTATGGCACCTTTGAAACGATCTTCGACAAGACTACCCGTCAAGATGAATGCACACCCCAATTCATTTAGGGCTTCTATTGTCAATGACGTCGCAAACTTGTTGCGCTGCTGGGCAATTCTTGCCTTATTGGACCTTATTGGGGAGCGATTAAAAAATTGCCCGTTTGGAAAAACCAAAAGGTAACGAATTACCCGGCCAATTTAGAATCAATAGAAACGAGACACAATATCAGAATCGGCGTTTTTTTCCGTTTGTTTTATTTTATTATTTATTTTGTTATAATTCTTATCATGAGATTATGATAAAATCTGGCGTCTGATTTTATCAAAATATGGCCAAAAAAATAGAACATTTTCCGCACAGTCGTATTTTTTTCTCGTGACTTGAGCAAAAGAATATGGCGCGATAAAATTTGTAATGAAATCCTTGTTCGGAGGACCGATCTGTTCATTATCTTATCCATCGCTCACAAGAATTGTCGAAGCAAGAATTATTAAGTTTTAGGAATCCAAAAGGAAAATTTCTCAGTTCGTAAACTAATGAAAATCTTCGGTTGGCTAGTTTCAAAAGCATAACTAGCTGCTGAACAGCAAAGAAATATTGAAATACCTTTTTTACCCAAGACATTTATCATTTGCCCCTTCTAATCAATGGAAAACGGTTTTCTGACATTTTCATCAGAAGGCTGAAAAAAATTCGCCTCCAACATCGTCGAATAAAAAACAGAAAAGCAGTGAAAGCGATGAAATAATGAAAAACAAAAATGAATTAAATTAAATTACCCAAGAACCGTCTTTCAATTTTACGACCATCTTAATCAGAGGATCGTTATTCATAATCATTAGATAATTAGACTGTTGTCATTTTCGGCCGGTTTCTATTACGAAAACTCGCATACCGTTTTTATTATTCGAGAAAGGTAAATTTCTAATCGAATCACCTTCGAAATGATAGCGCACTCGGTCATTCGTCTCGTGTATTAGAAAGGTTGAAATCGGTAATCTAAAATAGAAAAATACGTAAACGTGGAAGTAGAAAATTAACAAGAAGGAACTCAAAGTTGGAGTGACGCCCTTGAGGAAGCATAAATTAAAATAATGGAATTTAGCGTTTTCCCTTCTACGTCACTCGAAGATGCTAACGTCGGCTAACTAGATAAACACATCGGAGGATTAGAAGCAGCTGACTCAATACCATAAACGTATTCAGTTACCGAATTTAGGGCCGCTCGATATCGTAATCATCCTCCCGCCTACGATAACGAAATAGTAAAAGAACCGTACAATATTCCTACACAGTAATGAACACAACAAACATATATATATATTTCAATATTATGTACAACTTCATATCCCGCTATTTGTAAAATATATCACATTCAAAAGAGATATACTGTATTTCAGATTACAGTTTCTTACAAATAAAAAGGGGCGAATAACGATCAAATCAACGGTAATTTTGGTAAATGCGTTTTCGGGAAAAAGAAAACTTTTTTCCTTTTCGCAAATAAACGAGTGAAAACAGGAAGGATATTCGATTGAATAAAATCAAAACGAAGAGAATGGTTGAATCGATAGAATTTGTAAAAAATAAAAGAAAAACACAAGAAAATATTTGCAATCGAGCGGATAAAAAATTTTCAAATTGAAAAAAGCGCACAGATTTTTTCTAGAGAGGGAAAAATTATAATATTAATAATAATAATAATAGGAGGAAAATATCACCAGTAAAAACGCAAACGAAACGAGCAGTGACGTTTGAACGTGGAACTTGAAACTTAATAACTACTATGAGGTAATGAGTCTGTGGAGGAATCAATCATTGCATAACGATCGGTACAATAATAACAATCAAGTTAAACTCTCATCTAAAAATATCGACTATTGCGAATCTATCAATTCATTCATTTTTTTCTTCTCTAGTTCTTTTTTTTTTGGTAAATCGATGGTAAAAAACGGTGGTTTTCCGTCGGGAGGAAAAATTGGCGGAAGATTCTGTTGGTATAATGGTTATAGCTAAAAATATTACGCTCCGTCTTCTTCTTTTACTTAATATTTTCGACATTTTAAAAAAATCTCATTATTTTCACGCTATCAACTATTTAGTGACCCTGAGCTGTTAGTTACATTTTGGCAGGATGCACCGCCGCTTGGCCGAGTAAATTATAACTAAAGGTACGAAACCCAAGGTACTCAAGTGTTCTATTTTGATTTGGCAACGAAAAATTAATACTGGCGATTCGAGCTGCGGTCGCAGTCTCAACCTAGGTCAGTTCCTATAGGTAGGCAAACGTTTACGATGATTACAATAAATCGATAAGTACTTAAATGGTAATTTTCAATAATCGTAATAATAATAATAATAATATAAATATAATTGTAATGATAATTTGATTTCAAGATGAGGAATAATAAAATATACGTACATGCGAAATTGCGCAGGTAGAAAGTTGCGACGTCATTGCGCCAATACTTGGTCGCACGGCGGTATTAACGACGACGTCATGCGTCGTCGTCGTCGAGATCGGACGATGAGGCGGAGCGTGACGAACATGTTGAAACTATTGTCGGTTGGATGAATGGGCTCGGTTGATGAGGAGGGGTTGAGGGTGGGGGTGAATCGGATGAACGATGATAATCTTCCAAGTTGGGGTGACCGGCACATGCACCTCGTCCGGGGGCGGGAGGAGGTGGCAGTGCAGCTAGGACTGCGTTTCGTCATCGCGCGACCTTCGCACATGATGGGGCGGAGGACGGGGGGCCCGAGAGGTTGGGTGCACAGCGGAAGCGGAAGAGTGTGTTCACCGTGCTGACAGAAACGTCGTACTGATACAAACACTGCACATCGTATTGGGGGAAAAAATTATAGGACGACAAAATCGGCGTCCTCGTGTCCTCGCCGCTTGTTACGACGCCCAATCGACGACCTGATGCCGCCGACGGCGATTGTCACGTCCACGACGAACGATGACCGTTTCGGTGGGCAACGTCGACGTTCAGTTTCACTTCCTTTTGGAACGCGGGGGTGCCGCCGGTTTCACTTTGTTCGCCCTTCGCTCGGCACAGCTTTTGACGTTGTTGAGTAAATATCGAAACTGAAGCAATTGCACCGCCGTCACCGACGGGTCCGAACAGCATTCGAGCCACCTGAGGAACCTTTCTCCATGTTTCAACGCCTCTGCCGCCGTTTCCGGAGGGTCGTCTTCTTCGTCACCGTCGCTCGCCGCCGCCGTGTTCTCTTTGGCGTCTTCTTCAGTCGTCGTCGTGGTCGTCAGGCCACCGTTGACGATCGAACTGTTGACGATGCTGTTGTTATTGTGGTTGAGATTGTTGTTAAGGTTGAGGAGGACGTTGTCAAGGGTTGTCGACGACTTGCATTTGACGAGCGGCAACGGTTCGGCAGCGGCGGCCACTTCTTTCGACGGTTCGACGCCGTAGTGTTTGTACCAACGCCAGAACCAGCTCGCGTTGTCCATCGTGTACTTGGCGGCTGCGGTCGGATCGACGTTCGCCGCGTACTTGGACGGATCGACGACGGGAGCGTGGGGACCGACGGCCGCCGCCGCTGCCGCCGCCGCAGCAGCGAGGTTCCTCTGCGCTCCGAGCCAGAACATGAGCGTCGAAGAGTCGTCGTGGTGTTCGAGAGCTGTTCCTCCTCCGGTCGAATCGGCTCCGTCCCTCTTGAACCGTTTCATCTCCGAAGAGGGGCCGTCGAAAGGCAGCAACGGAGTCGGCTCGGGTGACGGTGACGTCTTCGTCGCCATCGCGTGAAGTTTATCCTCGTTCTTGCACCAGCCGCGCAACGTCGACTCGGGAACTCCGATGATACGAGCGACCGACGCCTTCGATTCGCCTTCGTGCACCCGTTGAATGGCGTCCAATTTTTCGTGCACCGACAACTGGCGAACTGGTCTTTTCTGAGCTCCGTTGTTGCTCACTTTCGACGCGACCGACGAGTACAGATTGGCCATTTCTTTCAGGTTCATTTTGCCACCGCCGCCGGCCACGTCCGCGATCAAGGCCGACGTTTCTGCGTACAAAGATGCCATAGAAATGTATTATTCAACCCGATGTTAGACTTTGTACGCGGCGACCTTAATTGAATCGCCCCCGAAAGGAGACGCTAAATTGCGACTGCTCGCTCTAAATTTTTTTCGTAATTTTTATAAAAGAATTTTTTTTTTTTAGGAGAAATTGTTGTTGCAAATTTTAAACGCTCTCAACTCATGAGTGACGGAAAATTATTCAGCGACGCTAATTCGAAAATTTCGCGATTTCAGCGAAAACGCGACGTCATCGGCGAAGTCGGACGTCGCGCGGGTAAGAAAGGAAGGACACAAACGAGAAGGAGCTGCGTGAGCGACTGGCAGCGAGCGGCTGCATCGGCGGCGGCGGCGGTTGTGTTCTAGTTAGTGCTGGAAGGTGAACGGGGAGGGGAAGGGTGAAGAGCGAAGGGGGAAGGAAGGTCCATCCGGCTGGGAAGAAGGGGCGAGGCGGCGAAGGATAAGGGAGAGGGCAGTCGCCGAGGACGGTGGAGGGAATTAGGGACTCGCCGAGAGATGGGAAGAGCCAAGGGGTAGTCGAGCAACTTGAACGGGGAAACGGCGGACGCGGGGCGAGCGGGCGCGAGATAGGAAAAGGAGGAGTTGGTGGAGGAGGTGGCGGAATAGCGGGTGGGTGGCCGGTTGGGCAGGCGAGAGAAGTAAGTTAGGGGCGGCTGGTCAGGTGGGAAGGCGAGGTGTGCGCAAAGTGGCGGAGTGGAGAACGCGGCAGCGAAGTAGTCGAGGAGGATCTGGCAGCTACGAAGGGTCTTGTCCTTTGTGCGGATCAATAAGACTCCCCTCGCCCCTCGAAGTTTCGCCGCGCAGTGGCCGTCACCCGCGTCCATCTTCCCCCACCGTCGCGAGTGGACACCGGGACGGACTTTGACTGGAAGGGGGACGATGGGGGAAGGCCGCTCCACCCGCTACTCGATCTTCTCCCTCCCGCAACGGTGGCGAAGAAGCTTCAGTAGAGGCTGAAGGGCTGAACGGCCGAAGGGATGCGAAGTTCGTATGCGAAGACGAAGAAGCGGTGGAGAGAAGGAGGGTGGACCTCGCGCCGCGGCGGGTCCGTTACTAAGCGACAGAGCAGCAGCAACTTCTCTCCTGTCCACCCCATCGCGCGTCTAAATCCCTCCCCGCGTCCACCTCCGCCAAATCCAATCCCTAAACTCAGCCGCGCCGCCGACGCCGCTGCCACCATCCCTTCCACCACCGTTTACCGCCGCTTCTTCCGTTCCATCCCTCGTTGCGACGGTTCAACCCCTCGCGTTTCTCAACCCTCCTTCTTCTCTCCCTCTTCACTTCTTGAGGTTCTTCTCTCGCGAGGCCGAACTTCGGCAACGATTGATTATACATTGAGACTCGCTCCCCCGAGTCACGACTCGTTGTGCGCATTTCGCGACAAAATGCGCACAACGAATTTTCCGCGGAAAATTCGCTCTCAAACGATGAGAATAAATTATTTTCCTACCATTAATAGATGAGCATATTGCTATTATTTGGAATCGTATCGATTTCATGTCACGAGAAAATTATTCCATTTTCGCTGTCGATAAGATCTGAAAAGTTCGCAAACTATCGAGGGCGACGAGCCTTATCCTAATTTTATCTATTCATCATATTTTAGCCCAATCTTGGCGATTTGAGTGATGTAATTCGAAACATGGAAGTTCCAACGCGAGTTTGTTCGATAAAATCGATAGAATGACTCTGTTTCTAGCTTAATCCAACTTCAATCGAACTCGAAATTCATTCAACTGATTGATTATCGAACCAAGATGCTCGTACTAAGGGCGCAACGTTATTACTCTACAACTGTCATTGAAAAACTAGTTTAAAAAACCCAAAAATTGAAAAACGCGCTAATTAATTTGAAAATCCGGAAGTACAGTATGTGAGCTTAACATAATAGTACAAGCCAAGTTTTATAAATCGAAATAGTCAATAAACCGCATAAGACGGAAGTACGGTGTGTAATCCAATCGATAAATAACAAGTTATGTGAAATGGAGTAATTTTCCAATCGAACTCGACATTTATTTAACTTTACAAGTACCATGGAAACCCAAATATACCAAAGTGCGCAAATAAAACAACTGAAAATGCGAATTACAAGGATGGACGGTGTGTGACACAAATAATGAAAATCAAACGACATTCAATTGAAATAAAAAAACATTTCAAGTCTGTAAAAATCAAAATATTGTCAATATGCTAATATTGCGGAAGTACTGCATGTGACACACGTGATAAAAATCAGACCTCATTCAATCGCCGTCCCAAACATTTCAAGACCTTGAACGAACAAATATATTGATTTTTGCGGCCTGTACAAATCAAAATAGGAAATACGAACTAGCAAAGTCGTGAAAAAAGCTCATAACGTGGAGGTACGGTATGTGACCCAATATATCAAATATCAAGCATCATCTGCTCGCTATAATGATCATTTAAGACCACGAACGTTTCAAAACATGAAAAAAAAAACTTTAAACGGTTTTATCTCGGAAGTACTGTGTGTTATCCAAAATCAGAAAATGGCTAATTTTGTACACTTACTAGAAAAACATTCTCTGAAAATTCCCTTGCGTTTCATTCGTTTTTTCACGAAGTTACGACGATTTGTGTCAATTTTTTTTACCATAGACACACAGAAAGTGTTATTGATTATAGTGCACTGAAAATTTCTCACAAATTCTTACCCGTTCCGAATTCGACTTTTCAGACGATAACGATTTTTCCATTTACTATGTCATCACGGAAGTAAAAAAAAGTCCGACGTTTATTTCAAGAATGATCTGCGAGTTTTTCACCTAGGAATTTCGTATTCTAAAACTATTTACTTTGTTATGGAAGAAGGTAAAGCTGGCCGTTTTATGAGAAGACAGCCAAGTTTTGTACCTGATAATTGGCGGTGTAGAAAGCCTTCGGGTCGTGCGAGATAATCCAAATTCACGCTCGAACGTTTATAATGAGGAAGTAACGAGGACGAATAATCCTCGAAAATCGATTGTTCGCCGAGTAACGGTCGCCTGGCGCGACTCGTACGAAGATTGTCTACCTGAAACAGGAAAAATAGCTCCTCGTGACCACTAATCGTACACTAAGCTACTTCCACCTCGGAGGTTCGAATAAGACATGGAAATATCAACGACTCCCAACAAATGATAGATTTAGGAATTCAGGTGAGAAATATCGCTCGGATTAAAATAAAGGTTTCCCTTCTTTATTTGACGACCATATTTATACTTGAGAAATTGATGGATTTTGGTTTATTATAATAAACCATTGTAATCGCCCAAGGAAAAAAAATTTCTAACCCCCCTCAAAATTTGATGTTTTACGTTTCAAGGCATGTAGAATCCGAATATCCAATAAAAAAAATTCTGTCCGTCCGCCGTACGCCGTTAGCAGTTTTCCGGCCAAACTGTAAGAGCTAAAAATTTGAAATTTTCACCAAAAATCAATACGATCCTACGGTAGATCAAGAACGGTCCTACGACGGCCCAATTCTTGAACCAACTTGCTAGCTCAATTTTAAGGGTATTTTTGGGGGGTTTTGAGGGGGAGAAAATTCATATTTTCCAAGGTTTTTCAGAAAAATGTGTACGTGGTATCAAATTATATAGATTTTTGGACGCTGAATCGAATGAGACCATCGTGGGATCGATAGCTCTTTTGGTTCTCGAGTTATCACAGCTTTTGTGCCGAATTTGAGCGATTTTTAGAAATTTGACATGAGGGTATAACTCGAGAGTTCTTGGAGCTATAAAAATCGTTCTATACTCATTGGTCGTCAAACACTCTCTCCAGCTATATCGTTAGGCAATAAGTTTAGCTTTTAATTAGGAAATTAAGAAAAATAAAAATGATTAAAATTACAATAGTTGCTACGGAGTTTTCCCCTATAGTTACAATCTGTTTTTTGGTGGGAACGTTCACAAATGTTCGGAATATTTAAAATGACAAATGGATAGTCATATTGAAGCGAAATAATAATAAACCACTGTACAATCATTTGCCATCGATGGTGCGCGCGATGCCCTGCAGGACGGACCATTCCTCATCTTCGCCGATGATGTCAAGATCTTCTCCCTCATCCGCGACCCGTCCGATTGTGCTGCTCTTCAGTCTCGTCTGGACTCTTTCGTCGGGTGGTGCTCGGGCCATGGTCTTTTGCTCAACCCATCTAAGTGCACAGTGGTGACTTACCACCGTTCCCTCGGCCCTATCCAGTACAGGTACTCCATTGGCGTTTCTCCTGTCCCTCGGCCCACCGCAGTCCGCGATCTTGGCGGTCTTATGGATGGCCAGCTAACTTTTAATGATCACGTCGCCATGATATCGTCACGCGCCTTGAGGTGTTTGAGTTTTCGATGAGCTAATTCAACTTGTAGCAATAAATTCAATTCATAGATCGTTTCTCAATCGACAATTGTAATAATCTTAATTTCGCAAAATAAGTTACCATCATAGCTCGGATGGTAACAAAACACCAAAATTTTATCCTGGAAATTAAAATAATAATTTTGTAGTTCATTCAAAACATTCAAAACCCAAAATGTAACTCAATCTACAACAGAGGTCCCTCAGCTTCCTAAAGCGTCACACTCCGGAGTTTTCCCAGGTTCTAGCTCTCCTGACGCTGTACCGTGGCCTCGTCCAGCCTATCATGGAATATGCTTTGGAGCCCATTCTATCAATGCCATGTGGACCAGCTGGACAGGGTGCATCGTGCCTTTCTGCGGTACCTGGCGTACAAGATCGGGATGCCCCGCGATGCCATCGACTACGACGCCCTGCGTGCTCGTTTTCTCCTGCCATGCCCTGCCCACCGTCGCCTCTCCGCGGACATGGTGTTCTTCCATGGTCTGCTCTCAGGGCGGATTGACTCGCCTTATCTATTGGAGCGACTGGGCCTGCGCGTCCCTCGCCTTGGATCCCGCGTCCAGGAAGTGTTCTCCGTGCCCTTTTCCCCTACCAATTACCTTATCCACCGACCGCTCTGCCGTATCCCCCGGACTGCAAATGTTATCAGCTCTGATCTCGGCGTCGACTTCTTCGAAATATCTCCCTCCCGTCTCAAAACGATTCATCGAACTGTGCCGTTGTACCTGAATTTCTCATAATGTTCTTGAACTCTCTTATTTTATTTTTCTGTTCAATGTACTTGCAATATTATCTTGTTAACTGGGCTCGTCCCGTATTCCTGAATAAATAAATAAATAAATTTGCAGCGTTTTTTTTAGTGTTTAACTTGACCGTTTAGTGTACTTCTTCGAAAAATCGCAATTTCCGTTTTTAATTTATTTTTGGTTTATTATTCAATAATAAACCATTGCAATCGACCGAAAAAAAATCCCCCCCTCAAAATTCTAAAGACCGAATTGCCAAATCGTTC
This sequence comes from Tupiocoris notatus, assembly GCA_037159825.1. NCBI lineage: Eukaryota > Metazoa > Arthropoda > Insecta > Hemiptera > Miridae > Tupiocoris > Tupiocoris notatus. Next base: position 255,131 of record JASJUZ010000580.1, read on the forward strand.
ATTGTAGCTGCAACTGTATCTTTTGTTTGTTTGCGATGCAATTTTCCCACCCGATTCCCATTTGCACATGTTCCTTCGATTTGAGGACGTTCCACGTAAAACGCGACCACCGTTTCACGGAACCAATCGTCCGAAACGGACGTGGAAAAAACGTAAGGTCCGTTTAAAGAGAAATAGGTCTTCCGTTGTTCATCGGGTGTCGTAAATCAAGTTCAAATGGACTGACTGAACTCCAAAACGTGGAAGGCGAGCTCATTTCGTGTCGAGCAGGTACAAATGCCACGGATGTTGCCCGAGCGCGTCGCAGCCTACGTTGCAGTCTCCCGTAAGTTATAGGAACTTCACCGCGTTGCAGCTAACGGTTCGCGAATTATTTTCTAATCGAACTATACCGTCGGAAATTGATGCGACGAGATGTTAAAATCAACTTCAAGATTATGATACGAAGAAAAATTCGATTCGACGTAAAGACAGAATGATGCTATGAAATTATTGAATGACGAATATTATATGATGAAATTACGTATTCCAAAGGATGATGAATGAAATGATACGGTGAAATGACGAAATGATATGGTGGAATGACAGGACGTTGATTGACAATGTTAATGTCACCTTCAGACATATAAGGCGCAAATAAGTAACGCAGAAAGAGATTTGTGACGCCTTAATAAATTCAAGTAGCCACAAAACCAAAAGAGGGGGAAAATTTCAGTGATAAAAATGTACATTTTAAACTGAAAAAGATTAATTTCTCAGCTAAAATATTATGAAAGCGAAAGAAATTCAAACAGGAAAAAACAGAATTGGAGGGGAAATTGTTGGCGATCGCGCTATGACCTCGTCACACATTCATAAACCAACTTCAAACAAGAAAAACCAAAGTGGACTTGCGGTTTATTTTATTTTATTTTATTTTATTTTATTTTATTTTATTTTATTTTATTTTATTTTATTTTATTTTATTTTATTTTATTTTATTTTATTTTATTTTATTTTATTTTATTTTATTTTATTTTATTTTATTTTATTTTATTTTATTTTATTTTATTTTATTTTATTTTATTTTATTTTATTTTATTTTATTTTATTTTATTTTATTTTATTTTATTTTATTTTATTTTATTTTATTTTATTTTATTTTATTTTATTTTATTTTATTTTATTTTATTTTATTTTATTTTATTTTATTTTATTTTATTTTATTTTATTTTATTTTATTTTATTTTATTTTATTTTATTTTATTTTATTTTATTTTATTTTATTTTATTTTATTTTATTTTATTTTATTTTATTTTATTTTATTTTATTTTATTTTATTTTATTTTATTTTATTTTATTTTATTTTATTTTATTTTATTTTATTTTATTTTATTTTATTTTATTTTATTTTATTTTATTTTATTTTATTTTATTTTATTTTGATGAGTTGTTTGCTGCCATTTGACCCCTTGTAAGTCCGAGCGGGTTATTTTCTTTTCGTTTGAAAAAATGCAGATAGGCACCATAATTTTACTTCCATGTTTATGTGGTAAATGGAACGAATGTGATCGTTTGAAAAGTCAAATTCGGAGCGAAGGTGGAATTGGAAGACATTTTCATAGCACTACACTCAGAAACACTTTAAATACAAGTGTTTGTGTACGTCAGCCCGTGTGATGTGTCTGCTGTCTAAAAGTGACATATAATAAATCATCATATCTCCGTGAAATTGAATGAAACTCTATGAAATCTATGAAATGAGTAAAAATGAGCCTTTATTGAATTTTGGATAAAAAACTGTGCATTTGAGATATAACCGTTCCAAGTTTTTTCTGTTTAAATGTTCCCAGGCTATAAGAGAAATTATTTTTTAACGTTTGAAGCCTTAAAATCATTCTTTATGAGCAGATGACGCTTGATTTTTCATAAATTGGCTCACACACCGTACTTCCGCGTGATGAGCTTTTTTTTTTGCCAATTTCACTAGTGCGTGTATTGTATTTCGATTTTCACAGGCCGCAAAAATCAATATATTTGAACGCTCATCAGTTCTTAAAATGTTGGGCGCGACTGTGATAACTACATAATTGGATATTCGGATTCTTCATTCCTTAGAACGTAAAACGTTACATTTTGCGGGGAGTTATATATTTTGGGCAATTAAATGGTGGATTATTGAATAATAAACAAAAATTGCTTAGTACCGTTGTTTTAGGGGGCATTTTATTCATAAACCGTCTGTTTATAAGAACCTATAGCTTTACGTTTTGTCACAATTTCTGATTTGGCTTGTAGAATTTCTAAGATGTAACGGAAAAGCGTGAGACGGATTTTAAAATTTTGGAGATTTTACCCGCACCATCATCCACAATAGAGCGTAGTTTGCTTACTTGAATTTCCGATCAGACCAAGACAAGATTCTTTGTTTTTGCCGTATTTTTTTTATTATTATTTTTTTTTATTTACCTTAGAAGGAAAAAAGCCACTCGCGCAATAGTATTTTTGTTATACGTTCGAATTCAGCATGAGATTTTTCCAAATACCAAGTCAAATCAAAGTTATGCCCGCGAACCAGTGAACGATTTTCGAAACAAAGAATCTACACGTGACTATCGGAGATTGGCGACGGTGCGTCACCTCGCGATGATTCGGTCTTGCAGATTTCTCGGAAGAGGTCGCCAACACGCTCTTATTATACGTTTATTTTCTTCCCTTTTTTCCCACAATCGTGAATCCATTCGTTCACGTAACGCGGGGCACACGTTTCTCAGAAAATATCGATACAACGGATAGCTGAGTTTATTCTGCAAGGCGTACATTTTGTAGCTCGAGGTATAATTTACTTGGTACTTCTGCAGAACGCAGCTGAGCTAGAGACGAAAAAATCGTATCTTTAGTACTGAAGGAAGCCAAGCTCGAGCTGACAGAGACGTAATTCGGTCTATTTGGTTCATTATTCAATGATAAACCATTGTAATCGCCCGAGAAAAAAGGTTTTAATATGAAATTAAGAATAAATAATTATGATTAAAATTACAATAGTTGCTAAGGAGTTTTCTCTCATTTACCAAGCAATTTTGATCGGAACATTTACAAATGTACGGAACAATTACTATCATAAATTGTTAGTCTTCTTACATATTGAAGCATATAGGAATAATAAACCACTGCACCATCATTTGCAGCGTTTTCAAAAACAATTTTTTGGGACCCTCTATTTTGGTTGGATATCATCTGAGAGTTTAATATAGTTCCCTTCTAACAAATAAGAACAAACTGTATTTATGAGTATTTAATATACTTCGAAAACGTAAAGCTAAGATTTATCTTGAAAGAAAAAAAAAACCCCAAGTCAACCATAGTAACCTCTTCCTTTTAAAGTTGGTTAATAAGAAATCTAAAAACGCTGCAAATGATTGTACAGTGGTTTATTATTCCTTCGCTTCAATATTGATTTAGAAAGACTATCCATTTGAGATAGTAATCATTTCGAACATTTCTGAACAATCCCACCGAAAAACAGATTGTAACTATAGGGGAAAACTCCGTAGCAACTATTGTAATTTTATTCAATTTTATTTTTCTTAATTTCCTAATTAAAAACTAAATTTTTTGCCTAACGGTACAGCTGGAGAGAGCGTTTGACGACCATTCCAATGAGTATAGAACGATTTTTATAGCTCTAAGAACTCTCGACTTATACCCTCATGTCAAATTTCTGAAAATCTCCGAAATTCGGCACAAAAGCTGCGATACCTCGAGAACCAATAAAGCTACCGACCCGGCGATGGTCTCATTCGATTCAGCGTCCAAAAATCTATAGAATTTGATACCACGTACACATTTTCCTGAAAAACCTTGGAAAATATGAATTTTCTCCCCCTCAAAACCCCCCCAAATACCCTTAAAATTGAGCTAGCAAGTTGGTTCGAAAATTGGGCCGTCGTAGGACCGAGATTGATTTTTGGTGAAAATTTCAAGAATTTAGCTATTATGGTTTGGCCGGAAAAGTGTTGATGGCGTACGGCGTACGGCGTACGGCGTACGGCGGACAGCCGGATTTTTTTTTATTGGATATTCGGATTCTACATGCCTTGAAACTTAAAACATCAAATTTTGAGGGGGGGTTATAAATTTTTTTTCTTGGGCGATTACAATGGTTTATTATTAATAATAAACCAAAAATATCGATAAAATCTGTTATTAATAATAAATTACTGTACGATCACGAGAATTCATCGCGTCTTGAAACGATAAATATGACATTTCGAGGGGTGTCCATATAATTTCAATGGCCAATTTATCGAATGATGAACCAAAACTATGATTCCTCTCCGTTTTTCGGTTTGAAGACGGATGCGAGAGGATTTAGGAAAGGGGAAGGAGGGTAAGGGGATGTTAAGGGGGCCCCTTTCTCCTGCGCGCTCTCTGCGAAATGCACAAAGGGGCCCAAGAAGAAAGGGGCGTCTTCGGCAGCGAAGGTCCCCAAAGGCCGCGGGCTCGAGAGGGTTGGCAGGTTACGGCGTGGAGAGACGCGGCTCAGGGTCAGGTAACAATAGAATCCATCGCGAGGCGCATTCCGCCCCTTTTATGAGGAGGGTTGCAAGTTGCTTCCCTCGCTTTCAACGATACGAAGAACTCGTCCTCGCGTTAACACGTGGAACGCCCAGTGTGAACAAAATCTGATCATTGTTTCAAGGCGCTTTAACATCAGATTCCGTTGAAAAGCGCCACTGGATGTGAACTTGACCTTGTCAAATTCATCGATCGGAGATGGTAAAATAATATAATAAGGTTTTTAAGAGAGAAAAAAAAATTCCATCAAAAGAAAATGCTTTGGTTATATTTTGAAAATTAAACAGTTTAAAATTTATCAGAAATGGAAATGATCGTTTCTTATCTTTCCGTTTGGTTTATTATGAGAGACAGAGAGAAGTGATTTATTGCAACCAAAAATAAACAAAACGCTTCAATTATTGATCACATACTGCCAGGCCGAAGGGGTTGGCATTTTTAGCTGCCTCTGTTTATGTATACAAAATAACATAGAGTACCTATTACATTTCACCGCTTAAAATTCAATTTTTTTTTTTTTTTTGCGACCCCCCGCCACTCTTTTCCGGTTCATCCCTGTGATTCACCCGGACAGACCATGAAGGCAAGAGTGCGCAACAATAAGCGGCACAAAAACCGTCAGTTTTCATTATTATCATTACTTTTATCATGATTATTATCATTATTTATTTATTTTTATTTTTTATTTCATTTTAATTAATTTTTATTTATTTATTTTTCATTTTTATTTTTTGCCAAATGGTACAGCTGAAGAGAGTCTTCGTCGAGCATTCCAACGAGCATAGAACTGTTTTTATAGCTCCAAGAACTTTAAAATTATACCCTCATGCCAAATATTCAGAAAACTTTAAAAATTCGTCAATAAAGCTGCGTTAACTCGAGAACCAATCAAGTTATCGACCCCACGATGGTCTCATTCGATTCAGCGTCCAAAACTCTATAGAAATTGATACCAAACACACCTTTTTCTGGAAAACGTTGGCAAATACTCATTTCCCCCCCCCCCCCGAAGCCACCGAAAATACCCTTAAAATTGAGGTAGCGATTGGGCTAAAGAATTGGAACATTGTCAGACCAAGATTGATTTTAGTAAAAATGACAAGAATTTAGCTGTTATAGTTTCGTCGGAAATGTGTTGACGGCGTACGGAGGACGGACAAAAGTTTTTTTATTGGATATATTGGGATTCTACATGCCTTGAAACGTAAAACATCAAATTTTGAGGGGGGTTAGAGATTTTTTCTTGGGCGATTACGACAATGGTTTATTATTGAATAACTAGCCATTTTCGTATTTTTAATGGATTCTACGTTAAATTTCCTACATTTTCTTCCACAGCACCTAATCTGTCCCGTTTCGGGAACGTGATGAAAAAAAATCCCAAAGTTGAAACTTCAAAAGTATGAAAAACGAAAAAAATCGAAAAATATTATTAATCGTTCGAATTTGATTTTTTTCACTTTAAATTCGAATTCTACGTCCGATTTCCTGTAGGAACCATTAATTAATCAAATTTGAACAGTACTGTAAGTATTTGCAACGGAATTTCAAAGTTGAAAAACGTATGAGTGGGGTAGTATTAAACCTGGAAAAACTGATAGTTGTCGTGAAATTTCCGCCGTTTTGACGTCATATTCGGATTCAGCATTAAATTTCCTATAAGAATAGCTTTCAAAATAGCTTTAAAACAAAAATTTAATTTTTCACTATTACCGATGCCAGCGGAGCCGGCCGGCGAAAAACTCGATTTACGGAAAATAATTTCTCTGGCTCTGTATAAATTTTTTTCACCAAATTTTTTGCTATGTACGTGTGTAAGGCGTTCAAATGAAGACTCCTGCATAATAAAACAATAGATTATCATACATTTTGACCCCGAAAATCACGGCTAAAGTCCAATTTTCGAGCTTTCAAAAACCGATTTTTTTGGACCACTTGCAGATTTTTCCGAGAAATAAAAAAAATCACAAAAATACATCTTGGTAAGACACAACTTTCCTAAAAATTTCAGATTTTTATCTGTATTGAGAGACGAGTAAAAAATCGTTAACTGTTCGGTTGAAAAAAATCGCAGGGGTACCCGTTGGATTTTTCGCGAAAAATTTTTTGAAATAGATTTCGCTCAAATTCAGCCTAATGATAGTTGATGATGTGTATATCAATAATATATGGTTCATTCTTTGTTTCTTTCGCACTAAATAGATGAAAATAACGGTTAAAGTTGAAAAATGTCATTTTTTCGTGTATAGTCTACTAATATTGTTGAATAACGCAAAAACGGTTGAAAAATTGATAGGTACATTACATTGGGAAAATGTGGACAGTTAAATTACCCATCTTTTGGTATATTGAAACATCTTAATTGACGACTTTTTGTTTGAGTTATCCACTGTGCAAGTTACAAATCTTGGAAAACGTACAGTTGTTATGTCTAATTTTGCTCCTACTTTGCTCCAGTTGAAAAACACAATACTTTATGATACTAAGTACGATACAATCCCCACCAACTACATACCAAATTATAGCAACTACTACTAAGTACTACCCACTATAATATCAACTATAGATTCCCACTCTCCATACACAAATAATAAACTACTACTACCTACCTATACCCATACCTATACCTATACTATGTACTATACTATATACTATACTATATACTATACTATATACTATACTATATACTATACTATATACTATACTATATACTATACTATATACTATACTATATACTATACTATATATACTATACTATATACTATACTATATACTATATATTTATATATGACTATATATAGTAGTGACAAGGACAACACCCCCCCACAAAATAATATGTAAGGCCCGAGAGGAGGGGCGCAGCCCCTCCGACGGGCCGACCGGGCGCGATAGCTGAGGGGGGCGAAGCCCCCCTCTGAGGGGGTTGGGCGGCGGCAGCCGCCAGGGGCGCTCAGCCCCTAGTTGAATAATAAACCAAAATTATCTATTAGATAATTGCTACGGAAAAATACAGTGCATTTCGAACGAAATTTCACATAATATATAATCGGTCGACGATTAAGAGCCCGGGGTTTTTTACGAATCTTATATCGTTCGGTGCTCCACCGAGCCAATTCGCTCCTCCCCCGAGAGTAAAGCTCGATCTTCATCCTTTCGGACGTCGCTCTCATCTTGCGATCGGTTGATGAACATATAACTACGGCACGGTCGGAGTGGATTTTTTAAACTCGTTTTAATTTATTAAGGGGTGAAGTGATGCGGTAGCCGAAATCGATAAGGGAACCTGCCTGAGAGGGACGACGGATGCGAAGTGAAGGTGGACGATGCGAAGGGTCGTCCACAAGGAAAGGGGATGATTCGAGAGGGAGCGAGCGAGAGGAGGCGATAGTGGTAGAGCGTGAAAGCGAGAAGGAAGATACGGCGGCTGCTGCTGGCCCTAAAGGACCCCCAGAAAAAGAAGTCAGGTACGCGCGCCCTCCTGCTGCTGCTGCTTCTGCCGCCTCCGCCGTGGTCGTGGCTCCGTCGTAGATAGACCTATAGTAACCATCGATCCTTCGTCGCCGCCTCCGGCCTATTCTTCTTCTCCCTTCGCATGCCGTCTCCGCTTCCGCACGGCCGTCCTTCCTAGCGCTGCCGCCCTCGACGCGGTTCTATTTTCTCTTCGTTCGGACGCGCCTCCGCTTTGCGCTGACGAGTTTCACGGGATATCGAAGCGGACGAGGATAAGGGGGAAACGCTGCCGATCGAAAGCGTTCGTATATCAATCCAATGCTTCGCGCGGATGGCGGAAAGCGAAAATGTTGATTTAAATTCGGATCAAAAGGCTGCAAATAATTGTAAATCGACTTATTCCATCGCTTCGGCCATGATTTATTCGTAACAGGCCTTACTTCTTAGCGAAAATTGGCATTATCGTTTATTATTCGATAAACCATTATAACAGAGGAAAGCCCTCAAAATTTGATGTTTTACGCTTCAAGGCATGTAGAATCTGAATATCCAATTAAAATACTTACATTTACTATACGTAAACATGGGAGTAATAATTTTGTCCGTCCGCCGTACGCCGTCAAGACTTTTCTGACGAAACTATTGAAGCTGAATTTTTGAAATTTTCACCAAAAATCAATTTTGGCCTGAAGATAGCCCAATTATTTAGCCTAATCGCTACCTCAATTTTAAGGGTAATTTTGAGAGGCTTTGAGAGGGAGAAAATTCGTATTTGCCAATGTTCTCCAGAAAAAAATGTATTTGGTATCAATTTCTATAGATTTTTGGACGCTTAATCGAATATGAACATCGTGTGGTCGATAGCTTTATTGGTTCTCGAGTTATCGCAGCTTTTGTGCCGAATTTTCGAAATTTTCAGAATTTTAAAATGAGTGTAACTTAAGAGTTTTCGGAGCTTTACAAATTTTTCTATACTCGTTGGAACGCTTGTTAAACAATCTCCTCAGCTGTACTGTTAGACGAAATATTTAGCATTGAAAATTAAGAAAAATTAAAATTACCCTAGTATTTTATTAACAATATTGTATTGTTGCAACGTTGCGGCCATTGAATGAGTTTCTCGATTTTATAATTTCTTATACCTTTTAGCCGACTTAAACATGGAAGTACTGTGTGACCGATGAACACTATTTCTTGTCTCGATTTTTCTTCCAACCCTTTGCAGTCGATTTTATCGGTTCATTCGTGACGGTCACATTCATCGATGCAGTCGATTATATTTTGGTTTATTATTCAATAATAAACCATTGTAATCGCCCAAAAAAAAAAATTTTATAACCCCCCTCAAAATTTGATGTTTTACGTTTCAAGGCATGTAGAATCCGAATATCCAATAAAAACGCTGCAAATGATTGTACAGTGGTTTATTATTCCTTCGCTTCAAATATAATTTCAGAAGACTATCCATTTCAGATAGTCATTATTCAGAACATGTGTGAACATTTCAACCGAAAAATAGATTGGTAACTATCGGGAAAAACTCCGTAGCAACTATTGTAATTTTAATCAATTTTATTTTTCTTAATTTCCTAATTAAAAGCTAAACTTATTGCCTAACGATACAGCTGGAGAGAGTGTTTGACAACCATTCCAATGAGTATAGAACGATTTTTATAGCTCCAAGAACTCTGGAGTTATACCCTCATGTCAAATTTCTGAAAATCTCCCAAATTCGACACAAAAGCTGCGATAACTCGAGAACCAATAGAGCTATCGATCCCACGATGGTCTCATTCGATTCAGCGTCCAAAAATCTATATAATTTGATACCACGTACACATTTTTCTGAAAAACCTTGGAAAATATGAATTTTCTCCCCCTCAAAACCCCCCAAAAATACCCTTAGAATTGAGCTAGCAAGTTGGTTCAAGAATTGGGCCGTCGTAGGACCGAGTTTGATTTTTGGTGAAAATTTCAAGAATTTAGCTATTATGGTTTGGCCGGAAAAGTGTTGACGGCGTACGGCGTACGGCGTACGGCGTACGGCGTACGGCGGACAGACAGAATTTTTTTTATTGGATATTCGGATTCTACATGCCTTGAAACGTAAAACATCAAATTTTGAGGGGGGGTTATAAAATTTTTTTTCTTGGGCGATTACAATGGTTTATTATTGAATAATAAACCAAAAAAATTCTGTCTGTCCGCCGTACGCCGTACGCCGTACGCCGTACGCCGTCAACACTTTTCCGGCCAAACCATAATAGCTAAATTCTTGAAATTTTCACCAAAAATCAATCTCGGTCCTACGACGGTCCAATTTTCGAACCAACTTGCTAGCTCAATTTTAAGGGTGTTTTTGGGGGGTTTTGAGGGGGAGAAAATTCATATTTTCCAAGGTTTTTCGGAAAAATGTGTACGTGGTATCAAATTCTATAGATTTTTGGACGCTGAATCGAATGAGACCATCGCCGGGTCGGTAGCTTCATTGGTTCTCGAGTTATCGCAGCTTTTGTGCCGAACTTTGGAGATTTTTAGAAATTTGACATGAGGGCATAACTCGAAAGTTCTTGGAGCTATAAAAATCGTTCTATACTCATTGGAATGGTCGTCAAACACTCTCTCCAGCTGTACCGTTAGGCAAAAAATTTAGTTTTTAATTAGGAAATTAAGAAAAATAAAAATGATTAAAATTACAATAGTTGCTACGGATTTTTCCTCTATAGTTACCATCTGTTTTTCGTTGAGAACATTCACAAATGTTCTGAATAGTTACTATCACAAATGGATAGTCTTCATAAATCAATATTGAAGCGAAGGAATAATAAACCCCTGTTTCAAATTGATTATGATATTTGTGAATGTTTTGGGTACGCGTAAAAAAAAAAAAAAAAAAAAAAAAAAAAGCGTTAGCTGTTGTTATGTAATATTTTGTCGTAATTATGTAAAGGGATTTCTCCCGTGAACTGTTCAAATAAATAAATAAACAAACGTGTAGAATGGAATCGAACATGAGCGCAGCTTTCAGATGAGACGCCCTTTGCGAAAATGCTCCAGTTTACTGTAGATTCGACATATGAGACGTAATTCCTTGCTATGCGATCTTACCAACCAATTATGGTTGCGATTGCAGCGAGGCCCTCTCGTCTGCGCGAACGGACAATAATTACCACAATTTCCCCCGCGTCCGGAGTCGCTACGAGTTTTGTACAAGATCATATCTTCATCTTTTGTTGCGTACCTATCTCTCCCCTAAGCTGGAGGCGGGAGACAACAGTTTTTCACTGTATTATTTGACCGGTATCTATTAACGACGATTTTCGATTGATAGATAAACGACCCTCTTCAGTACAAGTGACGTATCGCTCCATAATCAAGTCGTTTCATAACTGAAATACGGAAGTACTGCGTGTGATCCGAATGCATCGCTCGAAAAGAATTATTTTTTAGAGCGTCCGCTGCGAAAATGTCTCTAGTTGACGTTTTGAAATTCAAAGCTGAGTAAAGCAATTAAAGAAAAAAAAAACCGCTGCAAATGATTGTACAGTAGTTTATTAGGTATTCCTTCGCTTCAATAATGATTTAAGAAGACTATCCATTTGTCATTTTAAATATTCCGAACATTTGTGAACGTTCCCACCGAAAAACAGATGTTAACTAAAGGGGAAAACTCCGTAGCAACCATTGTAATTTTAATCGTTTTTATTTTTCTTCGTTTGGTGGTGTTTTTATTTTTCATAATTTCAAAATTAGAAGCTAAAGTTTTTGCCTAAAGGTACAGCTGGAGAGAGAGTTTGACGACCATTCCAATGAGTATAGAACGATTTTATAGCTCCAAGATCTCTCGAATTATCCTCATGTCAAATTTCTGAAAATCTCCCAAATTCAAAAGCTGCGATAATTCGAGAACCAATAAAGCTATCGACCCCACGATGGTCTCGTTCGACTCAGCGTCCAAAAATCTATAGAAATTGATACCAAACACACCTTTTTCCTGGAAAACGTTGGCAAATATGAATTTTCTCCCCCTCAGAACCCCCCAAAAATACCCTAAATACGCGTGAAGAATTCGAATATGCAATAAAAACAAATGATTTTGCAGTGGTTTATTATTTCGTTGCTCCAATAATGGTTTAAGAAGACCAACCATTTGTGATAGTAATTATTCCGAACATTTAGTAGATCAAAAACAGATTGGTAAAAGTATTTGACGACTATTCCAACGAGTATAGAAATATTTTTACATCTCCGAAAATTATCGAATTATACTCTCATGCCAGATTTCTGAAAATCTTCCAAATTCGACACAAAAGTAGCGATGACTCGAGAACCATTCGAGCCCCCGCGATGGTCTCATTCGATTCAGCTTTCTCAAATCTATAGAAATCGATACCAAAAATACAACTTATTTTTCGAAATTGGCAAATTTTAGCCAGCATGCTGGCGAATTTTCGCTCTCTCAAAACCCACAAAAACACAGATTGAGGTAGCGATTTGGTTTAAATTGAGCCAGTGTCAGGCCAGGAATGAGTTTTGGTGGAAATTTCAAGAATTTAGCTCTAATAGTTTCGTCAGTAAAGTGCTGACGGCGTATGGACGGCATTTTTTAATTGGATATTCGGATTCTACATCCTTGAAATGGATCCTTGAAACGTAAAATATCAAATTTTGAGTGGGGTGGGTTGTTTGAAAATTTTTTCGGTCGATTACAATGGTTTATTTGTAATAAACCCAAAAATTCGCCGTCAACTTTTCTGGCGAAACTAGAACAGGTAAATTCTTGTCAATTTTTACCAAAAAACAATCGCTCAATTCTTCAACCCAATCGCTACCTCGATTTTAAAGGTATTTTTGGGGGGTTTTGTGGGGGAGAAAATTCGTATTTGCCAACGTTTTTAAGAAACAAGTTTATTTGGTACCGATTTCAGTAGATTTTTGAACGCTGGATTAAATGAGACATAGTTTTCTAGTTATAGTAGCATTCGTGTACAATAATTCCCAACGTTTTTACGATTTACGAATAATACGTAGCATCAATTTGTGATATAACAAAGAAGCAGGTTGAAGATGTGCGCCTACCGAGCTTGGAACCATTTTTAGGAAAGAATTGGCAAATTTCGAATTTTCCCCTATCTTAGGATCCTTAAAAATACTTATAAAACTGACGCGTGGCTCTCTGGCTGAAGGATCAATCCGTATCAATCACATCTCAAGGTCTTGAATAGGTGTCTAGAGGGTTTTCTGAACTTCTTTTCTTTTTTTTTTATTACATTGGACAATTACAATGGTGTGAATATCAAGGAAATTATTCCCCTATATGGGCCAAGGCCCGTGTTAGGGAGAAGAGCTCATGATTATTAAAGACAACTAAAATACACGTTCACCTCATTACAATAAAAGTAGAAACAGAAACAAAATATAGTAAAACAAAATAAAAATAAAAATGGTGTAACACGGGATAAATTACAGGCTTTGCCGCACTAAGTCTAAGATACGGCACTAAGACTTATTGGGAACTGATAGCATTTTGTATATTATGATATAATATTTTGTTAAAATTGTTTTTTTCCTTAATAAATGCAAAAATTTGAAAAAAAAAAAAAAGTTACTCATTAGATATGTTTTCATTTGTTTATCTGCTTTGGGTGGCCAAGTATTTTTAATTTCTGTTCACTGGGTAAGCTATTAAACACCTTGATTCCATAATGCCGGTAATTGTTTTGAAGAGCAGTTGTGGTACTTAGTAGTAAAGCCATACAACCAAAAATTTGGTATCGAGTGGGTGGGTCATGTTCAGGAAGTGAAAAAGACCTTTCCTTCATGATCTGCCGGACTCATAAAAAATGTTCGATAATATTCTCCCGACACTCCTCAGGAAACGTCCAGCGCTGCTCGGCCTTTTATTCGGAATTATCGCGTCTTCCAAACATCTCAAGCGAGAACGATTGATTATGAAACTCGTAAAAATGGCGAAATGTAGAGAATTTTTTTCCCCTGTTGAATTGGAAGAGAAAAAAAAAGTTAAAGCGGAAAATCTTGTCGCCATCTCGCCCCCGCGTCTGTTCCTCGCTAAATTTAGCTTCACGTGGTCTCTAGTCAGGTGGTCCGATCCTGAGTCCACCCTCACGCACTCGTGGGCACACACGTCCGAACACACGATCCCTTCTTCCCGTCACATGTGCGATTCTGAGCCCCCGCCTCTCGCTCCCACACCATCTCTCCCTCTATCTCTTTCCCTCTCGCTACCCTTTATCCTTTCTACTTCGACTGCTTCCTCCTTCGCAGCCCTCCTCCGCACGTTCCCTCTCGAGTGAACTGTACCGAAGTACCGCGACACGGTCGACGGACGTTGCTGCCAACTCACCCCGCGCTTCGACTCCTTTACATCCAACTTGCCCCTATCTCTTCTCTGCCGACCCTCGCCGTGGCGTCAACCCCCTCGCGCGCAACCCTCAGCATCTTCGTCCCTCGTTTTCCCAACCCCTTGCACGGCCTCTGCGGCTCCTCCGCCTAAGCCCACCGCCTCGTCCGCCAACGCACTACGCCGAATTCCCTCCCTTCCGATCTGTTTCTCTCCTCTGTTTTTCACCCGCCAGACCCTTCGAATGGCCAACCCTCAGCACGTCTTCTCACGCTCACCCGCCGTCCCTTCGCATTATCTTCGCCGCTCGTAACTTCGCCAACAGCCGCGCGTCGCCCTCACGAGCGCATCGTCCTCTAAACCGCCCCCGCTCGTCTTTCCGTTTCCTCCGCCACGTTTCCCCTTCGCCGAACGTCCGTCCCTACGTCCCACGCCGATCCCGCGATGTTCACCGGCGTCCGTTGCCGAGGAAAGTCCCCGTCCTGAGCGGCGTAGAATCTCAAGAGGATCGACTCTCATTGCTATCCAACTTCGGGGTGAATTGCTTCGCCGATCAACCCCCAGGCACCGCTGTCTTCGCCGCGCTCTTATCCGGTCGCGGCCGCCGATTTTTGGTTTATTATTTAATAATAAACCTTTGTAATCGCCCAAGAAAAAAAAATTATAACCCCCCCTGAAAATTTGATACTTTACGTTTCAAGGCATGTAGAATCCGAGTATCCAATAAAAAAAATTCTGTCCGTCCGCCGTACGCCGTTTTCCGGCCAAACTATAATAGCTACATTCTTGAAATTTTCACCAAAAATCAATCTCGGTCCTACGACGGCCCAATTCATGAACCAACTTGCTAGCTCAATTTTAAGGGTATTTTTGGGGGGTTTTGAGGGGGAGAAAATTCATATTTTCCAGGGTTTTTCAGAAAAATGTGTATTTGGTATCAAATTCTATAGATTTTTGGACGCTGATTCGAATGAGACCATCGCCGGGTCGATAGCTTTATTGGTTCTCGAGTTATCGCAGCTTTTGTGCCGAATTTGGGAGATTTTCAGAAAATTGACATGATGGTATAACTCGAGAGTTCTTGGAGCTATAAAAATCGTTCTATACTCATTGGAATGGTCGTCAAACACTCTCTCCAGCTGTATCGTTAGGCAATAAGTTTAGCTTTTAATTAGGAAATTAAGAAAAATAAAAATGATTAAAATTACAATAGTTGCTACGGAGTTTTCCCCTATAGTTACAAATCTGTTTTTCATCATTTGCAGCGTTTTTCTGCCTTTTGTTGACCGATGTTCGCCTAGAACCACCTGTCGATTAATCGAGTCGAAAAGTTCGCAAATTTTTCCGGCAATGAGGCATTTGAAATTATATATATTTATCCACAGGATTATTAAGTAGATCGGATCGCAAACATAGCAGGTTTTGAATAATTCCCCTATAGAAGCCCGATTTGGGGAGGAGAGTCTCTCTAAAATTCATGGACAGAAGAATTGCGTTTTATCTACAATTAAAAATTGAGACGTTCGGTATTTAAATTTTCAACAATAACCAAAGAAATTTCTCAAGAAACCATTTCAAACCCCCATAAAAATTTGATGTTCCATCATTTCGAGGTTTGTGGAATTTGAATACTCTTGAAATGTTCGCGAAAAAAATTTTTTTTGGACTCATGATGGCACAATTCTTACGCCAAGTTGCTACCATAATAGATTTGATAACTTAAACGGCTCTCGTGTAAAAACAGGTTTTGTCATTAATTTTAGAGACACGAATCGTGAAGTAATGAAGCGAAAAGAATTATTCTCAATTCGTTAGAATGCATGCCAAATATTCTATTCTATAATTTCTAAGATAATTTATCTTCAAATTTGGTCATTCGGCGAAAATCAATACAAATTGAACGAGGTTGTTTGCTCAATTTCCCAATGTTTGATTTTGTCGCCCGTTTTCCCCGTAAGTTCAACGGTTTGGCAGGTAGGTGCCTAATTATGAACCAAAAAAAAGTGAAAAAAATTTCAAAAAAATTGTCCGCTAGCTCCAAACTTGGATTATTTACATTTATTAACTTGTAAAGTGCTAGATTTTAATGGGTGGCCGGTAGTCGTTAAAATGTACCCTATACGGTAGTATAGTGCGCAATCAGGAAATGGTAGCAGAGCGAACTATCGCTGCCCAAGCTAAGGTATGTTCGAATGGTGAAGATGTCGACGCTGGGTCTTCCTAACCAGTGTCACACTCCTTCCAAAGCCGCTGCCTCCGCTGCTGCATTTGAATTAATCGATCCCCTCGTGATTTGATTCTCGGGCCCTTCGATTTCCCTCGCTCCCTCCTAACATCGTTCGACTTCGAAAATTTAGAACGCCCGGCTCCTTTCGGCTCGATCAGCCCTTTCTTCCCCTCACTCCCAACCTTCTGATGAACCTTGCGCCGCGTTAAGCCGCCTCTGCTATACCGCGATCACGTACCGACACCCTTGGCTCGGCCTCAGAAGTACTTGCCGTTGAATTCAGCTAATCGATAGTCGCAGTACGCAATGCAAAGCGTTTCGAAACGTGATCTTATTAGTGTGACAATAAAATCGTACTTTAGTTCAGGCAGTACTTCCTCCACGAGCGATTTCATTTTTTCGGAATCGATACCTAGTTTTTTCCTTTTTTCCCTCCCCAAGCGGCTCTTATAATAGCACAATAGTGAACCTGGGACGTGAATGGGAACTGATTTATGTACGCTTTTGACGAGGGATTAAAATTAGTACACGTGCACGATGTGGTACATTCGAAAAAAGTCCGTTTATTATCGATAAAATGATAAGTTTGGCACAAATTTGGAAAGATAAATAGCTAGCCCCAGAAAACTCTTGACTTCCTTGGCGTCTGTGGGATAGCGCATTTTCACAATGGCTTTCACTTCGATTCGGTCAGCTTTGACGCCGTGATTTATTATTACGTGTCCCAAATATTTCACTTCGCGCAGTTATGCGCCAATTATTTTACTCGTTTACAATTATTTTTTAAAATATAATTTTATAGTTTTTATAGATACCTAGGTAGTTTTGTAGTTTATATATATTTTATAATTTTTTATATAATTTTTGTATAGTTTTTAATATAGGTAATTATTTACTTGTTTACAATTATTTTACTACGATGAACCAACACAAAAGAAAAACTATGAATCACTTCAGCTACTTCGGAAGCGGCGGCAATTGTCATGGACGTCCCGAAAAAGAATTCCATCTGACTTCCGTAATAAGCTCTTTATGAGTCTTTCAGCGGCATCGGATTACGATGTTGCAATTTCCGGACGCTGTATTAGCTAGTTGCGAACCTAATGTAGACCGATTTGGCAACGCCGCGCCCATTTTTCCGCTCACCATCATCTTCTTCTTCCAACGTCGAGCTGTTCGTAAGGCGAGCTTACCTTGCTGCACAATTTCGCTGCTGACTCGTTTTCGTAGAAACCGGATTGGGGGCCTATTTTCCGTCGAAATTTCTCGATTTTTCGATTTATTTACTCTCAATTAAATCCCACACCCGGGCTGTACACGTTTTTTTTTTCAATAACTCTTTGCAAAATATTTTTAAAAACCATTTTCCAAAAAAAAAATTTTTAATTAAAAAAAAATTAAAATTTGTTATGATACCCTCATTAAGTTTTATCTCCTGAGTATTGATAATTTTTCAATTTTCAAATCCGACGTTGGGTCGCTGAGAAATGGTTGAAATAAAATGAAACGACGGTGGCGCTATCCTTTATCTTGGAATATCACTACGTGCCTGTGGACATTCGCCTTAAGTATTTATTTATTTATTTATTTATTTGGTACGAGCAATTTAGGTGCTCAATTTACAAAGTTAACATAGAATCTGGCCGGTGATCGTAATAAAAAAAAAAAAAGAATTCAACATAATAATAAATAATACAATGCTAGCTTGCAAAAAAAAAAAATAATAATAATAATAAAATAAAGTAAAATAAAAAGTGGAAAAAAAATAGTCTGTGGTCACGGATTGAAGTTGCTCAGGCAAGTATAATTTTTTGCTTATTAAACGTAATATTGGCTTGCCGGGCTCTGTCAGAAGTTCACGCAAAGCTTTGCCACGAGTCCTTGAAGCTTAATGGTCGTTAAAGGCAAGAATATCCTCCTGTGCGATAAATATGTTTTTTATTCCGCTTAAAATCTACCAAACATAGTTATCAATAGAATGATAAGGCGTCTGGCAAAACATATAAAAATCTAAATCGAAGAGTACGTTATCGAACAGGAACATTCTTCAAAGCCTTCTTAAGGGCTTTTCAATCATAAACGGCTAGCTTTACCTTCATTCTGGCCCTGTCAACCGTTAATCTTGGTGCGACACCGAGTGAAGTAGAATTACGTTCAACAGGCAAAAACCGGATAATGATCGGATCTACGGAATTTAAGTAGGAATCGGTCTATCTGTTTTGGACATGACGATAAAATATTGTGTTATTACTGCTATGGAGAACGAATGCACTAACTTGAATGCGGCTTCCATAATTAATTCCTCGATTTTATGAATTATACTCGTACTTTTTTTTTTTTTTTTTTTTTTTTCTTTTTTTTTACTTGTTAGCTAGCGCGAATATAGAAGTGCTGCGGGATTTCTACGCGCCAAGTTTCGCATTAATAATAAACCATCGTAATTGCTAAAGAAACCGCTGCAATAATGATTGTACAGTAGTTTATAATTCCTTTGCTTCAATTACAATTGTAATTTGAATCATTTTTATTTTTCTTGATTTTATCATTAAAAGTTAAATCATTCGCCTAACGAAGAGCTCTCTTCGCTTAAGAGAGTGTTTGACGAGCATTCATACGAGTATAGACCGTTTTTCATAGCTCGATAAGGTCACGCGTTATGCCATCCTCCGAAACTTCTCAAAATCTCGAACTTGCCACACTAAAGCTTTTATTTTTTCTTAAAATTTTTTTGCCTATCGGAACAGCTGGAAAGTGTTTGACGACAAACCCAACGAGTACAGAATGATTTTTATAGCTCCAAGAACTCTCATGCCAAATTTCTAAAAAACCTCACTAACTAAACACAAAAGCTGTGTTAACTCGAAAACCATTAAAGCTATCGACTCCGTTTTGGTCTCATTCGATTCAGCGTTCAAAAATCTGTAGAAATCGATACTAAATACACCGTTGTCCGGAAAACGTTGGGAAACACGTTTTTTTACCCCCTCAAAAAGGTTTTTTTACCTCCCAAAATTACGATTAATATTGAGGTAGCGATTAGGCTAAAGAATTGGGCTATCTTCAGGCCAAAATTGATGTTTGGTGAAAATTTCAATTATATTGCTCTTACAGTTTCGTCAGAAATGTTTCTAACCCCTTCAAACTGTCATGTTTTACGTTTCGAGTAATGTAGAATCCGAGTAACCAATGACGAAAATTCTGTCCGTTCATCGTACGTCGTCAACATTTTCCTATTAAAAAAATTTAAAAAAAAAATAAAAATGTAAAAAATTAATAAATAAAAATTATTAAAAAAAGACATACTTGATTTTGTTAGTTTTTTTTAAAGTGTTGAGGTGTGGAAAATTTGCCTCTTCCAATGATGTTGAGACAAAAGTGTGTTTGATACGGAATTTCCCTAGATTAATCGAATGGCGATATAAATGATTTGAAAGTTTTGAATCTCGAAGCTGTATAATAGCTTTTGAGAACCATTTTCAAGAATTTGAGAACTTTGTCGAAACGAGACCTCAGCTCAAAATTTAGGCTTTTTTTCAGCTTCAATTAAATGACTGAGAGAAATCAAAAATATTTACAAATACGACCTTTGCTAAAGATTTAGCCCGTACTGAGCTCGCGAAAGAGGACGCTCGAAAAATCGTCCATTATATCATAAAATGATATAATATAATATGATAGAATATATAGGTAATATGATAGAAAGACGCCCGCCGGTTGTTCAGTTACTGTTGCACGTGTATGGTCTTTTGAAGTCATACTTGAAGTGAAGAAACATTATACCACAGTACAATAGTTTTCCCCTTACTTCTGCTCCGTTTTATGAGTTTCAGACCAATCACGATACGCACTTGGTCGTCAGATTGCAATGATTCACAGAACGAATGATAAAATTACGTCAGTCGTATCGATTGTGCAGACTTGGGCGTCTTCTGTTCGGGACAGACATCGGTCGTCATTTCACGTTTCACCGCGCCAGTGAGGCGAGCCGATAAGAAACGCGGAATGGGGAACGCAACAGCGCAGGTAGTCAGCGTCTCGCGCACTATCTCCGTTTCTTTGCATTCTAGATACCTGCGCGACCTTTCTATCGCCCTCTTCCTGATGCATCGACAATTACGTGATTTATTTAAACGCAGCGAAACGTTGCATCTTGAGCAACGCAAGTTGGGCAATTCAAATAGAAATCAACGTCACATCAGAATCACCTAATCGAATCGAGCAACAGATTTTTTTTTTTTTTTTTTAGGTTTTATTGTGTTATCTTTGGATTTCACAAAGGTTGGACAATACAAGTAAAGAAACAATGAATTCAATGTACACTTCTTGAGGTAAATTAAATGAGAAAACAGAACGAGAAGTTAGTACAGCCGCCGAAGAGATACAAAAGGCCAATATAACTGAAGAACTAGAAAGTGAAACATCAGAGCTTGAGCGCTAGAACAAATAATAATAGTAAAACATAAAGATAATAATAATAAATAAATAAAATAAATAATATTAATAAAAAAAAATAAAGGAAGAGTACAGACTTCTAATAAGTATGTTCGACACAAAATTATACGCCTATCTACTTACAACTTTCTTAAAGAGGGTTAGAAAAATCGCCCTTCATTAAGGATTATTGATCTTTGCCTAGTTGTTGTAAGCAGATAACGAAAAAGAGTTCTACATTCGGCCTCAGTGGACGGCGCGATTAGCGAAATAAATTGATCGAATGACAGAAAGTCACAGGAAAAATATTTGCAGGCAAAATGAAAAATACCGTCCCAGTCTGCCAAATTACAAACGGGACATGTTTCGGCCGAGTTGAATTTAGCTTTGTGCAACAGATTTACTAACTCGATTGACTTGCTCAAAATTTGATCTTTGACGTGCCAAAGGATTTGAACTTCGAGTAAACTTGTTAAGCTTCTAAACTTGTAAACTCGTTAATTTTCAGTTTGGAAAAGGCCATTCTCAAATTATAATCATCCCGTTGACAAAGTATAATAGTAGACGCGAAATTTCATCCATCAATTTTGGATTGAGTGTAAATTTTTGATAGACGTACAAAAAGTGCCACGCATTTCTATAAGCTACAGCCATATCCATTTTCACTTTTGAAGAATGTAGCGAGCGTTTTTTTTTTCCTCTGATAACTCCGCAAATAAAATACAAGTTTGAGTTGGTATAAAAAAAAATCTTTTTTTAACAATCACTCTCGAAATTTGTCACTCTGACCGCTGACGGAGCCAAGAGAATCCGAATATCCAATAAAAAAATTCTATCCGTCCTCCGTCAACACTTTTCTGACGAAACTATAAAAGCTGAATTCTTGAAGTTGTCACCAAAAATCCATGGATCAATTCTTTAACCAAATCGCTACCTCTTTTATTGGTATTTTTGTGGGCTTTGAGAGGGCGAAATTCGTATTTTCCGAAGTTTTCCAGAACAAGGTGTATTTGGATCAGTTTCTATAGATATTGAAGGCTGAGAGACCATCGCGGGGTCGATAGCTTGGTTCTCGAGTTATCGCAGCTTTTGTGTAGAATTTGCGACGTTTTCAGAAATTTGGCATGAACTCCAAGAACTCGAGAGTTCAGGGAGCTGTAAAAATCATTTTATACCCGTTGGAATGCTCGTCAAACAGCGTTAGAAAATCTAGTTTTTAACTTGAAAATTAAGAACAATAAAAAATTATTAAAATTAGGTACCATAGTTGCTAAGTTTTCCCTGATACCTAGTTACCAATCTGTTTTTCTTGATTTTGAAGTTTGCGGGGGAGAAAAACTGGGCGACTCGTTCTCAATTTTCTTTATTGCCCGCCGAGCACTTTCGCCCCTTCGGGCATCATCAGGGCTTTGTAGCACCATTGGTAGCTACAGCTTGGTAGGGGCGAAAGTGCTCGGCGGGCAATAAAGAAAATTGAGAACGAGTCGCCCAGTTTTTCTCCCCCGCAAACTTCAAAATCAAGAAGATATGAAGCGACAACCCAAAAACGAACAATCTGTTTTTTTTTTTTTTTTTTTTTTTTTTTTTTTTTTTTTTTTTTTTTTTTTTTTTTTTTTTTTTTTTGAGCGTTCACATTGGATGGTTTTTTTTACATAATTATGGAAGCAAAGGAATGATAAACCGCTGTACAATTATTTGCAGCGTTTTTGGCGTTGGTTCCTTTCGACACGTTGGAGTCCACTTTTAGGCAAGAACAAGCGAGATCTAGGGCGACTCCGCCTAGACAAAACCTACGCTGCACCCTTTCCGCCGTCCTCAACCTCGCAATCGCAGGACTGCGCGCTTGGGGCGGACAATAAATGAGTTGGCGGCCTCTCCGCCCGCCCTTGTCTTCACACAGGCCCACACGCCGGTCCTCTTCATAATAGCCCTCGCGAAGAGTTTTTTTTTTCTTTCTCCCTATTTCGTTTTCGTCATCCCTTTTTCCGAGAAAGCCGAGACTCGGGCTCCCCCAATTAGCGGAGAGTCGCTTTGGTTCTCAGACGCCGGATGGGAGCGACGGTCACTCAGGTAGCTTCACAGATCTCAGAAAAGCCGTCAGTATTCCGCATCGCAAGTCCTTCAGCACGGACACCAGCACATGCTCCGAAAGCGAGCCACCCGCGATCCTTTCCCGTGACGTGGCCAACGAGAGGAAGAAATATTGTAACGCCGAGGTTCCTTCATCGAGTAACTAGTTATATTTTTGAAAGAATTCGAAAACGATTTAGTTATTCTAACAATCAATAGTTCACCGGCACAGTTTGATGAAACTGGCGTTTATACGTAAAGTATCTCAAGTCGTTGATCTCTCGCATTTTCCTTATTTCACTGAGCGAAAAAAACTAATGCGTATAAATGATACAGTACTTTCATGTATGCGACGGCGAACGAGTATAATTTTTTTTTTTTTTTTTTTTTAATTGCATTTATTGAATAATATAAAAGAAAATACACAAATTAAAACATACCTCAAATGCTACAACCCCTCTAAGCGAACTTGTGTAGGGGTTGGAGAAGCACATCGAACATAATTATCAGAGCAAACCAAAAACTAATCCAAAATAAAATAAAATTACAAGATTATGCTATATTTTAAGAAAACAAACAGAAATCCTCTTCAAATCAAATAATAATCTTCTGCCGCTATTATCCGCCTCAACTCAAACTTAAACCTGCTTAAGGTCATTACCGGAACCTGGTCCTCGAACAAATAAGCATTAAATCTGGAAACCCCCCAGCAATCAAAACATCTGATACCCGCAGTTGTCGTCCGTCTAGGAGTTTCAATTTGAATTTTATCTGATGATCTGGTAACCGTATTTTTCCTTGTTCTCTTCAATTTCCCTGCCAGTAGTAGTTTATAAATGATGGTTAAGGTGGTTTTTTCAAGAAGTTTCCGGAACGTTAATATTTTAGTTTCCCTGAATAATTCGACTGTCGGGTATCTTTGCGGCTTGTTAAATAATATCTATATTAGTAATTTTTGTGTCGTTATTACTTTTTTAATTTTATTGTAGTATGCATTACCCCACGCTACTATCCCATAATTCAGTTGGGATTGTACTAAAGCATTATAAATCATTAGTTTAGTTTTTTTATCAATTATGTTTCTTATTTCCAAAATTGGATGTATCAGTTTTCTAAGTGATATAATAAAATAATATATCAAAAACGCTGCTAATGATTGTACAGTGGTTTATTATTTCTTCGCTTCAATATTGATTTAAGAAGACTATTGTCATATTAATCATTTTTTATTTTTCTAGATTTCAAAATTAAAAGCTAAATTTTTTGCCAAACGGTACAACTGAAGAGAGTTCGACTACCATTCCAACGAGTATAGAACGATTTTTATTGCTCTAAGAACTCTCCGAGTTATACCCTCATTCTCGGCTCATCAAAACTCTATAATGGTACGACCAGCTAGGCTGTACAATACGGTCGCATCGGCAAATGATGCAGTTGATATTTTTCATAACAGTGCATCGCAATTCAGATCTATTTGTGAAGGAGAATTGATGCGAATCTGGTGCAATAAATAATGTGATATTCGGCTGTGAACTGACTGAATGTAAAAACCTGTTATTTTAAGATATATTTTTGTTTCTATGCGACCTGTTTATGACCTGTGACGTGTTGTTAATTTAATGAATTTTTGGCTTGTGATATGTGAGTATGAACTGGAAAAATAAGTTTTGTTGCAATTTTTAATTTGGCATTTAAATGTTATTATTTTTTTCTATTGTTGTTTTCTTGGTAGAACGATGGCATGTGCTTAATGTCATTGGCTTATCGCTGTATTATGCACAATAAATTATTATTATTATTCCGAATTTCTGAAAATCTTCCAAATTCGACACAAAAGCTGCGATAACTCGAGAACCAATAAATCTATCGATAGCGAGATGATCTCATTCGATTCAGCGTCCAAAAATCTATAAAAATTGATACCGAATAGAATAGGTACGTTTATTATCAATCTGTACAAGATTACATTTGAAATTAAAAATAGTCGTCAGGAGTTATGTCAGGCATATGGAACATAAAGGAAAAAAGCTCTGGTTTAAAAATGAAAAGAAAAATATTACACAAAATTAAAACACGATGCTTCGAAAAATCACGCTCTTGGAAACCTTTTTTAGAGACCTTTCTCTGGAAAACGTCGGAAAATGCGGTTTTTCTTCCCCTCAAAAACACCCTCAAAATTGAGGTAGCAATTTGGCTAAAGAATTGAGCCATTGTCAGGCCAAGATTGATTTTTGGTGACATTTTCAAAAATTTAGCTCTTATTGTAGTCCTGTTATCGACTCAAAAATGGAAGTACTGTGTGTTCTATGCACAGCACTGGTTTTTGTTGGCGCCGAACTGTCCAGCGGCCTTGCGTCGTATGGCGTATATCGTATTGCGTCGCATCGAATCGTCACACCATGGAAAAAGCGTTTCGGGCCTCCCTTCGAGGGTATAATACGGACAACGTTAAAAACTGCGCCCTGTCTACCCCTGTCTAATCAATTGTTACCCCTGTCTACATCTTACCACATTGGTAGGTACCTAAAAGGACAAGTAGGAAGGCGAATACAAAGTGAGTGATTTCTGTCATGTATAGAAGGTCATTTACTTCGACATTAGTTCATCATTTGTATTTCCCAATAAAGAAACTTTGTTCTCGAACATTTTGTCTCCTCCAAATTGTCGTTCTAAATATATTGTCCATGGTAATTAAAATTAACATCGAACTTCTTTGCTTCTCAAGTTGATTCGTTCGATATTAGACATTTTTTAGAGTTTGATAAGGACGTTTATGCCACTGAGCATTATTGTGGGCAATGGGCATTATTATTGGACGTTTTTTCGGCCGTTGGACCTTTTCAAAATGCTCGATCCCGGAAACAGGCTTGCCGCTCGCATTTTGGATTATTATTCAAAATTGGTTTATTATAATAAACCATTGTACCTAATCGCCCAAGAAATTTTTTTTTCTAACCCTCTCTCAAAATTTGATGTTTTACGTTTCAAGGCATGTAGAATCCGAATATCCAATAACAAAAATTCTGTCTGTCCGCCGTCCGCCGTCAACACTTTTCCGGCCAAACTATAATAGCTACATTCTTGAAATTTTCATCAAAAATCAATCTCGGTTCTACGACGGCCCAATTCGTGAACCAACTTGCTTGCTCAATTTTAAGGGTATTTTTGGGGGGTTTTGAGGGGGAGAAAATTCATATTTTCCAGGGTTTTTCAGAAAACTGTGTATTTGGTATCAAATTATATAGATTTTTGGACGCTGAATCGAATGAGACCATCGCGGGGTCGATAACTTGATTGGTTCTCGAGTTATCGCAGCTTTTGTGTCGAATTTGGGAGATTTTCAAAAATTTGACACGAGTGTATAACTCGAGAGTTCTTGTAGCTATAAAAATCGTTCTATACTCGTTGGAATGCTCGTCGAACACTCTATGCAACTATACCGTAAGGCGAAATTATCAAATTTTAATTTGGAAATTAAGAAAAATGAGAATTATTAAAATTACAATAGTTGCTACGGAGCTTTCCCCTATAGTTACCAATCTGTTTTTCGATGGAAACGTTCACAAATGCTCGAATAATTAATCACTAATGGATAATCTTCTTAAATCATTATTGAAGCGAAGGAATAATAAACCACTGTACAATCATTTGCAGCGTTTTTTCTATCAATTCGATTATTGATCTTTCCGGATTGAGCATTTTCTTTTGCTCAGTCCTAGGAATGAGTAAATTTTTTGGCCATTGGGTGCAACATATGCAAGTGAACTAAGTTATTTTATATATCGCATTTCTCTATCGGATTTAAATTCATACCCTTTTTCTCACAATGGAGAACTATGCCTGATACGTGCCTATGCATGGTTTTTTTTTTTTTTTTTTTTTTTTTGTGGTTTTTGAGTTAGTTTTTTTTCTCTTTTACACTCGATCCCTGCCATTCTCCTTCCTCTAATTTCCCTATACTAAAACCTGTCCTGATTAACCGTATGTCGCTCGAGTGCTCTCGCCGCCCTTTTGCATCATCGTCGGAATTCAGCACGTTCATCAGCGGCGAGTAGTCTAATTCAGGTACCCTACCAATAAAAAAAATAATAAATAAATAAAATAAAATAAAAATAAAAAATAAAAAAAACCTTTAACAACGCCTTTGGAGGGAGGAAAGGTAAAGCAGCGATGATTTCATCACACGACGATAAATAATAAATATTGAACGAAAAAGGAGCTAGCAAATCATACTAAGACAAACGAGCTAAGAGGACAGAGCTGTGTCCCAGCAGAAAGACCTGGAAGGTGCAAGTTCTCTCGGTCTCCGCCAGGAAGCATAGGGTTGAGAGCGGAAACAATAAGTAACATGCAATCTAGACCGCAGCTAAACCAAAACGGAGGGAAAAGTCTGCAAAAAATAAAAGTGCGGCAGTTTCTTACCATTTTTATTATTCCTATGCTTCATTGATGATTCGAATAAGACCATACCCTTCTTATAGTAACTAATCCGAACTCTTGTGAACGTTTTCAACTAATAACAACATAAGCACTAACATAGGGGTAACTGAAACTCCTTGATGAGAATTGATATATTTTAAATATTTTTATTAATTCCAATCGCTTCGTTTGAAGAGGAATAGTTTAAAACTGAACATTTCCATTTTCGAAAATTTTGCTGGAGACCTGAAAAACGCATCCCCGCTTAATACTGCCTTTTCAAATATTTTTCTCCCCTCAACCTAGCACTAAACCTTGAAAAGATCATTTCAATACAATATTAGTCGGGGGGGGGGGGTGTCCTTGTCACTACAATTATATATATATTGGTATAATAGTTAATTATTTGTGTATGGAGAGTGATAATGTATAGGTATTATTATTAGTAGGTAGTAGTTTTTATAATTTGGTATGTAGGTGGTGAGGATTGCATTGTACTTAGTATCATGAAGTATTGGGTTTTTCAAGTTGGGCAAAGTTTTAGCAGAATTAGACATAACAACTTCACGTTTTCCAAGATTTGTAACTTGGACGGTGGATAATTTGAACAAAAAGTCGTCAATTCAGATGTTTGAATATATCAAAATATAGGTAATTTAACTGTCCACATTTTCCCAATGTAATGTACCTATCCATTTTTCAACCGTTTTTGCGTTATTCAACAATATTAGTAGACTATACCCGAAAACATGACATTTTTCAACTTTAAACGTTCTTTTCATCTATATAGTGCGAAAGAAACAAAGAATCAACCATACATTATTGATATACACATCATCAACTATCATTATGCTGAATTTGAGCAAAATCTATTTCAAAAAAGTTTGTGCGAAAAATCCAAGGGGGACCCCTGCGATTTTTTTCAACCGAACAGTTAACGAATTTTTACTCGTCTTTCAATACGGATAAAAATCTGAAATTTTCAGGAAAGTTGTGTCTTACCAAGATGTATTTTTGTGATTTTTTTTATTTCTCGGAAAAATCTGCAAGTGGTCCAAAAAAATTAGTTTTTGAAAGCTCAAAAATTGACCTTTAACCGTGCTTTTCGGGGTCAAAATTCATGCGAATAAATTATTTTAATACGCAGGAGTCTTCATATGAACGCCTTACACACGTACATTGCAAAAAATTTGGTGAAAAAAATTTAAATAGCGCCACAGAAATTATTTTCCGTAAATCGAGTTTTTCAGCAGTCGAAATCGGTACAGGTGAAAAATTAAATTTTGGTTTTCAAGCGAATTTGAATGCTATTCTTATAGGAAATTTAACGCTGAATCCGAATTTAAGGTCGAAACGGCGGAAATTTGACGCCAACTTTTAGTTTTTCATATTTTTAGTATTACACTACTCGTACGTTTTTCAACTTTGAAAATTCGTTGCAAATACTTACAGTACTGTTCAAACTGGATTAATTAATGATTCCTACAGGAAATTAGACGTGGAATTTGAAATCAAAGTGAAAACAATCAAATTCTAACGATTATTAATATTTTTGAATTTTTTTCGATTTTCATACTTTTCAAGTTTCAACTGGAATTTTTTTTTCGTCAAGAAGAGAATTAAGAAAAATTTTCCATTGTAAATATATGCCATCAAGTACCATTTTCTTTTGCTATAAGAAACTTTTTATTTTTTTAATTTTTATTCTGTTGCCAACCTTAGATGCCAACCTTGTAATGGCCGTACGGCATTCTACAAATTATACATCTATCTATCTATCTGTGTAGCAACTGTTGTAGGGAATGTGTCCCACATAATTTCACCAACAAGACGATCGGCAATCCTTTTAACGGTCCCACCTACGCCATGCTATCGATAGCTCCCTTGCCACGGGGATGAGGCCGATTGGGGCATGGGGTTGAGGTTTCGGAGTTTGAAAGCTTTTCTACAGAGAATGACAAATCCAACTGAAACAAACAAAAACTAAACTCAATCAGGATCGAGCTACAACTCAATCAAAAAATATATGTTCATGGTGAGGGTTCTTTTTCCAGCATTGAGACATTGGGATGAGAACAATAAACATACGCACCTGTAATAGAACTCCATTGGGAGACTGAGAAGGGACAAACTGCCCCAAGCGCGTCCTCGAGCGGTTGTCACTTTGCCGCACAGGCTCGCACTTTGCTGCCAACGAGAGGGTACTTTTCTCAGCTCGAAAATCCCTAATGTTGAGTTGGCAAGGGCATATTATGTAATAAAAAAATTGTTTCCGACAATGGAAAAAATATTGGACAAGTGTGTTGCTGTCAATGGTAATTACTTTGAAGGTGACCAAAATTTGGTGTAAAAATAATGAATAATAAACGTTTTACAAGGGCATTGTTAAGGCATAAAAGGATCAGAATCCTTTTTATGATCATCAATACTAGTACAATATGATCTCATCTGCGATGGAGGGCAGCACGGTACATCTTACAGGCTAAGCGCTTCGCGCTCAGGTCAGAGGTTAAGTCGAGAAAAAACCAAAAGTGCAAAACAATTATTTATTGGGCAATAAAGGCGAGTCATCTAACGAAACAAGTCATACGTGTAATCCACCTACATCTTGATTAAAATTGTGACGATAGCTGAACTGTTTCTTCTTGGCTTAGTAAATTCATGGAAATTCGTAATCATTCCGAAATCGTCTATTATGTATACTTAATTTTACAGGCATGCCAGCAGTAATACATAGAAAGCAATGCCGAGTTTTAATTGTTTTCTTAATCAACAAGTTACACTGATGGGGTGACAACGGTTTTCACATACTTCAACGGCTATCTCAGAAACATCTATAGTCTTTTCTCAGTTCGACATTCATAAGGGGCGGTCAAGAACCTGACAACTCATCAAATCTCTCCACATGTAACTTGGATACTTCAATCAATGGTGTTGATACAATGAGGCTTACTTTAGAAAGATACATGATGTGATTTACTACATCGTCCTTAGTTATATAAATTTTATCGTTATTACAGTTGAAACTACCCACAAAGTATGCCGAAAAAATTTCATCGTCAAATAATATTGGTTGGTTATTGCACAACGAAATTCAACTTGCACACTAGGCATGGCTATATTATTTCTATATATACCATTACTATCACATTCAACTTCTTTTTTTCCCTTAGAATTCATGAACTACATGAATGACAAGTACACATGTAAGATGCCCTAATTTCTCCCGACGAAGGGTAGGCCGCGTTGTGTGGGCACAGCAGGTAACGACTGTACAGAGACCGACCGTCAGAGTTGTTCAGCAATCAAGTTCTTCTACATGTAGTTTTATTATCATTTTTTATACGTGCTCAAACGTTGGGAATTATATCAGATTATTATCAATTTTTATACGTGCTCAACGTTGGGAATTATATCAGATTGCGAGTGAATCGCGCTAGCTACAGAAAACACGGAAGTTCAGTGTAGCCTCGTTTTCAAATACAATCCAAAACGATTCCCAGTGAATCAATCTAGAATTGGACTCGATATTTGTACCTACGGTGAGATGTGGGTTTGTCAAGCCTCATCATGTTTGAAAATGAGTTATGTGGCTTGTATACGATCAAACTCGCCAATTCCTTCAAGGGCCTATTTTTAAACCATATCCTAGAGCTGGTGACAATACTTGAAGTTGTGGCGAGACAATGATAAACGAAAAAAAATCCCAACGCACGATGATCATGTGTAGACCCGTTCGTTGGTAAAATTGCTCGTGACAACGGTATACCGAATGTTCTAACACACCTACTGCTGCTTATCATTCTAGCCCATCAAAGTTCCTAAATTGCAACTACATCCTTGAATTTATTGTAGTAAAATTTTGAGAGATAAAATATTAAAACATTTTGTTACTGCTTTGCTGTCCATCCTAGGAACAATTTGTGTTTATTATTTAAAAGATTTAGGATTTACCAAGAGCGAGTTTGAAAACTAACCTACGCAGAAGCTTTAGTAGTCAGCTGAATTAGTGTAGATGGAATGCATTCAAAAGTATTTTCACAAAGCGAATGATAAAGAAGAAACGGTTAGAAATACCTGCAGAAACGCTTTACGGACAGCCGACTATATTTGATATAATTAAGCGATAGACAATGGATAAGAGCTATCAATAAAAGCAAGTTGGATTAAGAATGCTCTCTAGAAAATCGATTAGCCAACTACTTAGTTGATTCGAACGGTTGAGCCGCACGTGGACCGAGTTGATCATATCCCCAGGTAGAAAAATGCTTGATTATGGAAAATTAATATTTTATACGCTTGCACACATCATGGCTACTTCAGTACAAGAGCGTTCACTGAAATCCGTTCGCGTTATTCCATGACAATGCGTTCACCAGAACCAAATCAATATGATCGATGAGAAACGAATTTGATTGCTCAACGTTCTAGCGAGTACAACTCGGAAACAAAAGAGTGAACCGTAAGCAGGAAGCACGAGTGAGGAAATTGTTGCAATTAGTTGAAAAATATCAATAAGTGAAACAGTGGCAATACGTATCCACTAAGTAATCGATTCGGTGGTATTGGTGAAAAGCCGATTCTATTTTGAGTAGAAATTGCATCTCTTCAGCAGTGTGTACAACGTACGTGGAAGTGCTTTCAAAGTAACTCTTATAAGGTGAGTGCCGCATGTCCCTTCGCGAAAGACGTATGTTGAACAAGAAATTGTAAACCAAAATGCACCATAATAATACGAAGAAATTTTGACCAGAGGTCGATTTTTTACAACCAGTAACAGCATAGCATGACTATGCTCAGGATGAGACGAAAATATTCTAGGCGCTTCCCCACCACTAGCAAAACCCGGTGATGGAAGTATTTTGTCCCAACTCATAGACAACGACTAACTATAACCACGATCCAAGGACCGAAAACTGAAACAAGGCTGCTTATAAGACAAAGTTGCTCCATGATTGTCCACCTGCATTTCTAGTTACCAAGGTGGCCGAGTCCGTGTGGACAACTGCTCAGGACGACAACTTAAATTGTTGACGATAACCGACTAATAAATTGGCAAAAAGTCTACAGAAGTTACCCCTTGAACGCAACCGATATCAATCCGAACTTGGAATTGGCTATACTTTGACATTTTTTTACTAAGAAAATGCAAGATTGTTTGCCAGTATTTATCTTGCGTTAAACGACAGCTCGTCAATCATTAGAGTAAACCAATATGATCAGGACCTTAAAGAATTCCCACCAAACTGTAAGGGCACTTACCTATATTTTAAGTCAAATCAATTGGTTTTTTGGATTATGCTATTAATTAAATCGATACTCATCGTTGAAACATATTTCATCCCAACAACGTAGAGACCTTAAACACAACGAGGGCCATGCTCATTGTATTGTGACGAGGAAATGCTCGCTCAGAAGAAACCTCAGCACACACTTTGCTTCAAGTAGAATTAAAGCCTTCTTATGGACCATGATATTGACAAAACTCCAACCACCATCAAACAGCAATAAGTGAAGAGTGCCAATTGCTCTCACTATGTAGTAGCGGGAAAGCTGCAGAAGCAAATAATGAAACAGCTGGAGCGCAGGGTAACCTAAGGCAATTTAATCAACCTAGATTCAATGAAGAGCAATGAAAAAGAACAGTCCACGATGGCAAATCAAATCAAATCCTGTACTGACTGTTGATATGGAATCGTTTGGTTTAGATGGAGCAATGCAGATGAATTATGAGTTAGTTTCCAACCATCTGACAGCAATATCAAACACCGAAACCTTAACAGCAGATGTTATAATGATGAACTACACGGATTGAATAATGATGACCTTGAAGTTACCTCTCTAATAAATTGGCTAAATTTTTTTTTTTTAGTTTTTTCATTTTTATTTATACACTATAATCTTTTTTTTTAACTGATTGGGAAAGAAATATTCGATCTATCGGTAGGGAATAAGGGACCCAAATTTTTTGTACACATGAGTTCATATCACAAAATTGCAGGGCGTGGTAAATTGCGGAAAAACGAGTCACTAATAGGATTCACTGTTTCCAATTACCCCTTCGATTGTGGCGAAAATTGCATCCAACTTTAGCGCAGTGGACATCACTCAGATGAAGAGCGAAAGTCACCACATCTTTTACACCAGCCAAAATAATAAAACGTGAAAAATAATTCGAGCATTTAACATCACATGGCTAGCAATGAAATCAGTGCTTTAAATACAACTACCCGTGTTACCAGTACTTTGGTGTCTGTTTATTTGTAATTACTCTAAATAAAAATTTTGTGGTCAAACGTGTCATCATAATTATGAAGATACCATATTACGTCGTTTTAAATGTTGTCGAGTAGGGTATGTGAAATCATATATGACTATTATTATCGTTTAGTTTGGCCAAAACGTCAAAATCAGCTACACTTTCATTGACGAGTACCATAGCAATACTCGCGGACCTTTACATTACTTCATAATGAATTAGCTGCTGTACATGTATCAGTTTTCCTACATTTCAAATTTGACTAGCCATAACATTATAAATAAAGGAGGCACGTTATAACTTTAGGTCTTACTTTGGTCTATTTACAAATCATTCATATGTCTACTAACAAGACAAGAACTGACAAATATGAATCAAAAAGTTATTGTTGAGTGGCATCATCACTTATAAAATTATGGTGGCCTCTAGTAGACCATGTAGGCAAATTACGTTATCACTATTTGGTAAGTTGGCAATAAGTGAAGAAGAGTACGTGAGGCGGAACAAAACAAAGTTTAGAAAAATGAGACAGTGGAAAGTCCCACCATAGTTAAAGATCGAACGAAATGTTGATCACTCTAGTGTCCCAAAAATACTACACACTTATATTTTTGGAGAAAAGTGTAAACTATTAAGGTATAAAGAACATGCAGAAGCGTTGATACAAAAAAAAAAGAAGAAGAAGAAAAACTAAACTCAACATGAATTTGGAGTATTTAAATCACTTTAATAGTTAACGATGAACATACGGCGGCATACTCGAGAACGCATACACGAGAAGTGCAACCACATAATGTATGTTTTCACGAGCACCTCGCCATATTTTATATTATATGGCATACCTAATGTAATTTTAGGCACAACGAAGTTTATTTGTACCCTAAATGTATAATCAGGCACTGGTTTACTAAAAAATTACATTTTCAACGAACTTTACAACATATTGCTACGCTTTTAACGGTGAAATACAATACTTCATTGAAGTAATTAATGAGGAGAAATCTTAAGAACTGTAAGGCATGCAAACTTGAAGTTGATGCACTTCACATTAACTACAACATAATCCAAATAGCAACGACACACGAAACATTCAAGTGGGACACAGGACATGATTATAAAAAAATGTAGCGTGGGAACAAAGAGAATTAATTACAAACTATCAAAACTCGAACATAATTAACGCCCAGGGCTATAACTGGTAAAATATTTTCAAAACCGGACCGTAACTATAGAAGGCAATAACTAGTATAATTCATAATAACGTTAACATATCAACAATCGATCGCTAGATCTTAGCATGGAAACTATTATACAGATAGAATCAGTGAGCCTATACTAAAACCAACTCCCGGGGAGTTTGCCAGTGATACCTCCGAGGCCTTTTCCAAAAACATTACCAACTTTACCGACCACGTTCGCTGTCACATTGCCAACTTTGGACACCAAATTGGCGTCTTCTCCCGCAACGCCTTCTCTCACAGTGACTTTGGGCTTGTGATCATCATCATCACCAGCGTCATCCCCGTAACCTCTGCAAAAATCAAATACAAGAAATAGTTTAACAAATCTAAATTGCCAGAGTGGAGGCCAAATTGTTAATTGAACCAATAACGCTTCCTGAAAACCCCTGACAACATTTTGGTCCACAAGTTGGCTCCACTGTCACCAGTCCCATTCACCGGTCCCCTCTTCACTCAGTAAAACACCTTTACTCTGCATTTAAATGCATACTCTGAGTACAAAATAAATTAAAATTTGACTATATTGTGGGCAAGTTGAGATTTTTAGTAAGTTTTCAAAGGTAATGAGAAATCTCCAAAGAATTTCGTCAAAAACACACTGAAAATTACCAAGT
The DNA here is from genome assembly GCA_037159825.1 of Tupiocoris notatus. Taxonomy (NCBI): domain Eukaryota; kingdom Metazoa; phylum Arthropoda; class Insecta; order Hemiptera; family Miridae; genus Tupiocoris; species Tupiocoris notatus. The sequence goes on from JASJUZ010000580.1 coordinate 290,761, forward strand.
TTGATGTTCAGCCCATTGATACTTGAAAGAAGATGAAATTTTCCGTCAAAACCATTGTTGATTTTGTTCAACCTATCATTCAATAACAAAATAACTAAACAATGGCGTTATACAATTTTTATTGTTCATCTTGATATCAAATAATTTTGAAATCTTTTTTTTTTTTTAAAGTCTTTTATTTTTCTCTTTTTAGTATCGTACAAACAGGACATCTCTCCTCATTGAATTTACCCAAGGTTTCTTTATTGAGCTTTTGTCACTTACTACTAATCCACCTAACAAATTCTTAGATTAGTTGAGCACTGCAGTTCTTAACTACAATGATATCTCAACTGATTTATTTCAACACTATTGGTTATTGAAATTCACGAATCTACTCGTTCTTTATTTTCTCAAAAGATGATAGAGTTATGCTTTTCTGAAGCCTATCCGCGATTACACTGAATAAGAAATTCTGAAAAAATTTTCAGAAATTCACCAAAAGTTAGTGCATGATAATGAAATTATTTGGCCGTCGAAACGACACAATTAGTTGTTAAGTTGATGATGAATTCAAATCTTTTAACAAAAATGCTATGACTTACGTAGTTTTTTTTTTTTTTTTTTTTTTTTTTTTCTATAACCATAAATATTTTTCAAACTTTTTTTTCTCAACGTGGTTGGGATTTGTAAATACACCTGAAAAATGTGAAAATTGGAACCACGTTTTTCATCAAACTTTTTTCTCTTAAGCCATTTCAGAATGCCGAACGAAAATTTGAGCTAGGCCTTTATAAGCAGATAAATGATGAACAAAATGAAAAACTGAACTAAAAACAACGTCTAAAACAAAACAATCAAGCAATTTTTCTAAAAGTTATAAGCTGGATGGATTAAATTAAAAAAATTATGGAACCTACTTGGATTGTAACCCTTTCAAACAAAAAAGAGCATGTCAACCATGGTAACCTCCCCTTTTTTTGTCGGCCACAAAGTCATCACTGGTGTAACTTAGCACTTTGTTTAAAGGTCTTACTAATGAACGCTATATATTTATTCAAAATCATTCCAGGAACTTTGCGATAATTAAGTAGAATAGTGAATAATCTTTCATACATCCTGCTGTATATGTAGGTACTATGCATTGCTCATGTTCAATCATAAACTTACTCTTCTTGTTGAGAGCTCATAGTCAAAGCGCAGGTTGCCTCTTCAGTTTGCATCCTTTGTGACACTGTTAGGTACGTCTTTGAATTGAGCTTATCCTCCATCACTCCTTGTAGTTCGAAATCCGAGTAGAGTTTCTGAAATCCCCATGGAATGAAAGATTTGGATTTTCAGAAGAGGGAACAAGTAAACAAAGCGTAACAGAAAAATTAAATTACCTTCACAATGTGAGCCAAACATGTACATTGACTTGGATGTAATGAATGGTCGATACGTTCTGAGAGCCAGTTACACAGCATTTGAATCTGAGCCGTGTACCATTGCTGAAAAAATAATATGGGAAAATATTAACAGCGGAAAAAGAGCAAAACATACAAATTGCGATTTTAATTATGTTTGAGAAAACTTACCTCAAAGAAAGTAAGAATCCACAATTCATCGTTGACTTTGCTTCGGATCTGATCCATGCAGTTACGAGTAAAGTTAACATAGGCATGCCCCATGTCTTTCCCAGATCCAGACACGTTCTGAAAAACAAATCATCGATTTTGCTATGGCTTGTCATAATATCATATGTTGTCATTTTCTGCGATTGTTTTGATTTTCAAATAATTTCTCTTTCAGAACTCATGCTTTTATTACCGTTGCCTCGATTTTGATGTGTTTTTGTATTTCAGAGGGCAAAATATATTGAGGGAAAAAATCATGGGAAAACTCCATTGTTCAAGTTTACTGATTTCCACCTATCAAGCGTCTTTAATAACCTATTTGTCTGACGCATCCAGGTTCAAACACAACCAAATACTCAGATGCTGAAGCATTTACCTTAAAACTTGTAATTCCTTAAACCACTTAGCAGCTCCTAAACCACAAGCTGAGGGCGTTTTTATGGCCAATGAAGATGTGTTTGAGTGGTAGCTTAGAGAACCATATTATAATGATAAATTCTCACTGTGAAACTGAGGATCGATCCGATCAAGCTTCCTTCGTCATACCGTGATAGCTTGGACAGAGTTGCTTCAAGGACAGCTATAAGTTTGGCAATCATGCCCTGGCTCATACCAGCTGATGTTTTCTCAATCAAGTCATCTATTTTCGTGTGATACTGATGCTGGAAAGAAAAATAATGGTCACAACAGCATGAATCTAACAGATATGTCGCTTCTATTATTATTGTAGAGATGGGATATCGATATCGATAATATCAAATATCGATATTTTGGGTCCGATAATTTAGTATCAATATTTAAATGCTGATATTATCGAGATATCGATAATTTCTCCCGATTTTCCATTCAACAATAAAAACATTTTTCTAAATCAGATCAGGCGGTTAATATTTGATCGTTTAAAAAATCAAAGTAAAACCATGGAGCTAGGGAGGAAGAAGAGGGAGGGAAAGGCTATCATCAGTCTTCTCGCAAAGGATTATTGAGGCCAATTAACTCCCACCAGCGCCATCTAACTGTTCCTAAAATTCTAAAGTAGTATTTATTTATTTAATACATTAAACATTAACTGATTTGGAACTGAATCAAAATTAATATAAAAACAAGGTTTTTTTTATACTCTAAAAACTAAAAGCTATTTAAAATAATTTTTGTTTGTTGGGTTTATAAAGTGACTCCCAATTTTAAATCACTTGACGTAAAAATATTATTGTAGAAATTTTGTGAACCTGCTGTGAAAGTTTCAGGGAAAAAAATAATAAGCTGTGATAGATAGATAGCTAAGCTTTAGAATACTTTTAAACTTTGCTTTACGAACTAAATCACCCAAAAATTACTCAAAAGAAACTCCTTGACCCCTTTTAGTTTTCAATATCAACCCTTCGATATTATCGAATATCGATAATTTAAGTCGATATAATATTGTTATCGATATAAGGTCATCGATATTAATATAGATATTTTCTTTAGATGTCCCAACCCTAACTATTTGTGCAAGTTATTACCAAATCGACTCCATCGACGGCGCATAGTTTGAATGATTGGTTTTTCGCATCAAGGATTACATTAACCATGGCGCACATCTCGGAAGGGATTATGTAGTCCGTCGAAATAAACGTTACTCCTTTCTTCAACCATGACTGGAAGGCACTTTCAGTTCTGTGAAAAAATAAAACTTCCAGCTGTAGTTAGCAGTTAGAAAATAATTTTAGAGAACAATCCAAAACTGACTAAGCCCACCTCTGTGCAACATGAGAAAAAATACAAATAGCTTTCTTCCATATTTAGCAAACATATTAGCTCATTTGGCAATATTACCTTTGAATGCACGATTCTATCATATCACACGCCATAAGTTTGAGCCTTTGTTCAAGATGCTGGCGGAATTCAGTGTCAGGCCAGTGCAGGTCTTGTATGAACGACTGAAGAGCATCCAACTTCCAGAATAGATCTTCAGAAGTAGCACAACCATTCCTGTTGTAAGTACGAGCGAATATTGTCAAAAATTTATTTATTTCCATCAAGCAAGATAAATTAATTTTAAAAGTGGTTACAGTAGCGAATGAAATTCGCTCCTACAAGGCTAAAATTATGAATACAAACATAACTATTGTAAATTCGTATTTAGGTATATTTTACATTACATTACATTTTTATTTCAAAGGGGAAGGTTTTTGCAAAAACGAGACGCAGATTTTTCATTCTACAAGGTTTTGGTGCACCATTTGCGGATGCAAGCCGGTTAAATTTTTCAAACGATGTTCATTTTAGAAAACAGACCCCATGTCTCAAACATTGCTTACCCTTTGATCTCCCAGCGTTCTTTTTCAAATCCTTTGTGTATCGATTGAGCTATTGATGATTCCATGAGGTCGACATACCGCACAACTAACGGAGCAAACGTATCCCTCAGATGAGAATGAAATCTTCCATTTTTCAAGTTGTCTAGACAAAATAAACAATGAAGATTATTGTTCATTAAGATTCATTATAAATTTTTGTTTTAATTTTGGATTGTTTCATGCTTCTTATAACAGAAGTTTTCTATTCTCCTATGTAAAGTTATCGGTCTCAAGAAGTTTGAAAAATAATGTTGAAAACAAACCATCGCTCCTCAAGTAGTCGTTCATTATTTGAAATAGCGGAAAGGAATCCCACGTGTCTGGTGGTTGTTCGGCTAGAACTTGATCCATGTCAGTGGCAAAGAGGGACCAGAAAATTTCTGCATGTTCAACTAGAAGATCACTAAACCATGCGAAGGCCTGATAAACAAACGAAGACAAAATAGTTAGACACAAGGCACAACAAGCATTTCCAGTTAGGGTAAATGAGTACTATTAATGAAATATCATTCAAATTGTTATTTTCAATGCAAGATTATTTAAACGAGGCTCCACCTTTTACAATATCATACATACTTGGCAGTTCGTAGCGATGTATTACTATACGGAATGTTGTAAAGAAAATATTATAAATTGCAATCGACTGCTCCAAAAAAAAAAAAAAAAATCTGTTTGCTTTTGAGAAAGTATTTGCTACACTATGTGCATTCCTCAAAAACACTGAGGTTGGAATTTTTGTTCCAATGTTGGCGCTGGATCATAAATAAACCCCACCTTGACATATCAAAAAAGTTCCGTTTGAAATAATTCCATGAAATTAATTTAGAAGGACTTTGACAGTGGAAGAGCTCATTCACTATTGTGAAATTTAATAGCTTAGCCTTACGATTCTAACGATGGTTAGAACGAAACCAAGCAAGTTATACTTAATGAAGTCGGTTAATAAGTTGGTGGCATTCAACAATTAGATTATAAAAGTGTTCAATCCTTGAATAGGTTTCATAACACTTTGGCCCACAATAGTGCTAATAATCCATCATTTAAATAAAAAGATGCGAAGAATTTCTGATTGACGCTGTGTTGGCTGAAAAAAAAGGTTTACGTAAAAGACAAACTAGGGACTCAAATGTGTATATTATAGACAGCAAAGAAGTGCTGTTGCGGTTTCAGTTTCCAAGCAGAATCATTTTTTGCTATTCAAGGAATAAATTCATCAGAAAGTGGTTATAAATCAAGTGATGCTGTGTAATCACTGACACTATAATAGCCTAGTAATCTAGAGAAGTCCAGATTACAAGAGTATTCCAAGAGGCAATTAAATATCAAAATTTTGTAACAATGTGCTTAAAAATGTGGCAGAGCGTATGTGAGTACAAAAGAAAGATCAATAAAATGAGCAAGCCCAATAGCAATGACCTGTCAATATCTATCAATACAAGTAGCTCAATTATCAGCAAACTATTGAACACTTTGATAGAAAGTTTCCTTAGATAACTTAAGCCATAGTTGGAGCTCAATGCTTTTGTTCATGTCACGTCCGCCATGACCATCACTGTGGATATTCAGCATTTTATTCTCCGATTCCAGCAACTTTGTGAGTCTATCTAGAAGTGAAATCTGAGGTGGTCAACTGACCGGCGTACGAAAAGTGTATTCAGTACCTAGTAATGCCCGCTGCATAAGACATTTACACCTACACAGGCCCACTATACATGACATGCACGCTGAACAAGGTCAGATTTTCCCCGAGATCTGAGCAGTTGTCACAGAAATAAACAAGTACTAGAAAAGTTAACTCCAGTGATAAAAGAACGTTCAAGAAGAGCAAAACCAATGCTCAGTCCCAGATGTTTTTTTCCTTATTCTCTTCACAATTCATAAAACAGAAATGAAATTAATTGAGGTCAAAAGCGTCGGATACGATTCAAAATTCACAGCAAAATACTCATTTTGCCAAAACTAGGTAATTAGACTCATAACGTCCTCATTGGAGGTCCTAGAATGAATTAAACTTGTACCTACTTCTTTATCTAAAAAGTTAGTACTTAACGTAGGCAATAAATTTAAATATTAAGTAACTATCATGTAACATGCAATTAGGGACCTACAGCCCAATTAGTCAGACAATGTGATGGACAAAAAGTAGAACTACTCTTACGTCAGATTGAAATATACAAATAGTTTTGAAATAAATCGGTGAATTATAGATTATATGAATACATAGTTCTACTGAACTATTTAGGGCCAAGTAATCTAAGGAATAAACTTTCAACTATTGCAGCTCCAAAAAATAATTAAATAAATTGGCTAGCGAATAAAAATTAAAACAGCCTAAACGATCTAAGCGCCATATTCTGGAACTGAAATTGAATAATTTTTAACCTAAAAGCACTATGGAGGTATACAATACCCTCCTGCAGATAATTACATGTACAAACCAGTTATTCATTTCCACTCAAACCTCCAACAAAAACATTCATTTCTTGGCTTTTATCTACTATTTCAAGCAAATGTACTGGCTGTAATCGCGTAAAAAAAATTGAATTATATTTATAGATGAAATCTGTCTTTAGCGGTATACAAAGTTCATATTATCAGATAATTATTTATCAAATATCAAAGTATATAAAGTACATGACGAATCAAATTTGTTAACAACTGGAAGCTAAAAAAAAACCAAGTCAATTTCATGATCAAAAAATTCTTAAATTCATTCATTTTTTTCTAAATCACCAGGTGAATATGAGCCACAACTTTCTTCACAACAAGGCAATCATGGATCTAACATAAATAAACTCTGCGGAAGATGCAAGCGTCCAACTACGCTCTCCAACTTCAAGTTGAAGCATTGAGGAAAAGGAGAGAAAAACAGCATCACACGACAGCATGCTAAGCTGCAAAGGAAGCATTGTACATCAGCGTGCATGCAAGATACGTAGCAATTTTTTGAAGGTACTTACTTTATCCTGTAAAACGGGTTGTAAAAGAAAATCATAATCTCTCACATAATACCCAACAGATAGTATTTAGATCAAATAGAAATGTAATTTGAAATTAGTAAGTCGCTAAGGATGTATTAATTCAAGCAAAATATTCCAAGAGCCTAGCTGGTAAATGGAAACATACACTAAATCACTGGTTCTTGGATGTGATAATAGTATTCCTGAGGGTATGCGAGGAACTCACAGGTAGTGTGCGGAATTCTGATTGGTACCAGCATTGGTATCTCAAGATTTACCTATGTGTTATGATACATAGAATGATGGGATTCCCCCTAAGGGTTGAGTGGTTCATTTATGATGGAAAATCTCTGCCCTAAATATAATCCATTATGGTATGCCCACAAAGTAATGCAACAATCAAAACTGCTAAACTGATATTCTATTTTTCAGGTATTAGATGGTAGATAAGAGTATGCCAATAGCCAAATCCTCCAAATTTTAGGTATTATCAGCAAAAGTGAAAACAATATTCACCTACAAAGATAAAAATATCACCTATAAAGGCGTGATAAAAAAAGAAACATAATAAGAAGTAAGTATAGCAGCAAATATTGGTTAATATAATAGAGAAAAGCTCACAACACCACTCACCGATCTGTAAGCCTGAGAGTCAGCCAACACGATTAAATGAAGTTAGAGAAAAGAAGAAAAGAGAGAAATAGACAATGACAATACAACAATAATTAATAACAACACCAAGAGCAAAATAAAAAATTTCACGCAAGTCATTAGAGTTGGGTAGTAGTACAAAGTAAATCCGCACTTGTACTACATAGTCTTCATATTGGTACAAGTACTAACGTTGAAATGGAATTTCCAAGAGCTACCATGAATAGCAGACATGTACAGGCTGCTCAATATTGGATACCAATAGCCAAGATGAAGTGTTAATTAAAAAAAAAAGAACAGTCCAAATGTTAAACAAAAAACAAACAATAAACTAAGCTATGTCGAGGCTCAGCTGATGAACGATCAATCAAATAGGCTCATAATTCATTGACTTGATACCATTGAACATATTTCAGACTTTATCACAATCCAACAGGATGGAAATATTTAGCACAGCATTGAACTTGATTTAAAAAAGCTGTACACTTCTAGATTGTAACACAAAATTGAAAATTGGAATGAACAGAAATTTTGAAGCACCAGTAAACAAATGAAGGGACATATTGAGCAATGAATAATTGTATTTACAGATATAATCTCACTAAAGCCAATTAATAATATGAAAATGGATATTGGCAGTAAATGGGCTGGTGAATGTCACATTCAACATTTTTCGATATCAGTCAATTAGTGAAAAAATTGTAGGTAATTCACGAACTATTAATTAAATATGTTTTTCCACCTAACAAGAACAAAATATATTTTTGTTGATGGCAACGAGGTCCACAAATACCCCAATCAAAGATGAATAAAATGGTTCTCTCAATGTTAAAAGGTGTGATCTTTTTTTTTTTTGCGTTTAATTAAGTGATAACTTAGCTCACCCTATTGAACTAAGTCGATCAATATTATTTCACTCAAACCATCATAGAGCAAGTTATTATCCAATCAGACTGCTTGAAAAAAATTGAGCAATAATTTATGTCTTCATTTTTATTATACTCTTCTCATCACCTACAACCCGTTACCCTCGCCACATCAAAAACTGTACGTTAAAGAGTGTTTGATTTCAGGTACTTGTATAGCACTAACACCTGCTTTTTGACTCACTAAGAAAGACCAAGAGCACCCAATGACTAGGCTATGCTGCACAGAACACTCAATCGTGTTTTTATTGGATCTGCATTTTTGACCAATTTCTGTTTCAGTGTTAGAAATTACATAGAATATCCTATGCATATACTGTAACATGTAATGAAAATCAGTGAGTTTAAACTAGATGGTTGTGAATTGTTTTTTTTTTCCCAGATGACAAAAAACAAATATGCTCTAATACGATTCCTTTGAAAAGCCAATTGGTTCAAAGCTGGTGGTATTGATGAGGTTAGATGGAACCGATCCCAAATTTCCCTATGAAATGAATCTCCCTACTCTTCATCGATGATAAGCTAACCCAATGAAGTATGGGACTGGGGTTTGACTCGGGAAAACTGAGAGATGGCATGGCATTTGGTGGTAGATTGATTATGATAGAATTTTGGAGAAAGTCCTAAAAATATGTGGTCAGTTGAAATCCAGAAAATATTCAATTAATGAGCAAGATAGGCGAGTGATTTGCCCCATATTCATTAATAATAACATGATCTACTTTTCAATTCTGGTAGGACATATATCAATGTCATACCAAGGCTCTTCAGACATCAAACGCTAATACTAGCTCATTGACAAATCATGACCCAGGATGCATTTTCAGACAACTAAGAATACGTTTATTTGTCTGCCACTTTGCCAACGATCCCGAGTCACTAACGCCTCATTTGTAGATAATAATGAGTTGAGGTTGTTTGTAAAAAGTTGAAGGGAAGTCTTAAATTTGGCCTTCCTTGAAGCTAGGAAATGAAAATTGCATCATATAAGAAACACTGCTGATTATGTTAAACCTGGTAACCGTCTTCAGAACAACTCAAGATAGAAGAATTAATGTACTAACTGTTGGACAGAAATGATAGAAACATTGCATACAGATTGGAAGGTGACGAGACTATATTGCCATTGACACTTTCCAAAACATTCACTAACACACATAACATAATATATTCCAATAAGGATTGTGTAATAGGTTCATGGCGGTGGATCTTAGATTCTCAAACCTCACAATCATACAGGAAGGAATAACATTTCTTCACAAACTCCATACAAATATCAGGGAGGGTGGTTTGATTTGTTCCATACAGCAATTTATGGGTCAACAACTTACCACATCGATGCTCAGCAAAATATCAACTAATATAAGGGGTACTATAAGAGCTATTGCACTAGCATTCATTCCGTTTGAAAATAATAGCGAAGACTTACCTCTGCGTAATGTTCCTCGTTCTGCTGTAGTAAATCCACACACAATTCGGCAAGGTGAATAAGATCGTCCAGTTTCTTGCTTGGAGAAGCGGCAATCGGCTCTCCTGTCAGTTCATCTAAAACAGTTCAAATGGAGTCACAATCATATTGTCAAGACAATTTTTTCCAATGAGCAAAATAGCAGAAACCTGGGTTCGTACAGTTAATTCTCCTTGAGAATTAATGTGTGCCATACAATTATACATTATTAGTATTATTATAAATTAATTATTAATAGGAGAAGAGTGAGAACGACTATTCTGATCTCCAAAATGAATTTTAGCCGAGACTCCCAAGACGTCAAGATTCACGAACATAAGAGAAACTGACAGGGGGACAGTTTTGACATAAGACACAGAGTTTGGAAAGAAACTTCAGCGCTGCAAAGGCGATTTTGTAAGAGACTTGAAGAGACAAGCAGGACTGTGGGCTTGCACTCATGATGCACCGAAGAAATAGGAAACCCATACCCATAGATAGAGTCTAATATGGAAACGACCAACAGACTGGGAAACTCGTCTTGAGGCATGGTTCAAGATCCAGATCTGCTTGATGCGCACAAAAGGATGTATCAAACTGGACACCACCTTAATTGATTATCTTGTCATTTCTTAGTGCCAGTACTTGGTCGTACAGTGGGTAACGTGTGTATTGTCATAAGAAATGAATCTTTCTTTGCATTTTGCACTAACTGAACCCACTCATGAGTGAATTTTCCTAGAAAGGAGAATTGAGAGTGTAACTTAACTACCCAATATTTCCTTAATCATTATAAGGATTGGTGGATATCAACGGTCATATGCGCTTAGAAGACAGTTACATTATCCTGAGCAACTGATCCTAATCATGCCCTTCTCTTCTTGTCCTTGCATTCCTTATTAGTTGATGTGGCGATGGGGAGAAAACCAAAACGATCCATTCTCTGTACTTTTCTGCCTTAGCTGAGCACTTTTGCCCATCCGGTCTTGGAATGCTTGTCAAACGTTTTCAATGACAGGACATTGAGAGGAACTAGCCATCCTCCTTGCGACTGATTAAAACTCAATAGACTGGGCAGCGACCAAGCTGTCCATGGAAGTGAGTCGTTGATAGTAATGGGATAGCTATAGTTTATTATGATTAGGTTATTAGGTGGCCTTATAATAATGAATTACTACCAAACCCTGCCTTGACTCTCACCTTGCACTGGTATATCTCCTCCACCTGGAACAGAGGTTCAGATATGGTTTGTTAGTTAATTTATTTTTCAAACCAATGAGTGTTTTCTTCTCTCTATATCTAGTATTGTTTCAAAAACCACTTTAAGGAAAAAACCTCTACCTTCAGCTTTAACTTCCGACGATAACCGCTGGTAGTTGACCATTGCAGCAGTTTCAAGGCACTTCTTGATCATTCCTCTTACTTCATCAGGCGGCACAGGTGTAACAATGTCTTTCATAAGCACCTGGAAAAAATTGAAGCAACATTTTAGGTAAATGGAAATATAGGAAGCAACTAAGATCCAACTCAGAGTTGTTACTCACTCTCTCAAGTAACGACAGTGTGGCCTTCAAAGCTCCTTCAGGACGTCCGAATGGAAAACAAAACCTAAACAACGCAGAGTTCACCGTTAATATTTAAACACAGTTGACCATAATCTAGAAGAGGAACCCATTTGATAAGCTAGAAGTTACCTGAAATTAGTTATTTGATTTTCAAGCTGAATCCTCAGCCTTTCTTTAATTTCTTGAAATTTCTCTTTTTCTTCATGAGTCACTGTACCAACTCCATCGGGTCTGTGAATTTTGGAATAGAAATCATAGTAATTTGGCAAAAAAAGAATAATTGAAACATGTGATTCAAAGTGTTGAAAAATAATTTCCATACAGCATTCCGAATAATGATGATCCAAGCAATTTATGTTATGGAATGACTAATCGCTAAATAAGCGGTAGTACTGTAATTCGCCATGATAAATTAAGGGATTGAAGCAGATCATAGCTGTACTAGCACTATCAAGCTGCTTGGGAAAGAGAGGGCACTTGTAAAAATGTCAGGAAACTGATGAGTAGATCATGAGAAGAACAGTAACTTTGAGTTAAATTTTCACCGATGAGCCCTTGTAATCGAAGATCATTAAGATTTTCAAACCAGTATCAAACATAGTACAAAGATAAAAGGAAGGAGCCCAGTAATTACAGTTGAGCTCCAGTAATATTAATCATCAGTAAATGTCAACACATTGATGATGAGAAGGACTCAATTTGAAACTGCCAGTTAAGGCATAGGTGCAATGATAATGAAGCCATTACCCGTTCAAACATGAGCATTTTTTTTTTTTTTTTTTTGTCATTTCACCTGGCGTTATTTTTTTAGATGATGTACTAACTGATTCGCCTTAATGCTCAGAAAGGGAAACTACGCACTTATTCCTTTACAAGTTGAATTCAATAGAGAAACTCTGGCTATTCATTTTTCGGTCTGTCAATGCAACACTTGTAATGAGTGCCTTGATTATAGCCTCATATTTACACTTTCACAATGAAGAAGAAGACATAATTTTTTGGTTATTCTATATTTTGAATGAAATGAACAAACTTGAACGTTCACCAACATTAGCAGTTCTCGCCTCATTTGAATGTTCAAGATTTTCAAAAAGATTCTATTGCATCCACATGTTTTAGTTTCTAGACCCTCATAACACCTCCACTTTTCTATGTTAACTTGGAATTAAAAACATTGAGCTCTTAGATGAGCATTTTCATTATTGTGTTACCAACTTCATCAAGTGTTTGAGAATATTTTATCAAAGTCTTGTATTCTTTTATTTGTCATCGCATTTTTTGATGTCTGAAAGGTGGGAGGAGGAGGAAAACCAGACGACTCATTCTCCGATACTTTATTGGCTGGCTGAGCACTCGCTCTGAGGATGACTAACGAGCGAAAGTGCTCAGTCAGCCAATAAAGTATCAGAAAATCAGTCGCCTGGTTTTTCTCCCCTTCAAACCTCTCAGACAACGTCTTGTATGATACGGTGGCTTTTAATAGATCTCAGATCACAGTTATATTAGTTGGCTCCCTGAAATCATTACTATGATCAACGAATAGCTATCAGAAACTATGCAAGAGGTAAAGCCTGATAAGCCCACGTTTGCTGTTCACTAATGTAAGCAGATACATACCACAACATGTTACAATGCAAGGTTTTATTGTAAATATCTAAAGGTGAACAGTCTAACTAGAATTGAACACTACTGCAGCTGACTAGCGATAGAATTATTTGGGACTTTTCAACATGCAAATGGTCAATCAACTTGTATCGAGTGTAAATAGTTGTAAGTGAATAAACTATGTTCAGAGGTGAATATCATACAATGCTGCAGCGTCAAAAGCATGAACTCAACGACTATGGACAGTTGATACTATTGAATCTTGAGAAAATGAAGACTGCAGTTCATCTAGTGGGAAAACTACAAAAGATAAAGAACGCTATGTTCACTGCAGACTTAATAAACGTGAGCTCTTGAATGAGACTGCTGTCAAACAGTGGAAGTGATCGATTTTTCGGCAATGTAATCATTTCTATATTTGCTGCGAAAGAAGACAGACAGTGAGAAGATGAAAACTCACGTTGTAGCTCTGTGTTCAAAACTCATGGGTCGATGAAGCTAGCTCAATTCTGATGCAGTTTTGAAACCAGCTAACAGGCTTGTATCAATGTTAAAAATAATATTGAGAGCGAGTCCTTGAGTCCCCTCTAACCTACATCTCAGTTTCCAGATAAAATCTAAAGCTTATGCTACCTTTCGATCGCTCCTCTCCCTATTCAACTGCCTCTATGAAGTTTTAAGTACAAAGCAGAAAAATTTGTATTCGTCCGGCGGCCACTAATCATTTCCTCGGACTCAAAGTAAAATTTGATTACCATGCAAGTTCAAAAATGCATTTCTGTTTTCATAGCCTTGAATAAATAGCCTTGTATTGCGTAACAATGAAGCAAGCTTGCAAAAAGTATTTTACATGAAAAATTAGGTAATTATTTGTTAAAAATGATGTAAGCAAAAATTGGAGAAAATGTGAGGCTGAGTGTACTGAATATAGTATCGAATACAAATAAGACAAAATCATCAATTAGTGTTCAATTGTGTGATATTGAGTACACAGTTGATCATATGTTCAAGCAAATTGTAGCTGCTACAGCTTTCAGTGCATTAACAGTGATTGTAATTAATAATAAAATACTCATGCAATTTATTTTTATTTTTTAATTTTTTTAATTGTAATTAATAGACAGTTCAAGATTAGTGGACTTGCAAGACAAATTACCATCTTGAAGTACAAACCTTGCAACGGGGGTATTATCTTCTAGGACCTCCGTGCTACGGTAAGAATTGAAAATAGTTTAGAATACTAAAAGAACTTAATCTTCTAAATTGAAAATCGATTAGGAAAAAAATTAAGCACTATGGGGATGGAAACATCATAAAATTCAACTTAAAGAGATCTTATTACTGCTGGCAGAGTACCTTCATCAATACAAAGTATAAAATATTACGCAACCAATCCCAAACTAGAGATTGTATTTATGTTCCCATAATTGAAGTCTTAAGGTCCCCCGAAAATTACACAATTATATGGCAATATATCCCTCTTCCTGATAGATTTTGAAAGAGCTGTTGAAGTCCAATCATCAACTAAAAACAAGTGTTTTCTAGTAAGTACCTACTTAACTCGTTCCATTTTTTTTTTTTAATAAAAAATAAAGTTTTAATTTTTTTGTTATTAGTTGAAGATTGTTAAACCAATTGTAAAATACTTTGAGATAAAAATCTATCTGTTCAATATCAGTACCTATTTTGACAGTCATACAACAAGCTCTTCAATGATGGTTTATTTTTCAAGATAAAACTGATTGTTGTCAAATAAATTTTCTCATTGCCTGATAAAGAAATTGAAAACTTATTAAATTAACACTTTCCTAAATTAAGAGGGAACGTCAAAAAAAAACACTAACTTGGAAGATAATTGTTACTTCAATGTGGCTAATTTTAAACTGGAGCTAAACATCTCCGCTCAAGGCCTTGAGATTATACAAGTAAGAATGTACTGTAGTAAGAATGTAAGAATGAAACTCCAGTTAGACATGATTGTAAAAGAGAAAGAAGCTCAAGAAGAAGCATCACCAACCTGTTTCCATGGACGTGACTTGCACAGAAAGCGAAACTATAATGAATAAGAGTGGGATCTATCATGATATTTTTTTGAGACCGGTCAAGCAAGTCATTCAAATAACCCAAATGGCGGAAACATCCTCTGACCCCATATCTTGCGCAGTATTCATCTAGCACAAACACTTGTCCCGGGCTCAGCCAACCCTGAAGCATAAAATAAACAATCTTGAGAAGATATTTGCATGATGAAACATAAAAAGAAGCAGAAATGAAATGAAAGTATATCGAATGTACTGACCATAGGTATTAAGTAATTAAGTTAAGGTTCACTTTGGTTTACTGTTGCTGACTGCAAATTCCCTACTAATATTAAATCTCGGAAAAAATATTCGTGTAAAATAACGGGGCAGTAGCAGTCAATGTGCCTGATATCACCCGTTACAGCATGGTTAAACATTTACTAAGTTGAAATGGAAGAAAATTTCGCGAAGCTCACCTCCCCGTAAGGTCTACCTTACAACCCTGCTAACACCAACAACCTTATGAGGGAGAGTCCAATGTTCATCTCACCTCTGTTATGTTTGAACTTCCACCACAATACCCATAGTAGCTGTGAATAGTGATTAACATTCAAACCGCTCAGTAGACGCCACTGACATTTCCAAGACCAGTGATGGCCATCCCTTGCTGATTGCCCCCATATCTAGGCTCCCCCTAACGGAAGTCTGCCTTATGACCCAAAAGGACAGAGCCAATTGCTGACAAAAAAAAAAAAAAAAAAAAAAAAAAAAAAAAAAAAAAAAAAAAAAAAAAAAAAAAAAAACTAGTACGGCAGACTGGGCAAGACCGACCCTATGATCATTGATTGTGCAAGTCAGTAAGAGCCTGAAGCATCTTTTTCATTCCTGATTAGGCATAATGTGACCGAACAAAAATCGTCAGCTTAGCATGAAAGAAAGTCAATAGAACTTTTCACATTCAGAGAGAGAGAGAGAGAGAGAGACCTCTTTCAACCAAGAAGACACCAAGATAAGCAGGAAAAGTACCAAAGGCAAGAGCAGGGTCACGCCTCTCGAAGTTATAAATGATCAAAGCACGCATGAAATCAATGAAAGCTACAAATACATAGGTCTTTGCTAATAGAGTAGAAGTAATACAACAAGATGATAAGAGAGTCTATGGTGGTTACCAATGAACAATAAGGGTCGTTGAGTCGATAATCCAACGTTAGTGTCTGCAGCAACTTGAACAGAGATGCATGGTCGAATTTGCAAGGGTCGGCTGATATATATTCTTCCATTCCATGTTTTTTGGCTCGATCAGTGTCTGATTAAACATATAAAAGTTATAATTAAAAACATTTATTACACAAAATCAGGTAATACACGGTTCAGTACAGTGGTGGTGGTGCGGTGAATACACTGTTTTACACTGGCATAGGTGGTATAGATAGCAGAGAGTTATGGTAAGGCTAGACATGGCTAAACTACTAATGAGAAACTACTAGAGAGTTTTCTTCTGTTGCTACGCCTCAAAGCAGTCATAAATCAATATCGTACAGGCCTTAACATGTACAGGGCTACTTGATGGATAAATGAGGTTCGACAACATTGGGATGATATCCTTAAAATATGGTAAACCGAATAGGGAAAATTGTCTACTTTTAGCTGAATACAGTTTGTCATAAATAAATTCAATTCGATGGAAGAACTACAAGGATTTTGAGCACAGCACGTTTGGCTGAATATCAGGACGACTCTTTTAAGTAGCTGTACAGTAGTATTAGTTTATTCATTAATGTTTTCCATTTTATGTGCCCAAAAAAGTTAGCTTATCGTTCTAACTTTATTTGTGTCCTACAAATCAAGAGAATGCTGAAAGTACCTCCTTGAATTTTATAGATGGTTGAATTTTTGGCAGCAGACGTCACAAGAGGAGTTGGTTTGTGAGATTGGCCGGTCGCTCTGTACATTGCCATCACCCACAAGTGACACTCATTCTCGTCATCACATGCCAATATGATGTTGTCACCTTCTTTGACGGCATTGAAAAAGAACTTTCCTCCTTCCAAATCTATAAACAATGTAACTTTTGAATAGAGTGAGAGTTTAAGATTGATAAAACTATAGCGATAGAAGCATACATTTTCTATGTAGTATGCAAATGAATTAAGCACTGATAATCACAACCTCCAAACAACTTACCCATTCCCACCATTAGGTTGGCTGGAAAATAAATATTAAATCAATTGAACGCTCCATTAGGATAAATAATATTTTAGTAAAAATGTTAAAATTTATTAACAACCTCACTCGAGTTTACTCAACTTGATAAACAATAAGAGTTTATCGATGCAGATTTTATGAGAACATATTGGTAACAGATGGTGAGAATGTTAATCCACAATTTAATCCTCAAAGAGTGTAAATTACAACTTTAACATTTTTACCAACTACTCCCTGCCATCTATTGCTAACCAGTAAATCTCAAGCGTCTAGTGATATACTTGATTGATTCCAAATTAAGGATCATGCAAAGAGAGATTATTAATTTTTCTGTGACACAAATTTTACTCTACTATAGCACTTGGGAGAATCCCCTCTTCTCAGAATACAACAATTGATTAAATATAAAATTGAATGCAATGCATATATACCGCTGGCAGGTTCAATGTAATCAACAGTATATCCATCTAACTGCATCATTTCAGAAGGTTCTGTCTTCTTTTCTTTGTAGGTGCACATTGCGAATGTATACTGTGAAACTTGCACAAGAACAAAGTACCGTTTCTTCCATTTCTTCCACACAGATTTTCCAATACCGTACAGGTAACTGTAAAACGTTAAGTTTATCATAGATGCATGAGTAAGGTATCAAAACACCCAACTAAGGAATCAAAATGTAGGAAAAGAATAACGCAGCTTGAACGGATACTAACCCACAATGTTTCATATTCAACGGTTTGTCCATTCGGCAGGCAATTTTAATCCTCAAATCTTGATCAGGGCAACTCTTTGGTACCACCATTTTGTGCCATTCGGGGAGCTAAAATTAAGAAAAATTTGCAAACAAAGATAGTACAAGCTTTTTGCCAACAGACCAGTGACAAAATATTAAAAATGATGACAAAGGAGCTGCGGTGGGTTCTTTTAAAAGATCTGGCCAAGGCCATAAAACAACTTCTGATTGAACATGTGTGAAATATCAAATGAGCCTTCCATGTGCTACTAGTTTTCACCTGTTAAAACAATTGTTTTTGCGCTTTTGTATCCCAGATTAAAATTGAAAGACTTTTTGAATAACTTGAGAAGGAAACCCATGTTTTGAAATGAAATTATTTACGCAAATAAGCTTTTGTAAAACAATATTTCGTTGCGATGGAAACAGGTTTTGCAAAACAAAAGGTCAGAAACTTTAAGCAATATTTAGCTCTCTTGTAACTCCACTTAATTGATTACCATTGCCCCAACAGCTTCTTGAATAGGGTGACACTATTCTGCTGCTGCTTTTCGACTATCCCATCAATGGCCGACAAAGCTTCCTCTGATATAAAACCAGGTGACTCATTTTTTACAGATAAAACCCCAAACGCGATTTACTTACAAAACATGAAGAAGTTTGAAATTGAAAAAAGGTTCATCCTGAGCAAGCTGGACTTGAAACAAAGGAACTAATTGTATAAAGGCCTAGCCCTAAGAAAGATATCAAGAGGATGAACAGCTACAAAACCAAAAACTTTCACAGAGATGAGATCGAAGAACAAAAGCGATGGCTTGCCAGAACACAGTTGCATATTATTGCAGGTCCAATGATCCCCTTCTGATGGGGATCACTTAATGATAATGTTATCTACAATTAAACTATAGGTGTTGGGATAGGTATCAGTATTTTATTAGCTCCCCTTTTCATTCCTGAACGTTTATCACTTGAAAAGAGACCAACAGGTTACTTTTATAACAAACCTTTGATGAAAGTGGCGTTGGATGGATGATCACCTTGCCCAATTCTTTGTCTTCAATTGAGAGTATGGCAGGGTTTTCGGTGTAGAGCTTCACTTTAACTGCTGGTAGTGGATGAGTCGTCGTAAAATCACCTTGAGTCTCCCACCTATATGAAGGGCAGTTTTCTACTAACAAAACTACACATTTTCTTGCAAGGGAACATTGAGGAAAAAATAGTTCCATTGCTCAAAATATGATAAGATCCAATTAAAAACAATTACTAGCTTTCCTTTATGGAAGAAAAGCCAACCTTTTCTTCAGACCATCCATGTCTTACTTACATTGGTTTCGAAGCTTCTGCTTGATCAGTCTGAAGTTTCTCTCCTCCTTCTACTTCCATTGTACAATAAACTATTCGATTAGGAGCTAACGATTTCAAGCCTTTCACTTCCATAACAATAACCTGTGAGATGAACATGAAAGTAAAACATTCTTCAAACGTGAAATTCCTGTAGCAATAAATTTAAGAAGTACATTGCCTTGGATGCCAACGATATTTTTAGCAAGGTCAGAATATTTCAAGCGGGGCCAACTTAGGCTAACAGGATCCTTCTCTGCTATCGCCCCACTAGATTCATAAGTTGGCAACTTGCACATACAGAAAGGCATTCACTTGCCTCAAGCTGAAAAGTTAGGACGACATCCAATTTTGTCAATTGTGTATCGTTATCAGCGGAATCGCCTTCCAATTTGGCCAGTGAGCCTTGTGATCTGTAACAAGACGCCAATTTCCCATGCCTACTCTGAATACAGTAAGAAAATGCTTTTTCCGTGTAGAAGCTATTGCAAAAATACCAAATTAGTTTTACTTAGCAAAAATGCTAGCGATGCACTTGAAGCAGAGTTACATCTTAAATTACCAAACAACTTGAATTAGGTAAGCTTGAACGTTCAGCCTAGGCGGCGCCAAAGCACTCAAGTCAATAACAAAGCAATTTCAGCAATAATTGGCACATTACACTGTTGTTTGCAAGATACGCTGGCTGCTAGCAACATAATGAAAATTATTAAATTACAATGTTATAAATTGCTTTTGGCAAAGGAGCAGCCAAGAACAGCTATAGCACGGCTTTAATTAAAAATGTATCACCACCATAAAAGAGGTAAGATACCACCAAAGTTGAGTAACCAATTTCAAGATGGATTATGTGCATCAATATAAAGCATTCCGATATCGGTCTTTGCTAAAGTAAAACGGCCAATTCATAGTGACACAATGAGGCATCTACTCACCTATGGTTATATCTCTTCAGTTTTTGCAAACCATACTTTGAATCGCTTAGAGAACCCTTGGATACAGGTAACGATTCTAGATTCGCCATAAGAAGATTTATTGAGGTCTTAAGTTCTTCTATGTACAGGGATTCCATTTCTTTCAACACAAATTTCGGCATTAATTTTCTATTCTGTAAATTGGAAAATGTAATGGTTAGATTAGCTGAGAAATGGTGATTCTACAGGGGAAACATAGATAGTACAATGTTGAGCCGTTAGTAAATCATTAAAAATAAACTATAACAGCAGAGGATCGAGATGAGTGCTAATATAATTATCGAACCACGATTAATGAGACCAGTAAAGTATTGAACGAAAAGAATCAATAACAGTACCCAACCTAAGCGTCTGAGATACATTTATTAGTTAAAAACCGTAGTAGAACGTTTTTCAAACAGTGTATCCTATCTCATCATGTAGAACAACCATGATCAAGGTTGACTTCGTTAATCACCTTGCCATAGCCTCAATCAATGGGAGACTCTCAACACCCACCAACTTTCAACCAGGTTGTGTTTGTATTCACTATTGCTGCTGCTTTAACCTCCAACCTCAGCCATCAAAGGGGTTCTCACCTCTAGCTTCTGATCAAGACCAACCAAAATCTGCCAAGGAAGTGGATGATGCATAAGTTTTTTTTTAATGTGTTTTGGACTTTTTTTCCCAACGAGAGAGTGATCTGACACTCTAGGCAGATACTGCCAAGACACTTGGTTAACCAAAGATTCAATCTTAATTTCCCTAATCCGATTTCTTTCCAACTTGAATTCCATCATCGTTTCTCTAAGAACTAGCATTTCATCTAACACGCATTTAAATATTTTTTAAAAAGTGGGAAATAGCCAACAAGCATTGAATGTAAATGAACTGTACTTTCGAGGTTTTTGATGATAAAAACCTAGTATGCCAAAGGCGCTTTTTACAGCATTTGAAAGAGAACAACTGTAAAGGATGTGGCAAATATTCATCCAAACCTCCGTGGTTTTCAGGGGTCTCAAACTTCAGCCGCAGCGGAAGGTAGCAACAAACAAAGTGGGCAGCGCTTTAGACCCCGCGGCTAATCCGGCCACTTCTAATGTTACTAAACAACCATTGATTAATATTTGTCATTAATTTACAAAGTTGGACAAATATAAAACTCCAATAAGGAGCAGATGTTTTTTTCAAGTGTACCCAAGGCAGGTGTACCCAGTTTCAGTTAGGGTTTGCCTAGTTTTTGAGAACAGCCTGTCTCTGAAAACTGATGATGCCAACAGCAGGAGAATTTCTTGAGCAATCATGTAAAATTAGTCTGACTCCAAGCCATCGACTTCTCTGCGATCAGTGGGTCAAGACTTGAGGAAAGAGTTTGCTCCTTTGGTTGAGAAGTAAGCCAAAAATTTGTATCATGTGTGTCTCTTTTCAATTGATACATTTCTCATACCTCAATCAGTATTGACTGCAACATCAATACATCGTGCTACTGAAAATGCACTCAGAGAATTATTGTCTGTTTAAATATGTCCTTAACAGTTTTATTCTTCTTTTTTTTTAATACTAAAGCTAACCAAATTAGCACGAAGATCAGTACCTTTTCCATTTCAGAAACCTTCTGCATTCTTCCATCAAGTTCACGTCTGATTGCAGCAGCTTGTTCATCGGATGACTCAAGCTGGAACAACAGAGAAAGAACATTATTCCAGTTACATTAATACATTAAAATACTGAAATAACCTTGAACAATACAACTAATAAGTTGTTCATTTGGGGAAAAAACTACCTGGAGGGCATTGTACAGGAGCTGGTGTTCAAACTTCTTAATTCCAAGAATCTGCTGGAACATATCATACAACTGTTCTTTCGATAGTATTGCTTCACTGTTCAAGATTTGTTGCTGCATTCTTGATGGCCGTTTACCATCATCTTCGGACACTTTAACAGAAAAAATTACACTTTCGAACTAAAAAAACCGCAAATCAATTCAGGGAAGGTCTTCCTTTTAACAATTGTACAACTTTAGTATTCATATTATGCAATATACATCTTCAGTTATTCTAATAAACTACTTCAAACCTTTAAATATGCAGTCAAACTTGGCCATCCATGATGCGAGAACGGTTTCTTTGCTAAGACCATCAATTTCAGGTAATGACCTAGAGAAAAAAAAACCAGTTTTATCGCTCGGTTGATTTTAGTTGCCTGCTTAGTTCAATCAAGTATCAAAACAAAAAGGTGCCCAAAAACAGTATAGTACTCATTTACCTCACTCGTTTTTCGATGTTGTTTCTGAACACTTCACGGAAATCATATTGTGAGCACGCTCCAGATTGAACCATCTTTAAAACCCTATCTGATCGTAAAAATACGTCATAATAGCTTTGAACTGCGTTTTGGAAAGCTTCATCGGACATTATTTGCGTCTCCCCTTTCAGAAAACTCTGAAATTTTAGTAACAGAAAATCATCAGAACAGACAATGGTTTTGAAAGCGGCGGCAATGTAATCATGGTATGCACGGGTCAAAGAAATTGATATCAAGGCTATATATTGAACTATACAACAAGGTTATGCATGGCGTCACTAATTTGATTATAGTAAAACTTCGTTTGAAGTATACTATGATCAACAGTGTGCAACAGCCGAGCAGAATTTTCTTTATCAGATAGTTGGATTCTACTTTTTTCAAAAAATACGTTACGGGGGGGGGGTATTTTTGGGCGATCACAACGGTTTCCCATTGAAGAAGAAACTATTATTTTCATTCTATATGTTCATTCGCAAGTCATTAGAGAGTTCACCATTCAGTATTATGGAACCGACCTGAAATCGTCCTTGGATAACTTCCAGCTGCTGTTTAGTAATTTTGGGCAGTCTTTTTATCATATCAGTAGGTTGTTTAGCGTTGAATGGATAAGCAATACACCTCGATATAAAAACATACAGTTGAATTCTCCTTTTGCGCTCTTCTTCCTCCCGCTCCTGTTTGTCCTAGAGAATTAACAAAACGTTCTCATTGATTCAGAGCCTTTCAATACCATGATTTGATAATATGTTAACAGAAAAAAACTTATACGATTGTGAGGGCTCAATAACATTTTGATTTGAGTCTCCACACAATAGAAAATGATTGAAAAATACTAATAAATATATCATATTGTGCAACAATAAATAAGAAGTTGACAGTAACACACCTGCAAATCAGCTTCTGCTTTTTCGCTAACAACTGACGGGCTAGGACTAGTGGGACGAGGTAGTGAATTTGACCTAGAAGCATTATTTGTCACTCCGCTAAGGCTTGCAGTGTCAGTCGATGCACTTCCAGGCGAAACCGATCTGAAAGTCGCAGGAAGAGTTGAATTTTTTTTTCTTTTTTGGCAATGTGGAACCGGCAGAAATTTTATTTGCCAGAAACAAACTGTAAAACAAGCGTTGTGACATTTGAATGACATGAATCGATACTAATAGTTACATGACAAGCAGCAATATCCTCAGTACGTAGTCTTACATTCTTGTCTGTTCCATAGGCCCATCACCATAGATGCCCTGAAGAAGAGCTGTGTTATCGGCTTGAAATGCATTGGCAATAAATACCGTCCTACGTGGATTGTATATTTTTTACTTGCTGACCGTCAGCTGGCGGCATCAGACAATAGCTGGTCCATCACAACTCTGAACAAGCTAATGATTCCAATTTAAAAAAAAAACAGCTGGCGCACACTCACCTTCATGGGTGACCAATCTCTGATTACCTTTGGTCATTTTTTTAGGAATCCCATCTAGATAATGCGCAAAACGAACCCATGGGAGCTTATTTTCAATTGAATACATCACAACTTTTTTTCAAATGAAGTATCAATAGTGATTTCATAACACAAGCTCTTTGTTATTGAGGGCACATCTTTGTCGTGAATAATGGCAAAAATTGTAGTGTCAGCATTACTGGCACATGAAACACACTGGTGAAAATCGATCATCAGTATTTCTTTTGGTAATTATAATTTCTTTGCTGGCATTAATCATGCAGCTCTGAGCATGTGCCCTCGGCTCATTTGGCATTTCAAACCTGGTTTGGATGACAAGGAGCCCTGGACATAAACCTGGATTTTAAACTCGATAAATCATGTCTCTGAAATACATAGTATTACACTGCTTATAGCGTTGAATGAGAATCAGGGATTGGAAAAAATACCAATATCTTTATTCTAACCAGATTCTCTTCATTAAGGTGATTTCGGTGCATTCGTCAAGAAAGTCCAATTTTTTTATATTCGTGTAGTTCAAAATTGCTGTCTGTTCATAAATATTGTTGAAGAACTCAAAATCAACTGACCGAGGTAGCTGTGCAGGATGGTGAGGCACATCAAGATTTGACGCTTCTTGGGAACTATGGTGTTTCTGGTGTGGTTTGTGATGATGTGGTGTTCCTTGAGGCTGACTGTGCCTTCCGTCAGTCTCATGGTGTCCATGGTGCCCGTGCTGCTCTTCTTCGCTCTCCTCTTCAGATGAACTAGGGTCTATCATGATTCACTCCTACGACATTCCATCAATTGACCAATCGTGTTAAGAGACAGCAACAGTCATTACAAATCATTAATGATTTTTTAGGTTCAATAAAAAAGTAATACTCCAGGTGCTAATTATCAACTGGAAAATTTCTGGTTTGTTTATTTATTAACGAATTTGCAATTCAATTTTCCAAAATTGTGCTGTTTAGTGTTCTAAAAAAAATAATCTGAGTTTTTATTTTTTTACATTTTTTTTCTTAAAAAGGGGTAAGTGCGACATTGAAATTAACGTATTTTTCATGTTGAATCAAATCAAACCAGACCGAAATGGAAATGGTTCTCAAGTTATTTATGCTAAGTGGTTTTTTAAATTTAATTTTTAAATACGCTCACACAAGAAACATGCTGCCCTCTACAAAAATTCGCTCGCACTGTCATGTGGCCTTTTTCAAATCACTCAACTCTATTAGTGTAACAAGTTACACTTCCTCACAATGTGAGAAATTTGAAATCGACCAGCCCAATTGTAACCATCCAGGCAATTTGAATACATAAAAAATGTCATTATCGTGTGATAATTAAATAAATGAATTTCGTTCCGTTTGGTATTCAACACGAATCATCCCTATTCTAATTTGTAATGAAGTATTTCACTTACAACAAGCATAAAGTGCACAATTCTGTTCCCAATTTGATCTTATTTTTAGAGATTCTTGGAAATACATCCAAGCTGAGCTCATATAAATTTCTTATGTTTAGACGTATCGTAGCTGCTGCATCTCTGCCGCAGAAAATTTGGCTCCACCCATCAGGATCCATTGAAAACTTCCTACTTGTTTCAGTTTGGTATTACACAAAGTTCAGGATAAATAACATTCAAGTTGAAACTGAAGGCCGAGGAAAATGCGCTCAAGTACCTACTTGAGTTCTACTTGAGACCTCCTGTTCCTGTTAACGTGGAATACAAATTTGTCCAGAGTAAATTCAACTTCAAAGAAGACGAGGCTGCTAAAATGTTAACTCTTGGCAGAAATATGAAAATATTCCTCATTTCTTAACCATCCAAATCCTAAATGATGAAAATTGTATTGATGTATTGGCTCAAAAATTTCCAACGATCCACGTGTACTCAATTGAGTACACGAACAAGCTAGATACAGTAAACAAATAAGGGATCACATACTTCATCTACATCTTATGACTCTATTATACATCTTATTTGAGCATGAATAACAGAAAAGGCTGAACCAACAGTCAAATGGTCAAGATGAAAAAAAAGTTAAAAACATTTTTTTAAAGGAGACCTGCACAGGAAAAGTTATATTTTATTTCATCAACAATTGTATTTGAACATGTACCATTCAACTCAGTTCAACCGAGAGAATCCAGTGCTGTAATACAAGTTTAGCAATTCCATTGGTGAAACCATCAGCGTCCGGCGCAGCTCGATGTTCATGTTACCTTGAAGCTCCTGATTGTTTTGGTAAGTTGTCGAATCAGGTTTTGTGAATATCCAACCTAAATAAACTCCTGAGCTAATGCAAAAGTTTCAACATTTTTTCAACAGCTTATCTGAAACAAATACACTCAGTTCCCAAGAGTTGTGCACCAAGCTCAACATGAACAGTTTCTCAGTTGATCACATACTAATTACTGATCCTTGTAAGAAGTTTTTCGGTCGCACAGCGGACAATTGAAAAACGGGACAGTCCTTGTCCAGTTATGACTGATCATAATCATACATCAATTGTGTTACACCATAACAGCTCATCAGTTGGCCCCATCAACGGAATCATACTGTCATTGAATACCAATACAACTGGGAAAGAAATAATAATAATTTAATGACTTCTTCAGTGTTCCTTAATTAAGGGAACAAGTGGAAATCATTCAGTCCACTCTCTTCACAGAAATTCATAGCAACTCTTATCAACTTTATACCCAGAGTGACCAACATTAATTCGGAACATAATTGCAATACCTTGAAAAACAGACTTAGGCATGAGCAATTTTTTTAACACAATATTTGCACAGTTGTACCAGCTATACAAATATTGAGACAATAGAGTACACAATTTTGTAGAGATGAGTTTCTTGTTGGGCTTCACACTGGTTGTTTCACACATTGCTGAGGAAAAAATGGTCTATCATTCAAGGCACAAAGGTGCATGAAAATAGTTTTCAGCCCATTGATGGCCTCAGGAAATATGTACAATAAAAGGAAAGTAACCAACGTATCACTGAGTATGAATTGGTATGCTTCCAGTGAGGTTTCTTTACTTGTACTACCGAGTAAAAGAAAAAACATCATCAACAAAAACAAAAAACCCACGATCAACTACTAACAACTTAAAAACAACAAATGAAGCACAATTATACATGGTTTGGTAGTAAATTGTTGAGATCAGAAAAATTAGCAAGATATTCAATTTTGATACAAACCAAAAGAGCTTAAAACAACAAAATGCCTTGCAAGATAGCATGTTATACAGCTCCTTTCACCACAATATTTCAACATGTATGGATGGGAGAAAACTCCAATAACTGAAAGCAGGTATAAAAATTTAAATAAAAAAAAACATATCTGTAAAACGTATATTGATAATATGTTTTTTTCCAATTTTGCGGCAACATTTTTTTGAACGGAAAAAATAATATTTTTGAAACAATGACATTTTTCAAGGAAGGTTTAGCTTTTAACAACTTTCAAGATAACCACAAGCACACTAATGTAATTGACGAGCAGCCCATTGAGCAGCAGAATTTGGCCAAACATCAAGAACAACAGGAGACGGATCCATCAATATGATCAGTCCGGGTAATTCTGCAACAATAATGGTCAATCCCCAACATGATTCATAAGATCATAGTATCAAAGTTGGAACAACCCGGTTATAATAACGCCCAAGCAACATGCAGCAAACCAGATCCATCACCTGGAAGTTGATTCGAAGAAATTCCCTTCAGTCTAGATGCCTGTACAGTTTGAAATTTTGACAACTGCGTGCCTTCTTTTGTGTAAACCAAAACAAGTTTCAACGTACACCAGAATCAGACCTAAATGAGTTCAACTGCAAACGTAATAGGCGAGTCGGATGGAGTTAGTGAAGAGCAAGCAATCGAGCTCAAGAGACCTAAAAGTTAATTCGTAAAAACTTGCGATCGAAAGGAAGTACATTAGTACAATCAAGATTGAAACATTTATAATCTAATAAGCCAATATTACAAGTGTTAATGGTAGAAGAAAATTAAACTAACAATCGTTACTATTATGCAAGCGATCCTACAAAAATGTGGGGACAAAAGAAATGACCAGCCATTCGCCTGAAAATGAGTCTTTTTGAAATTTCATAGATATAAAACAAGTTGGTGTAGGTTTGCAG
Source organism: Tupiocoris notatus (assembly GCA_037159825.1). Classification (NCBI taxonomy): domain Eukaryota; kingdom Metazoa; phylum Arthropoda; class Insecta; order Hemiptera; family Miridae; genus Tupiocoris; species Tupiocoris notatus. Next base: position 318,995 of record JASJUZ010000580.1, read on the forward strand.
AGGTGATACCAGGTTATTCAGTTAAACTGGGCCATCCTGATTACTTAGATCCGAAAACAGTTAACAAAAATCCAGCTTTTTCCCCAACAAGGAGGTAGAATGTTGTGTCTTTAAGTCTTCAAGTTATAAGGGTCTTCAAGTAAACATCTTGGTGCAGTCCAAGCACTCCTTCAACCCCACGATTATAATGTGTGATTACAAATGCGTTGATTTAAATGAAAACTGAGATGAGGTCCAAAAATTACAGACGTCTGGCAAAGCAAACTTTCGCATAAATGGCATTGTCAGCAAACAATTTTTTGGTATCAGGTAGAAAACTGGAAAGTAGCAACTCACATCAACCACATCCTTCCCATCCAACTGTATCTTCCAAAATTAAGTTTTCAAATCTATCAATAGTAATTTCTACATTAATAGTTTGTATTTGGTAACGAGAAAATAATTTATTTTTGCTTATTTTTTCAAATGCAGATTCTGTATTCTTTAAGACATGAAACGTCAAGTTTCGAAGAGGTCAAACCAACTTATTCATGCACCTGCAAAAGCATTTTATCGAATAATAGACCAAAAGTGTGACAATTCTTCCATCCCCAACTACACAATTATACTATTTCACACTATATTCAACTTGCTTGATTCATAAAGAGGTTTTTGGAGTTGAAGGTTTACCAAGAGTTCCAAGATCACGGTTTACTAGTTAATTTCTTCCAAACAAAAAAATTAAGTACCAGTACGCTGAATGGTAATTAAATCTATTGGTACAGAGAATCGATAAACCTGAAACTATGAACAATAACAAAATCTTTTTACTGTCTGAGAGAAATAATCTAACTGTAGGAGGAAAGATCGTCGAAGATGGAAAAATTCTCAACAGCATCAGCTAGTTCACTTTTTGTAGAAACGCCATACATCAATTTTGGATAGTTATTAATGCTAGACAAACGTAATGTTAGGGAGAAGATATTCCATAACAGTTAATAATGGACGCCTCGTGATTAATGTACAGTTAGTAAGTACAGCCAATTTTCGACGTGCAAGATGATAGTGATAACAATCCATCATGATCATACACAAGAAACCTGAGCCAATCCTTGAATCCGAACCGATACAATATTATAGACACATCACAGCAATAGAATTCTAGTTTAAAATGAGCATAGACCATAGACCACACCACACAATCACAGCAGGCAGATGCCATCAATCAATTAAATCTATAAAAAGCAGAGATTTCTATACAGAATGCTGTTTGTACATTTTTATAAGAGTTATAATAGTATATCCCACTACCCACAGACATCACACACATTGTGGCAAAATATAAATTATTCAAGATAGAATTATAAGAGTAATAGATTAGTAAGTTATAAGAGTAATAGAGAGTATACTATTGGTTGAACAAGTGTTGGTTGGAATCGGACGAAAAAAATATGCATAAACGGTGCATAAAATATGCTCAAAATTTAAGGCCAACGGTTGACCACCTCTAGAATTTCCATTTTCATCCTTGAAATATTTTTTAAAAATTTGAAAAGTAACGAAAAACGACGGTTTTGGGGAAAAGTCTGTTTTTAGGATTTTGGTATTTGCGTTTTTAGGATTTTACAAATATAAGTGAATGGGAAAGTGTTGGCAGAGAAATTTCCAACATTTTTGTCGTACGAACTAATCGGATTAGTCACACTATTCACAAGCTACCCCGAACTCGAAACTTGAAAAATCCAATACAAAAAACGCTCTCGACCCGACGGAAGGCATTGAATGATAATATTAATTTTGTACCAAATTTGCCCATATGGTTGAAAAATTATACGGCAAAAAATAGCCGATTACTTGGAAAAAATGTGGACAGTTGAATTATCTATCTTCTGTTATATTCAAACATCTGAATTGACGAATTTTTGTTGAAGTTATCCACGGTGCAAGTTACAAAACTTGAAAAGTTGGAACGGTCATGTCCGGTAAAACTTATCGCAAGTTGAAACACCAATACTTCACGATAAAAAAAACACGTACATCCCACCTATCTACCTTCCTACCTAATTATAGTTACTACTATACATACAATGCAATACGGCTCACCTTACAGAGGAGAAAACTATACAGGCAAGCAATAAGAACATCACCCCCCATAAAGGGTCGTCAGGAGGGGCGGAGCCCTGAGTGCTGAGCCTCTACTCTACTCCATTATACAGATGAGAAGGAATTGAGCAGTTGAAATCTCAAGATGAATGAAGTTTACAAACGTACATCATTCGCTCATAATTTATCAAATTTCAAACTAATGGCAGTAATTAGGATGCAGTTAGTTCATTAAATAATTCATAAAACTTTTGAAAACAATGACGCTGCTTTTATGCAGAACCAAGCCTAACAGTAGAATTATAAATTAAAACACATACTTTATCGGATTGAACTGTATAATCGAGAAAGTATTCAGATTTCTGCGACCAGTATCGCTATGTGAGCAGTGTCATTGTTACCAGTCGCATTGTGGCAGCATTCTATCAGAACACGTTTTAGAGAACAAAACTTCAACAATAAGCAGAACTGATTACCTGTTAGCTACTAATTGACCATCAATGAGTACACGATAGATCCTCTCCTGAGGTAGTGTAATTCAGAAATTGATGATGAAGAAATGACTCCACTGTGCACACTGCAACACATGAATAACAAGGCTTACCAACTTGAGAAGAGAAAACATAAAAACATCAAAGCACAAAATAAGATAACGCCGACTTTCACTTAACGAATTATTTCAATGCAATGACAAGCATGAGTCAGATTTAAATAAATAAATCCAATTTTCCAATAAATTCACGTTGTAAGTTCATAAGTGAAGTCATGGGGCATCTAAAACTATTATAGTGAGCTAAAGTGACGACCAAAACAAAACCCTGGCATCACTCTTGACATGCCAGTATGACATTCTTCATCCCACCCAGACCAAGCAAGGATGGAAAACACTAGAGTAAAATAGGACTGTTGAAGATTCCATCTTCAGAAGTTATTATTGACTAGGGTTTATAATAATATCCATAAATATTCCAAATTCGAAATAAATTCCAGTTCAATGAATTCCCAACGAGAAAAATGTGATTTTTTCACTCTATTTCACTTGACTATTCTTATTTTTTAATTATTATTCTAATTAATTAATAATAATAATTTTGATTTAATCATTTTTTAAGGATTATTCAATAATAAACCATTGTCATCGCCCAAGAAAAAAAATTTATAACCCCCCTCAAAATTTGATGTTTTACGTTTCGAGGCATGTAGAATCCGAATATCCAATAAAAAAAATTCTGTCTGTCCGCCGTACGCCGTACGCCGTTAGCAGTTTTCCGGCCAAACTATAATAGCTACATTCTTGAAATTTTCACCAAAAATCAATCTCGGTCCTACGACGGCCCAATTCTTGAACCAACTTGCTAGCTCAATTTTAAGGGTATGTTTGGGGGGTTTTGAGGGGGAGAAAATTCATATTTTCCAGGGTGTTTAAGAAAAATGTGTACGTGGTATCAAATCATATAGATTTTTGGACGCTGAATCGAATGAGACCATCGCCGAGTCGATAGCTTTATTGGTTCTCGAGTTATCGCAGCTTTTGTGTCGAATTTGGGAGATTTTCTGAAATTTGACATGAGGCTATAACTCGAGTGTTTTTCAAGCTATAAAAATCGTTCTATACTCATTGGAATGGTCGTCAAACACTTTCTCCAGCTGTAGGGTAAGGCAAAAAATTTAACTTTTAATTAGGAAATTAAGAAAAATAAAATTGATTAAAATTACAATAGTTGCTACGGAGTTTTCCCTTATAGTTACCATCTGTTTTTCGGTGAGATTGTTCAGAAATGTTTAAAATAATTACCTACTATCACAAATGGATAGTCTTCCGAAATCATTATTGAAGCGAAGGAATAATAAACCACTGTACAATAATTTGCAGCGTTTTTCTTATGCAAAAATAATGCTCCATACATTAAAATTAATCCACTGGCCACCGAAATCTACATAGGCATTCGAAGCTCTTCAGTTGCTAACGTTCAACTAAAGCGACACTCGAAAATAATCATGAAAGATTGCGCTAGAATTCCATTAACGCAGGAAGTTGAACGAATAAATTCATCCGTACGCAATGTATTAGGTAACAAACTATATGAAAATAGTTGGTAATAGCTTGCGAAGGACGCAGTACTAGTGATATGAAAAGAGACGGTGATACAGTTTAATCGATTCAACAACGAATTTGATCAAGCTCCAACCGACGTCACGTAGTTGAAAATAATACTTTATCAACAAAGACTAGGCGATCTTAGAGCGGAAACAATACGTTGACTATATTATCATCCGTCCATAATAATATTACAGGCGAAATGGATAGAGAAAAGCTAAACACACGTACCTTGACAGTCGGGGACCCTCAGCGACTCCTCTTGTTTATCGTT